>OZ024931.1:65147323-65747323 GCA_964017235.1 Sabellastarte sp. h YS-2021
TGGCATGGGGTAGCTGGTGGGATTATGGGGGGGTGTTAGGGGGGCTTGGGGTGCCGCAGGGGCATAAGACATAATGTACTGAGATAGTTTACTGAGATAGTTTTTACTGAGACAAAATTAATGTTGTACATTTATTAGTAATGTATAGTAAAATCAATAAAAAGATGGCCTTAGTTGCTGATAAATAGAAATTCAAGTAGAACAGGAATTCTGAGTCTCTGAAATACAATCTTTTATAAATATCTATTCAACGTTCAGTACAGAGTGCTTCGTTCACTTCAGATTTTATTGTATAGAGTTGAGTTGTAGAATATGTGTCCCAGATATGGCCATTGAATGAATTATGTGGACCAAATATTAAATTGAATCAAAATCAATTAAAAATCCAGAAACACAGTTTACCAAATGCAATTCTGTGGTCAAATTCTCAAAAACTCTGAAGTGTAATTTAATTTCTCAAACTAGTATTTAATTTGAAATTTGTGAGATCTTCATTTGGCATTCACAGGAGGTCTCAGACTGACTTGTGACATTAGTGTAAGCTTCATTACCTGACTTCAACATTACGTCGACTTAAGTTCTTCCTCACTTTATTACTGTCAGTATAGGGAGACATGTGAGTGCATGTAATTTTTAGGAGCTGTAAGCTAAGATTTTGTAAGTGACTCTACACATGAGCAAAAGTTTAGCTGAAGAATTACACTGAAGATGAATAAATCATTGAAATTCAATAATTATTGAAGGTTGATTCTATTCTCAACACAATCTCAAAGAGAACAAATTTGAATATAAATTGACAAAATAACTAGCAAATATCACTTAATCTAGCTTCAATAAGCTATTTATAACCAACAACAACTTCTTTTTGTAACATATTTCCTACTTCTGTTTTAAAGACAGATAAGAATTTATAGATGACTCTAAACTTTAGCAAAAATTGAATTAAAGAAAACTTTTAGATTTGAGCCAATACACAGTTGCGTTTTAGTTATGATAGAATAGAATAGAATAGAAACATTTATATAGCGCAAAATTGATGTAACATGATGTTTGAGGACTGTGGTGAATCTGGCCACAGATGTTCTGTACAAAACCCAGCTTTATTCAGTTGAGGCATTAATTGAAAACTGGGCAATATTTAGTAATTGTATGGTCTATGCTTTGCGTAGATCCTGAGTTTTGGGTGTGTGTGTTACAAATAGCTTTTCCCACTTTTTGGCCCCAAAAAATTAATATTTCCCATTTTTGCTAATAAACTTAAGAGTATAAAAATGGTGACTCAGCCTAATTCTTTAATGGATAAAAATATTTACCAGACTCAAGAAAGTGGCTTACACTTTACACTTTACTTGCTTATTGTATTTTTAGATATGGTGGTTTTATAATGGCTACGATAGTTTATTGTTTAAACTATAAATACATTAGAACCTCTATTTTTCATTTTCCAAATATTTTAATAACCTCAACTCATTTCCATGCTCCAAAATATTACATGTTCATGTCATTCTATATTGAAGTACCTCCTATTATTTTTTGTTTCTAATATGATTATCGATGATTTTTGGTAAAAACATAGGGTACAGTTAAAAGTTGGGTCGATCACATAATTATAAAGTACAGAAAATCACCAACTAGAAATATCTGATGCTGTTGCCTGAAATTAAAGTTCCTTCATGTTCCCTCTTTATATTATAGGGCTCACAAATACCACAAAGTCTTTCAGCCATTAAGATTAAGTTCAGTTAACTCCCTCCCTCTTCATGATAGAACTAATCCCTCAGTACCATCTTTTAGGAATCATCTTAAGATTTGGCTCTTCAAATTAAGTTTCCCTATGTGGTATTAGAGATCTGTATTGAGATTTCTAAAACTGTGGTAAACTGGAACAAGTTTAAGTCTGATCACACTTGTGAATGGAGAAAAATTTAACACCATAACTGTTACACAGGTGGACACAAAGATAAATGGGTACAAAGATAAAAGGTCTTCAAAATGTTTCAAATATAACCGGTACAAACAACAAAATTGCACAAGCTAACTAACAAAACATATTTTTACAAAGTTTATCGTGACATTTATTTTAAGGTTTGTACAATTTTGTTGTTTATACCACGAAGATATGCAGATCTCTGCAGACCGTTCATTTCTGTGTCCACCAGTGTACCAGTGTACTGCCACTGTGGGCTAGTGGGTAACAAACTCATCTAGGGACACAGAGGATGTGAGTTCAGACCCAGGTACGGGCAGATACATAGTGGCTCGGATAACCACTTAAAATGGCTGTCCTCTGTCATTGGGTCCTATCCCCAATGGCAGGCCAAAGAACCTCAAGGACCTTGATAAATGGTCATCCTTGTGCCTTTGTCTTTCAGTTAAGGGAATGTCAGTAACTTGAGAGCTTGGGCTGTACTTGTGCAGTTAGATGGGCCATATAGCGCTTTGAGTCCTGTTGTACATGGATATATTATGCTCAGTATAAATACCAAAACAAAATACAATACAAACATTATAGATGGGTCACAGTACCATAGTAGTTAACACACCCACCTGACACCTCTCAGGTTCTGGGTTTGAATTCCAGCAAGACCTGAAGTGCGAAAGTTGGTAGTTGCTTGCTAGTGTCTGATGATTTACAGTGTAGAATCTTTAGCAATTAGTTCGCACTGCTTTCCTCCATCTCTTGAACTGCACTTGTGATATGAAATATACAGTGTGTTGAAAGTGACCGGAAACAGAGAACAATCACTGTATTTACATTGTGGTATTAAATTGACAAAAAGATGTTTCAAAGGACCAGTTTTGTTTCACAAAAATCTATTTCTGAAGATAAAAAATAGTAGTTTAAAATTACTTAAAAATAACTTAGGTTATAGACTTAATAAAGAGTACAAAATATTTATTTTTATGAGAATCTGAGCTTGATAAATAAATTGGTCCAGGGAACTTTATAATCCAATTTGGCATAAATATAAATTGGTTCCTTCCAATGGCAAACTGTCTCAGAATGGTTACAGAGTTTATGCAAAACCTATGATTAAACAGTCCATAACACAGATTAATCTAATGAACTAAAATGATTGAAAATGATATATACATCAGTTTTATTGTATTTATCATCATACATTTTATGTTTAGTGATATATGATGACACTTTCTATAATGTTTGTTAAAAAATGAAATATACAAATTACAGTAGTTTACAACATGTAATTTTGAATTCTGCAATTTTACAATATTGCCGGTAATTCAGATGTTTCCTGTGATTTGCACCTTAATTTGTATAAAACTAAATTATGGTCTGATTTACAGCAAGCAAAATATGGTTACTTGTTATTTCCTTTTTTGAATTCAATTTACTTTTTTCACTGAAATTGTAGACTAAATTGCACTTCATGTGTATCTCAATTTTGGAATTTTCACATATCCCCCTAAAAATCCTTTCCCAGTAACACCTCTGGTTGAATGATGCACAGCCAGCAATTTATAAACAAGCATTGGCTCAGAATGCACATGCACCCACAGGTAGTACAAAACAGACACAAAAATATTCTGGATTTTCAATTCGGATCAACTTGAAGAAGGCCAAACCAATGGTAGACAGGCCCCCATCTTGTGTGAATACTGCCTGATCCAATGAATATTTTGGGACTTTGCATATCACCAAAAATCACAAAAACAATTCTAGATTAGCAATCCAGATCCCAATCCAGATCATCTTCGAGGAGAACCAAGCCATGGTTATACCCTGGCACCTTGTGTGAAAATATAACCCAGATTTGATGATCTAGTTTTAGAAATCTTCAGTTGCGTATCCCCAAGCTAAGTATAACCCTCACTGGACTGTGCGTGGCCCATAATCTTATTCAAAATTCTTATTCAATTTACTATAAGCAGCCTCATGATCTAAATCCCTAAATCCATCACAGTGACTCACTCTGCTATGTCCAGAGCGAGGTTAGGGCCAGTGGACACTTATCTGGACAACTGAATTGAGAAAAAAAGATTTAAAAGGTTTTAGAAATACTGTAGTGTGTTAGGTATCACATTTATTCTTATCTAAATTTCTATAATTTAAATATCCACCTTTATAAACATATTTCTTAAGTTGTACTTATTATTACAAAAGAATTTTTTTCAAGTGCTAAGGAGTAGGAGCAAATGTTGAATATGTTATGGAACTCATTAGTCTTTTAAACTGGCCAAAAAATGCAGCAAACTAATAATTCGCATCTGGCAAATTATTTCCCAGTATTTCATGTCAAATTTTATGAAATCCTTGTTTCTCACTAGCTTTCATAATAAGTCATTTTTGATTACTTTATTTGAATTCCACATTTGACACATTCAATCTATTATAGGACTTGTATCCATCCTATAACAACTGTAATTATATCTACAATGGTTTCTTTCAATGGTGTTAATAACCTCAGTTTTTCTACCACACATATGTACCAACAGAAGACTCACAAAGACAATTGAGCTTGTATTAGTCTCCATAATGAGAAGGTTCTTGCAGGGTATTACTGGATGAATAATTGAGTGTCCTACATGGGGCTGTAACTGTGCAAAGACTTGGATGCCTTGCCACAGTCATCTAATTTGCAAGAAAGAAATTAAGGGGCCAGACAGCAAGGGATTCAACTAATTATACACTGTGCTCCTTAAGCCACTTTTGATTGGGGTCTGCTCAACTGTTTCTCCCCTAATTTCATTGTGGCTCCTGATAGTGTGTTCCATGCTTGTAGGATCATTACAAGAGCACAACAGAGAGTCTGTTGAGCATTGGAATGAAATATGCTGGAAATCTGATGGAGAGAATAATGTCTTGTAGTCCTAGATATATAGTCTAAACTTACAGAATAGTATTGGAATCAGATTGGAGTTTTTATTTCTGGAATTGTTGACTTGGAAACTCAATAAATTGACTTTCAAACTTGATTAATCATCTTTTTAACTCAATAAAGTGATTAATAGAGTCGGTGAGTCAACTTTTAAAGTTAACTTCTTAAATGACTAAACTGACTTCTCAAGAAAACAAATCTTCTTGGATTTAGTTATCTACCCAACAGTAATTGACTTTTCAAAACAATAAATTTCAAGGTCAGTTTACTAAGTCTTAAAAGTCGATTAATCGAGTGTAAAAGTCAGTTTATTGAGTTCAAATTAGTTGCATTCAGATGTCAGTTTTTGAATTTTTAAAATTGATAATTCCAAAAATAAAACTTTCCAGTCAGTTTCTTATACTCTTCTCAACTAAGTCAGATAAACTTGAATGACAAGTGATAATGCAGAACACATATCTCTATTAAACTACATCTATTTCATGAGAAGTCTTTTAAATTAAATTAAATTTTTAAATAAATTTTCCATTACAATCTACCTTTTTAAGTAAAAGTATTTTGTTGGTAATTTGAGTACCTTTTCAAGTAGAAGTATTTTTCTGGTAATTTGAGAGGGTCCAAATGTAAGTAACGTCTATAGAGGGCATTCTCCATTGAAATCTACATTGCTAGAAGCACATCTGGTAATTTGAGAGGGACCAAATGTGTGTCATTTAATAGAGAGAATTCTTCACTGAAATTAGCCCTTTAAAGTAAAAGATTTTTTTCTGATAGTTTGAGAGGATTAAACTGTATGTAATAAAATGGTGGTTATTACTTTATAGCAACAGTTAAAGGAGGCCTGTAAAGAGTACTTGAGTACTTATTAAAAAGTAAAGTAATACACTACATCTATTAAGTGGGCAAAAATTCAAATTTTCTTAACATCAGCAGTATTACTGATATTCTGTCCCAAATAACTTAAGATGAGTAATTTTCCAAAGTTTGAAAATACAATTATGACAATTCTGGTTATTTTTACTTAAACAAAAGTACTTAAGAGGAAATTATTAACCATTCAAATCATAGGTTAAAGTTGTACAATTTAAGGTATCACCAAACTTTCCTTAGATGTCTTAATAAAGGGGAGATTAAGCACTATCAAGTACAATTATACTTAGAATTAGAATTGCACTTGAAGTTCCTTTTTTGTACAATGAAAGTAGTGAAATTGTAAGTGGATTTCAATTGTCTTTTAATAATAGTTACACAGGAGAGTATCTAGGTGAAACCAGTCCAAGATGAATTATGTCATAAGTGGAACCAGTTTTAAGGTCCTAGTATCAGAAAGTCTCGCATGTTTCTAGGCATAAGTGGAAGCCCAGCATACCTACAGACTACTGGCATATCCTATAGTTATTATTGGCAATTCAAATTACACAGTCAATCTACTCTAGAAGAGAATAACTTACTGGTAAAAATTTTATTTTTATGAACTTATTTTTAAATAGACTGGCTTTAGTTTATCTGTCTTATTTATTTGATAACCTCCTAATTCAAGCAAATTAAATATTCTTTTGGAGAAATGCTTTTCTTTTTTTTTCAGCTGTATTAAATCAATTGGTTTGAGCATCCATCAAATAACAAAGAAGTCAAGTAATCAGTTGTGTACAGCTGAACCACTTTACCACTTTTGCTGAACCATAATATTCCATCCTTGTGAATTTGGTAATTTATTTCCTTTAAATGGCATAAAATAATAACAGTATTTAATTATGATAAAGACTGAATTCATGCTGATACAAATGGAGTTTTCATATTTATTCAGACAAACGACAACTATCTTTGAACATCTTGGGAGAGGAAAGTGGGCATGTGTGGGTGAAATTGTCCATATTTTTTTCAATTTAGGTTTAAAGGCCACAATGAAAAACTACTCAATAAATCATGTAGCTGGAACAGGATGTCACTACATACCCGTTAGTTAAAAACCAGTCCTGTGTGCCCTGATAGTATTGAAAATGCATGGATATAAGTCCATCATGTTGATACAGTCAAAGCTGTGTTTAGGGACAATGTCACATCTTCATTCTATGTTTTCTTAATGCTGAAACAGAGAGGTATGACATAAGCTTAAACTCCTGCATAACTAGCTTTAAAACAACTCACACTAGAGTATTTGATTTTGCAAAATAATAAAATATAATAAGTCTGTGAAAAGAATTTTATATTTAGACCATCAAGAGGAAAACTTTGTGTTCATATTTAATATAAAATGCATTTTAAAATGTGACAAATGTTAGGAATTCATGATATATTATTTAAATTTTGCTGGTACATAAAGCTTTATAATTCTACTTCCATTATATTTATGGCATAATTTCATCTAAAAAAAGAGTATTTGGTGAATTATTTGAGCTTTTGCGTCCAAATTTATTTGATCTTGGAAAACGTTCGTAGATTAAGTCTCAGGGGTTGCAACTAACAAAATTGATTACCTGAAAGGTCCATTAGGACTAGAAGTATCAAAGAACCTTTGAATGTAATAGATGTGATTTTGATGAAGGTAAAAACTACAACAACTGGTAAGATTCTGTATATATTTATGTCAAAGATAAGCTCACATTTTTTTCTGCCATAACGGAAATGAAAGATAATTATTTAGTTGTATTTTGTACAAAATGTTGTAGACCATTTTATGGCGGCATTAATACCTAAGGTAAAAATTTCTGTTTCACAGTGAAACAAATTGCAAATAATACTCAAAAATGAATACAAAAATATGCTGATACTTGGTTTGTACATTGGCTAGGGATGAAGGTGTGCAACATCATGGTGTGACCTTAATTTGACCTTTCACCTTGCTTTAGTGACCTTGGCCTTTAAAATTTTGTCTAGGCTATATCTCAGAAACCATAATGTGTAGGAAGTTTATACTGGGTAGCAATATTGGTTAGGGGGTGTGGGCGTGCAATGTCATTGGGTGATGTTGATTTGACCTTTGACCTTGCTGTAGTGACCTTGACTGTTAAAATGTTGTCTGGGCTATATCTCAAAAACTGTAAGGTATATAAGTTGATACTTTGTAGGGACATTGGCTAGGGGTTGTAGGTGTGCAATGTCATAGTGTGACCTTGATTTGACCTTTGCCCTTACTGTAGTGGCCTTGACCTTTGAAACCTTGTCTGGGCTATATCTTGGAAACTGTAAAGTATAGGAAGTTAATACATAGTGGGGACTTTGGTTAGGGGATGTAGGTGAGCAATGTCATGGTGTGACCTTGATTGCACCTTTGACCTTGCCATAGTGACATTGACCTTTAAAATCCTGTCTAGGCTATGTTTCGGAAACCGTAAGGCATAGGAAGTTGGTACTTGTAGAGGGACATTAATTAGGGTTGTTGGTGTGCAACATCATGTCACACTTTTTGCTCTGAAAGTCTCCTGAATTTTGTAGTATGTCACTTGTTCTGTATCTCATGATGTTTTGAACAATTTACCCAGGCTGTGGAGTGTGTGCATCTCTGATGCTATCTTCTTATTATGCCATTGGAATGCACTTTTAAAGGAAAATTAAAGTATTTTTCACAATTAAAAAAGAATCAGTTTTTTGGGGTCAAGTGTTAAAATGAGAAACAGGACAGCAGCAAGAAGGATTTTCTGAGAAGCAATAAATGCAATAGGATTTTTGTATTAAAAATATTAAATTTAAAATTTTCTTGATGATTAAACTGGGGCGTGAAGTCACCGTGGGAGTTTTGAATTGCCGGTATTTGAGGTGATTACCTCCACATAGATAGCTAGGACTGTAAATTTCTGTTTGTGGGAAAGTTGGTAGTTCTCTACTTTTACACCCATTATGTGTTGAAATGTGTTGCGCACAACATTAAACCCAAACCCAACAATCCATTCAGTGTACAGCAACATATTTTGGCTTTCTTACATATTCTTGCTTTGAAATGGTGGTACTACTTGTCCATTCTGAGCCAATATCTCCTTACACATACAATACCAAGTCATTGTGTAAATGTTTGAGAAGTTATTGTTTCAGGCTAGACTGGTACATAAAGAATACAATTTTTCATTTTCAGTTTTGATTTTCAAAAATGAAAGAGAAGTAGTAATATGATACAAAAAACAAATGGTTGTATGAAGATGATCTGGACTCATATCCTCCATGATCCAACATTCTTATAATAACAAATTTCTTAGAATATAGGCATTTTGTATGCAAAATTCTAAGAAAAAATTCTGAGAATACAAATTTTTCAAAACTTCAATAAATTTAAAAGTAAATTTGCTATAAATTTAATATGTCAAAAAATAATACCAGTTCATGTTGATCAACGACTAAAATACTGATGCTACCTGTTTCTACATAGTTCTTGTATCAAACTGGTCACTATCAAGATTCCCTTGTTGGACGCTTGTTTGCATACAGGAGAAAATTCATGCAGAAAGGACTGCCGGGTCATGGCTCCCGAATTTTCTATTGCTTATAGCTCGGCAACCACTTGATGGATTCTCTTCAAATTTGGCACATGTGTGCAAGTAGCCATGGGAAAATTTTCTGAATCAGGTGTCTTCATATTTCAACCAATTCAGAGAAGTCGCATGACAAAAAACAAGTTTTTTAAAAGGGGTGTGCTTATCCAGATGATAACGTAAAAGCACTTCAACTATTCACATGAAATTGGGCAAGGAGGTTTGTTATAAAGATGTCTGGAAATCATTAACCTTTGGAAGTGATCCAATATAAAATGGCCAACTTATTAAGGATTAACTAAAAGCCACATTTTTTCTTAACAGTGAAAATGAAAAATCTTAAATATCACAGAAGCCATGCAAGATAAAATGATTTTGACAAAAAATTTTTGCCCTCAATATATAAGCAGAGTCATTTGAAATTTTTTGCCATATATCGTTTTCCCGCCATTTTATGGCGGCCATCTTGAATTTCTGCATAAAAGACAAAAACACATTTATCTTAGACTAGAAAACAGTGCAACATAGGCAATTTCGACAAAAATTTTGACCCACTGGTTATACGCAGTCATCTGGCATTTTTTGCCAGAGATCATTTTCCCGCCATTTTTGGTGGTCATCGTGAATTTATGCATGAAATGCAAAAACATATTTATCTCAGAAACGGTGTGAAATAGAGCGATTTCAACAATAGTTTTGGTCCCAGGGTATACACAGAGTCATCTGGCACTTTTTGCCAAAGATCATTTTCTCGCCATTTTTGGCTGCCGTCATGAATTTATGCTTAAAATGCAAAAACACATTTATCTCGGAAATGGTGTGAGATAGAGCAATTTCAACAAAATCTTTAGCTGCCAGGGTATATGCAGAGTCATCTGGCACTTTTTGCCAAAAATCGTTTATTATACAAAATTGCATTTTTCTCGAAAACTATGCAATTTAGACTATGCACAGAGTCATCTGGCACTCTTTCAAGAAAGCATTTTCCTGCCATATTTTGCAGACAGATTGAAGTTTTGCAGAAATGGAAAACATATCAAACAGATTAAGATAGTCATTTCGGTAAAATAATTAATGCTCATTGGGATGCTTTGTTTTTGGCTGTGCAAAAGCAATTTCTTTGTCTCTTGTGAAGCAATGCTCTAGTTACCTTAAGAAATCTTAAAGTTCCCATGAATTTCAAAATTCTTATTCTTAGAATATTTTTCTTATTTAAAGAGTTATTCTCAGAAAATGGCGTCATTCTTGGAAAAGTATCAGATTAAGAATAATTACAAGAATAAGATTGTTAGTGAATATTGGCCTTGGTATAAGATTTACAAAAGCCTCATCCTCCATCTTTTTTCAGGGTTTGTCGATCAGAAAATGGGTTTGTTTTCATGTGTTTTTAACAGTTGTCAAAACAAAGACTACTGTACATATGTCAGTTTGTGTTGTCTTTTTAACTAAAACCATAACTGTCATTATTTTTCTGATATTTGTTTAATTTTTGAAGTAATGTCTCAGCATAAAAAATAGCAGGGGCAAATCATGGCCAATTTCCGAGGCAAATAAATATCTGACACATGACTACTGTATCAGTTTATTTTGCAGTTGTCGTATAGTCTCTTTTTTCTGGTCTTATCAGTGAAGTGTCAGCCCTCAGATTTTTAGTTCACACTGAATTCATTTTTTAAATGAAAATATAATCACATCTAACAAAATCAAAATAGTTTAAAATTATGGTAGCACATGTAGTTTAAGGACCTGAGTAAATGTTCTTTGTCCAAATTATGAATTGAATTATAGGTAATTTGTTCCTGGAATCTGTATTTTAAGTATTAAATAACATGAGGAGTTATTTGTTATGTGGTTGTTAATAACCCATAAAATAGCGAATTTTCTAATTATTGTCACAAAAATCAAGTGACTCATTCTATTGCCCTTAATCAGTTGGGCTCCTAAAGAATGTATTATACTAATTAGTTGGCAGATGCAACTTTTGCGTCATTGTACAAATTGAAAAAAAAAACATGGCCATTTGTGAAAAACATATATTGACAATGGGAAAGAGATTATATATTCAGTAGGAATAAATACAGCTTCCTATATATTACAATGATCTTACTATTAAAAGTGGCAGTTGTAAATATTCTGTCCAACAACTTGCTAGTTAGTTATTTCAAAATACTGCTGTACATTTTGTAAATCTTATACATGTACATTAATAATCACTGGTCATATATTACATGATTTATTCGGAGACAATTTTGTGACATATAATGGCTTTTGTAGCCATTGCATCTTTAACTGATGTGGCATCAGTAACCACTCAATGTTACAAAATATATTTAATATTTAAAACAAAATTATAGCTCTATATTGATATATTGAAATGGCATTTTCTTGCAGACTGATTGCCACAAAGAAATATCAAAAATGGAAAGCTCAGTGTAATTAAACCAACATACAAACGTTTTATAGAAAACACTGTCTATTTAAAACAAAACACATTTTGATATTTATTTAATGTATGAATAGATGAAGTTGAGAGATGATAAAATAAACTGAGGCTAAATTCAGCTTAGAAAAGGGATCTCATTCCCAGAATTCTACCCAAATAGAGAGATTTTGGTGCTACTAGTTGCATCACTTGGGACACATTCAACAGAGGCAACCAAAAGAGGGAAACATTCAGCTAACTTGACGGGGGTTTATGTGTCATAGCAACACAAGGCATTACCAAGCATTTATCAATTTAGCCTCTGCCGTCATTTTGGGAAAAGACCATCCCTCCACTGGATCAATATTAATTCATCAAGTCTCCTGGAATAATGACAATAATGTATGTTTTATTTGAACCTTGGAAGTAATACAAGTGAAGGTCCTTCTTCTGAGTAAAAACTAAAAATGTCTTATTTAATGCAATAGCTGCCTTTACAACTTTTTTTAACTTTTAAGTTTTCTTTTGTTAATAGTTTTATAAATATGTAAAGCTCCTAACCAAGAAAGGGGGAAATTTACTCTTCTATTATTTTGTAAATTTATGAAAATATAAATTTTTGTTGTTCAAACACATCGCAAATTTGATTACATATATGAGGCAAGTGTCTGCAATCTTAGATTTACTTTTGTCCTTGCAAAAGTCAGGTAATCTAAAGTGTGTAACCATTTACTGTAACTGGTTCTGGCATCAATAAAAGAATTTGTCAGGACAGCCTCATGTCATTTGGTGCTGCCTCTCATCACTGAGAGCTGGGAAAATGACATTAACTTTCTTTGATTGTCATTTTGACCTTCTCTGCTTTGGAGTGAGACAAATTGATGAGTGGATGAAATAGTGTTTATTTCGAGAGGGTAAAACATCACAAAGAGTCAAGGCACTGACTTAGGGAAGTATCTAACCTCATCTAGGCTGAAGGCTCAAATCAACAAAATTGCATTTATTTTTTTAATGTACCATTTTAATTTTGTGTACATCTGAGCACAGTTAAAAGAAATTTTCAATGGTGATGCAAAAGATCAGATATGTTGTATTTCTATTGCCTGTTGACTCATTCTGTTGTTTTGCAAAAAATATATATATGCACTTGCATTTAAAGAATTTTTTAAAGCCCCGGAGAAGGCTGCAATGAATTACCTTTCAGCAAATATTAGTATCTATCCAGATTTCTATCTTCCAAAAAAATCCTCTAAAAAATCAAAAAGAATATCAAGCATGTTCCTGTTCTTTTAAATTTGAGCTAACTAGCCATTTGCTTTTATCTGTGCCACTTTTTTTTCAAAAGTCATTTGTTAACAATCAACATTTTGGTAGTGTTCTGTAACTAAAGTGATTTTTCACTCAAATTGGAGAGGGGAAATTTGTCATTTGACTGATGAGATTGTGATTGTGGAAAAATTTCATGGAGGTAATATGTGGAATTTTGCAAAAAAAAACCACAATAAACGTATCAGCATTTACAAATGATTTTGCCTCCCAGCAGAATATCAACATTTTTAATCTTTCTTTATTGCTTTTGCCCTAAACATGCCTCTCTGGAAATACATGTGCTCCAATCTAAGATTCTCTCTAATGGAAGCTGGTACACCAAAAGAGCCAGAAAAGTTGCTGAATGTGAATAAACTAGTACATATTTTTCTAATTTGAAGTTCTGATGTCACATGTAAAAATATAAATTGATTAAGTTCTATTGTGATGGGTTGTATTTCAACAAGGACACTGTGACAGTAACAAATCCCTAAAGTAACAGGAAAGTCTAGAAAGGTGACCTTTGTCGGACCAAAACAGCAAAAATAGCCATGTTGAGGGTTCATTATAAAACCCGGACTTCCGGAAGGGCGGTCAGACCAGGGCAGTAGGGCGATAGAATTGGGCGGTGGGTAGCAGTTGTACTTGGACCAGTATCTGTTTTCTGATTGGCTGGGCAGTGAGTAGGGAGGAGGAGCAGCTGGAATGAAGTCAAGGAAGACATTCTCTATGACTTCCTTCAGTTGAAGATGGAACAGTATGCCCCCTTCAGAGAGACCCTGTTAGCCACAGACAGACCCCTCCACCAGGTCACTGCCCCAGCCAATCAAAGAGAAGAGGTCACCGCCCCAGCCCATCAAGGAGAAGAGGTCACCGCCCCAGCCAATCAAAGAGACTAGGTCACCGCCCCAGCCCATCAAGGAGAAGAGGTCACCACCCCAGCCAATCAAAGAGAAGAGGTCACCGCCCCAGCCCATCAAGGAGAAGAGGTCACCGCCCCAGCCAATCAAAGAGACTAGGTCACCGCCCCAGCCCATCAAGGAGAAGAGGTCACCACCCCAGCCAATCAAAGAGACTAGGCCACCGCCCCAGCCCATCAAGGAGAAGAGGTCACCGCCCCAGCCAATCAAAGAGACTAGGCCACCGCCCCAGCCCATCAAGGAGAAGAGGTCACCGCCCCAGCCAATCAAAGAGACTAGGCCACCGCCCCAGCCCATCAAGGAGAAGAGGTCACTGCCCCAGCCAATCAAAGAGACTAGGCCACCGCCCCAGCCCATCAAGGAGAAGAGGTCACCGCCTCAGCCAATCAAAGAGACTAGGTCACCGCCCCAGCCCACCAAGGAGAAGAGGTACCAGCATTTGATATTTTATTTGTTTTATACTGCCAGAAGAGTTCAACAGGTGCGGTGACAGTAAAATATTACTGGATTATATATTTGTAAAATATTGTTAGAAACCCCATCGTAGCCTCACGTTTTCATCACTCTATGGGTGTACAAGTACCAGCATTTGATATTTTATTTCTTTTATACTGCCAGAAGAGTTCAACAGGTGCGGTGACAGTAAAATATTACTGGATTATATATTTGTAAAATATTGTGAGAAACCCCATCGTAGCCTCACGTTTTTGTCACTCTGTTGGTGTGGACCAGCATCTGTTCTCTGATTGGCTGGGCGGTGGTAAGGGCGGTCTAGAAATTGGTCCATTTCCGGGTCTGGTTCCGACTTTTATAAATTACCCATGTTGAGGGTTTACTGATCAAGTCTAGGACAATTTTAAATATCCAAAGAGAATAATGTTACACATCCAAACATACATAAGGTGATTGTAAATCTTATAAAATAATGTGATGCAGATCTGGTTCCAAATGGGGACACATCAGGGTGCCTTACCAGAAAAGTATGAGCAGTGCAGTATTTTTAAGTGCACTTTTTTATTTATTTATTTTTTTTTATTGTCTCCACACTTTCTTGAATTGTGCACCATTCTAATGCACTGCTAGTGTTTCTGATTGTTTTGCAGCTGCGCATATAGGCCTAAACGAATTCCGGCCTTGTTTGTGAAAATATTCCCCTGCTCCAGGTCAATGCACAGTTAAAGTCTAGTAAATCAAATTACAAAGGATCAGAAAATAATATTTTATGTAACTCTACTTAAAAGTGTCACATTCTAATAAAAAGAATTGTACTTATGGGGATAACAATATATGAAGATTGTAACTTTTTAGTTAGTAGTAGTCTTTTTGGGGTGTATAAGTGATCTTATTATTATTTATTAGATATGTAATGAAAAATTTATAATAAATATGTAAAACATCCACGTTGAAAAACAAGATATCTGAGCTGTTCAAAGACCTATATAGTATGTATTTCATCTACATTCAGTTTATATAATCCATTATCTGTCAGAACTTTATAATGCAAATTTATCCTCCTGTTTGAATTAAAATGAAAAAAAATTATTGAAAACTAAATCTGAGCTAAAAAGTTTTGATATTTGCAACTTTGCATATGCACAAAAGGAATCTGATGTGGAAATATGCAATTTCTTTGCAATATGGAAATATAGACATGATTTGATTTTGAAGAAACTGAATTTTGTAAATTGTTGAAGAAGGCCAAATTGATAATTAAGATATCATGAAGCATAACACTATATAGTCATAATTGCCTCTGCTAAAGGGGGGAGAGGGGTACAGATTCAGTTAAAAGTGCTAGCAACCACAGATATGTGCATACTTCCATATGTTTGGAACATAGTCCAAGATGCGAAAAAATCACCACCATACTGGGCATGACTAATTTGGGCTGACTATTGGCCCACAGAGTAAGGATTGTCAGTTTGAGTCCCCTGGAAACTTAGTGCCGTGACATACTTGATTAGCTATCCAAATAACATATTTTGTTTCATAATTCTAGAATGATAAGAAATATACATATATATATATACCCAGATGAGAATAACAATGGCTGAATTTCAGATGAATTCTTCCTGTTTAGGAGCCAAAATAATTGCAAAAACCTTTGGTTTCTTTCTATAAAAATTTAAATGAAATATTTTGGTGAGATAAAGAAAAGTCTAGAAAGTACTGATTAAATTTGCTGCCAATCAGGAGTAACGTGTACAGTGTTACTAGACAAGTCAGAAATAAAAGGGAAAAATTGTCAACAACTAAGAATTGGTGTAAAAATATTAGAAAAGTTAGAGACTGTTAGGTTAGATCATACAGACCAGGAAATTACTTTTATTTATCCAGACAACAGTGTGAATTTCAGTACAAAAATCTTCTATTAGGATCTGATATATTTAATTCTATTTAAAGGAAATTCTATGTGTCAGAGTTATACTCAAAACAGTTGAAAGTGTATATAGAATGTAAGTGTTGAACCTTGTAACAATATTTGTTTAATATTTATTCTAAATGTGGAAATCCTATTTATTATTATCGAGTAATATTATGTATCTGTATTAACACACAAATGTTGCAAATCACATTCGCAAATCACTTGACACTTTTTACGGATACTATGCAAGCTAATGTCCAGATAAATCATTTGATGATAATGACATCATTAAGTGGAGCCAGACATTATCACAATTAAGGTTAGGCATATTATACCTGTGTCACTGTTGTAACCACCATTGCTATGCCCATAAACTGATGAATTTTGGAATATTGCTTGTGATTGTTGTGCCTTAGAGTATGTTTAAATAAAGAGATTAAATGCTATGAAAGTTCAGTTAGAATATGGAGAGAATATTGTCCTGATATGTGACATAGCCTATATTTATTTATTTGGGTTTTAACATCGCATTCAACACATTGTATAGGTCATATCATGACATGTAGTTCTATGGGCAGAAGAAACTAGTACATAACAGTTGGTCAAGGTTCTGAACTGTAAAATGCCGACCAACAGCAAGCAACTACCAGCTTAAATCCCACTTGAGGTCAGGCCGGGAATCGAACTCCGATCTCAGCGCTGGGAGGCGAGAGTGGACATAGCTTATAAGAACATACACTAAAATCAAGTCTGAATAACAGGCATTAACACACTGTATCACTTCTGTGTCACATTACCGTAATTTCTATAACAAATGCCCTGTCTCTAACTTTGGCCCCCAACATCTTAACAGTTTTCAGTATACAAGTATCAGATGTCGAAGAAAACAGTGCTTAGTGGTGAAAGGATCATTAAGGGATTTTCTTAAAGAGATGCTAAACACAATTAGGAGTATGTACATGTATTGAAAATGCAACATTAAGTTTGTTAGTCATGTCTGCTCCCTGTTGCACTAACAGGAAGTCATAAAAGCAAGAAAATACTAGAGAGAGAGAATTTTAAAAACCTTTTAATAGATTTGTTTAACTTATGTGAAAAAAATGATATACCAGGGCTTTTGGTTTTATAAATGCCCCACTTTAGAGAAAATACATAGTCTTTAGTAGAGAAATTACGGTATGTGCCCTTTATCACTATAAGAATAGCATCTTAATGAAGCACTAAAGGTATGACAACCACATTCAGAGTCACAGGAGTAATTGGATTTAGAAACAAAATAAAAAAGTCATTTATCAGAGTATTGAGGGAGTTCTATGGAAGTTGAATTGTGTTCTGTGACTGTATTATTATTATAAGGCTATGGAGGTGTATAGAAGCTATAAAGGTGTATTATGTATTGTTTTTACAGTTGAATGTACAACAATGTGTAAAGATGTACAAAGACACGATGAATTAGGGTTATTTAGAACAAACATCTGTTCAAGAAAAATAGGTCAGAAACCATTAATTAGTAAATACAGACATAAATCCTGTGATACACGATTTGATAAGCAAGATTTTATTAGGCTTATTGCCTCCAAGTGTTATTTTTCCTACATAAAATTCACTTTATTTGATGTTCAAGAATAAAGAAGATTTTTTGATGAGGTTCTTTTCCAGTGTAAATAGGTGAATTGTGTATCTTTAAATGTGAGTCCAAAAAATATCCTTTGGTTTGTATTTGTATGTTGTGCAATGACTAAATGAATCTCTTTCAAAGGATTTTAAATGAAATGTTTTTGAATAATGACGTATAGTCCAGAGCAAATATTTGTTGGAAATCTGGATTGAAATATGCATTTGAAAATCTAGCTAAAATAGTAATACGTAGAATACAAGGATTGGGAATTGTTACAACATTCTCTATACATTTATTTTTTGATGTTCAAACAACTTCCCATATCAAGTCAGGCTGGGGAATCAAACCGTGGACCTGAGACATAGGAGGCAGTCAGTAATGGAGAGTTTGTTAAAAAACAAGGTCATTTGTGTAAAAGTATAGCCTTGCCACAGGCGTTCAGTGTATGTATAATATTGACATGACTGTTGGACTGCATTATAAGTATTTTTCATAATGTTCTCATACACTTACTTAGCCTTAGCCTTTAGTGTATTAAACCACACATTTGATTAATTTGAAGATACTATTCAAATAATCCAGCCATATGTCAATGGTACATTTCTGTATGTCATATTTGTTAGTTGCCTACAATTTTAGATCTGTATTTACAGAATATAAGATGTTTGGGAGGGCTGTATAAGGAATTACAGCTAAAGGCAGATTTATATATTGCTGTGGGGCAGTGGCCAGGCAGACATGTTATAACCCTACTATATCTGAACTTAGAAAGGCTCAAGTAGACACAAATTAGATTAAATTGGCATATGCAGCACTGAGGCATAAAAAACATTTGTACCTTACTCTGATGTTTGCAATATTAAGAATACAGTTGCACTTAGCTAATAATTTATTTCCAGACTTATCTGCACAACTTTTATAAGTTATTGTTTGCTGTGAATATGGATGCTGTGAGGTAGTAGAGTAGGTCAATTCTGTACTTTTAATCAAGTGTGCTTGAACATGCTTCTAACCACTGAACCTCAAGAGCTGATGTTTTTTATGTTAAGTTCTCTCCATATAACATAACCTCACCCCACCCCTCCCCCAGATTTTACCATGAGTAAATGCTATTTAGTTCAGATTTTGAAAGTGAAAGACAAATTTCTTCATTGATGTTACAGACAAGAATAACCGTGCCGTAATTATCTGCCATTTGGCTTCCCATTTATGCACTGACAGATTCTTAAAGTGCAATTGACTAGGAGTAGCCTTATTGCAGACAGATATATTGTATTAAAAGTTTTTGATCAGGTGACATATTCGCACTAAATTACAAAACCGATGAATATAGAGCTCTTATCTAGAAATATTAACAAACAACCCTGCTTATGGAGGTATCAGTGAACACCTGGTTAACATTTAAAGCTGATGCACCTTTTTATCCGATTCAAGGTCATATGTCATACAGGCATTTTATGACTCAACACATTTACTTGTGGATTGAGTTTGTTCAATCCGTCCCCCAGAAAGATTGGAAGGATTGGTTTGTTATGGTCACACCAGTAGAATGGAGCAGGGTGTCACTTAAATTTCCATCATAGCAGACTATGGGTTTCAGGAGCCAAATACCTGACAGAGTGTTGCTACCTGACAGAGTGTTCAACAGCATATCACTTCCATAGTCCTTCTCCCTGGTGAGCGCTTGCTAAGTAACAGCCTCTGCACCGTTTTGGATTCTCCCTTTTTAGACTTAGCCACATTAGAGGATATTTATATCAATTTTGTGCTTCATAAATGTTTCTATTCTATTAAGTAACATACCTTATGGTACTTAAATGTTCAACTGTTGATTCCATCATAAGCAAATCTCTGCATATATTAATATGAAAAAAGGTGGCAATTATTGTTGGACTCCAGTATAAATGCACATCTAGTAAGATGTGTGGCCATTTTCTGAATGACTTTAAATATGTCAAAATATGTAACCACTATACAGATGCTTGTTTATCCAATCTATCTAAAAATGGGAAGGCAAATAGACATCGCTAAGGACTGTCAGTGATGTCACAAAACAAAGTCCACTGATGATGTCACCCTAAGACATCCTGAAGGAGGATATATAAAAAGTTTAAAGGTAGGTGACCTGCTTATGTTGTGTGGGCTATCAGGTGCTGGGTTTGAGTTCCAGTCTGACCAGAAGTTAAAACATTTGTAGTTCCTGTATCACATCATCTGTCCTTCCTAATATGACTTGTATAATTTGTTGAAAGTGACACAAAACCCAAATCAGTCAGTAAATAGATCATAAAAGTCAAAGATCACTCAATCAATGCAGCTTTATTACCATTGTGATACTATATTAATCCATTGGTAATAAAAGCTTCAACTAGGTTTGTTAAAGTTTATTATCAGGACTTTGTCAAAATGAATTTTATCAACTCATTTGTACCACAACTGTGAAATTTATCAAAAAAATGCAGATCCTGTAATATTCAAATATCCAATTTATAAAATAAGTCATTCTATGAAATCATTATCCAATTTTCAAATGATTGACACTTAACTTAATCTAGTCAAAGGTAATTACCATAAATCAGGTGTCAAAATGTAAAATAAATGTTATCACAGTCATTCAGTCTGACCATATTTTCAGTTCAAGATGCATGGATTTGATCATGTTTTTTTAAATTTAATCAGCACTTAATGATTTTTTGATAGAAAATGATCATGTCTGAGAATAAACAGTACATAAAAATAATATGACATTAAGTCATTGATAAGTTGTATTATGTATAACCATTAATGAAAATAATGTAGTTAATTTAGTTATTCATCTACATCGATATTTCATCCAAAAGTAGTCTCAGATTAGGGATAATTATGGAGGAAATTGAAAAAACCTATGAATATCAGGAGTTAATATTTCCAGAAATTCGGCACACAAATATTAGCTAATTGCAGTTTGGATGTCATGTGTGTCTTGTCACACTAGATAAATGTGACATGCATAAAACTGTTTGACACATCAAAGTATTTTCTAATGTTCAGTTCAACTTTATCTAATTGTAGTAATTTTGGCAATAACACCGTGTTATCAGGGTGTAATATACTGGTACAGTATAAAAATTTGCAGTTTTCTTGAAACAGTGCTATGCTAGGCATTGACTATTTTGTAGAAGAGATGATATATTATTGTCATTTTCTCCTTTTCAATTATTAAAATTTTATTTAATTATAAGTTAATGTATGATGTATATACTTTAAACAGTAGTAAATTTTACCATTTTATTGTGAAGTTACTGTTACAGTATTAAATCACAGGGTACCTTTAATAAAGTATCTTAATTGGTTAGTTTATTTAACAGCTTGCTAAATACAAAGTGAGTCATATTGGTGGTAGCTGAGGATTTCAAAAAGTTATTCACTAATGAAATGAAAGGTGGTAGCGGTAAAACGGTCACCTGGGATAGGGTGAGAAAGTTGCTTAGGAGAGCATGTATTGACGTTTTTTTTGCCAGGAAATATTATGATTCAATGAATTCACAGCAAATAAGGCTTTTGAGTATATTAAATACTGCATGTTTTGTTTTTGGAACCGTAAATGGGACAACCAATTGTTTTCAGTGGAAGTGTTCACTGCTGTTTTGACCCCCCAAGCCATTTAAAACGGTGGGGTCTTCCGTTTTAAATTTCAGACCCTGCCATTTACATTCACTGGGTTTAAATAAGGATTCTGAATGGCTGAGCCATTTAAAATGGCGGACTCCAGCCATTTTAACTTTTTATGTCAGCTGACTTGTCAGTCAGCTGACATTATGTCATCACTCTGCGGCGTGGACGTACGTGTGAGCGACTTCTCCTCCGAAACTACAAGGCCTAGAGACATGCTGTTTTTTTTAAAAAGATAGCTTATCTATCTAGCATAAAAATTTGTTCAAGGCATGCAGATCTGTTTGTTCATTTTTTGCTAGAGCCATTATAAGTAAGGTACCCCCCACCCTAAGTAAGAAAATTTTAACACTTTTCACAATTTTCTCAGTGACTATTGCAGGGATTTCTCTCATATCTTGCACATATGTACTAGACCACAAGTAGATTCCCTTGTGTGAGTGTCAGACCTGGATCTTTCATTATTATTTTTTTTAGAATTTTTAAAATAATTTTTAATGCATTAAAATTCATGAAATCATGCACTAAATCACTTATAACTTGAAAAGTATTGCATTTAGAGCATTTTGTTAAAATGTGTTATTCAGCTACTTTTCCATAGCTACAACATAGTGAGTAACTTGGGTGTCTATCTCAATAGCTAAGTGAGTAATAGCTACTTCTGGACTTTTCAGTAACTTCCATCATGAGTAAAATCACTTGTAACTTGAAAACTATTGCATTTAGAGAGTTTCGTATAAAATATGTTATTAAATACATTAAATATGTATAAAATACAGCTACTTTTGGGTCAGCTATAACATAATAAAATTTCAGACCTGTAGCTCATTGCATAGCTGAGTAATAGCTAATTTGAGGTTATCAGTGTTGAGTAAATCAGTTAGAACTTGAAGACTATTGCATTTACAGTATTTTGTTTAAATATGTTATTCGCCTATTTTTGGATCTGCTGTAACAAAGCAAATTTGCAGACATGTAGCTTATTTTATAGATGAGCAATAGCTATTTTTAGGTTTAGGTTCTCACTGTTGAGTAAATCAGTTGTAACTTGAAAACCATTGCATTTAGAGTATTTTCTTCAAATATGTTGTTCACCTACTTTTGGGTCAGCTGTAAAATAGTAAAGTTGCAGACCTGTAGCTCATTGCATAGCTGAGCAATAGCTACTTTGAGGGTTTTTTCTGTTGAGTAAATCAGTTGTAACTTGAAAACTATTGCATTTAGAGAATTTTCTTTAATTACCTTATTCATTTACTTTTGAATTAGCTACAACATAGTAAAACTGCAGATGTGTATCTCATGGCATAGCTGAGTAATAGATTTTCTCAGGTCTTCACTGTTGAGTAAATCAGTTTTAACTTGAAAAATATTGCATTTAGAGTATTTTCTTTAAATATGTTGTTCACCTACTTTTAAGTTAGCTATAACATAGTGAAATTGCAGACCTGTAGGTCATGGCATAGCTGAGCAATAGCTACCATCAGGTTCTTTAGAGAATTTTCTTTAATTATCTTATTCATTTACTTTTGAATTAGCTACAACATAGTAAAATTGCAGATGTGTATCTCATGGCATAGCTGAGTAATAACTATTCTCAGGTCTTCACTGTTGATTAAATCAGTTGTAACTTGAAAACTATTGCATTTAGAGTATTTTCTTTAAATGCACTGTTTTATTGCGAAAAATACACTTACCATTTCCTGACCATTGCTATATGTTGGTGCCATCCAACTCACTGGCCAACGTTGAGAAACGTTTTAAGAAACCTTAAGAGGCCAGTGAGTGAGTGTGAACTAGCATGTCCCCCTAGTGGTCATGTGACCACGCTAGTAAACAACCTTCATTATTTTTGTTGGCCATCCTAGAGTGTGGATGTTTATTTTCTTTTCGGATTTTTATTAAGTATTTGGACTTTTTGTGGATTTGAGTTCTGTTATAAGACGTCTGTATTGACAATGTCTTCTCAGGACAAATTAAGAGGAAAAGCACAGAGGAAAAGTGCTTTTGTAGACATTTCTTCACGGATTGTTTACCACTTTTTGTAAAATGGCGACAGGGAAGTTTGTCGCTGGATGAAGATCTTCTGCTGCTCAGAATGCCTGTTTTTTCTTCATAACTCTCGTATTACATCATATGGGAGTTCTTTTTTTATGCAATTTTTGAAGATTTACTTCATTTATTAACACTGAAACTGTCGGCAGTCATACTAGCTCCGGAAGGGACAGTTTACATGTTGCTAGGCGACAAAGGAAACGATGGAGACAATTCGATTGTCACAAAGCTTATCACACGTCGGGTTCGTATAGCCAGGCGTTTGGTAGCAAAGATCTCACCACATCATGCTCTACCGAATAGGTCACCGGTTGGAATTCCCCGTGGTGGCAGACATCATTGTTTTTCTTGGATACTACATCGTGGGCAAGTTCCGGATGCAGATTTGATCTTTTACACCGTTCATTTCCTCCGGTGAGGTTCAGTCGGAACTTTTCACGGAGGAAAATACCTGCATGACGTCATCCGAAGACAATCGAGTTTCCATACCTCCCAAAAGGTCAGAAATCGGTTTGTCAGTTTCCCGGAGCTGTGATTCATCTCAGTAATTGGCTTTTGTTTCTGTGATTTTTTACCGGTTTTTAAGCTGGTCTGAAACCGGCACCGGTACATGTGAACTTGTAACCATTGTCAATTTATTATTCAGGAGTACAGGTTCTCTGGTTTCTGCTACAGAGAGCATGTTAAGGCCTGGATAATTTTTTGAAGTGGTCTAGCAGGACCTCTGGCAGGACGTCTTCAAGGAGCTAAGGATTAACAGGAGCTCACAGAGTTTCTTTTTTGCCTTGGGCTGTGTGTAGAGTTTTTGCAATTACAGTCCTCAGTGATCAGGAATTTTTTGTTGGGCAGTGCTGGGATCAGTTCTCCAACTTGTTATTCAACAGGAGTGTTACAAGTCGTACTTTTCTCTATCTTATCTCTTAGATGAGTTTGGTAGAATAAAAGTGCATTTTTCACTCTTAATGAGGTTTTCTACTGCTGAACTTTTGGTAGTGCCCCAGGGCAGTTTTGTGCCCATTATGATATTTAATTCTCCAACTCTGTTACAAACTCTCCTCCTCTGTAAGACTTAGAGGGGTTAGGAGTAATCTTTAGGAGTAGTGTTTGTCCACTAGTGGCACATATTCTACACCTTACATCTCAACATAGTAAGAGGATATTTTTCAACCATACTTTACCTTTCACAGAGGCAACAGTACCATGAAGGATTGCTTATTCATGTTCCTAAAGCAGTTGTGGACATGTGTGTTTAGAATAAATGAATAAAATGCGGGAGACATCAGTTTGCATAAAGCTGTGTATGGAATGTTCGACAAAAGGGCGATAACACCAGTGAGATGGTGATATCGCTACAATTTTTCACTTTATCGGTTGTGATAAGCTGGGAAGAGATGGCTACCACTAATAGTTGAGGTCAGGTAATAGCCTTTACATGTACCTTTATTTCGCATAGTTGGGATTTTCGCAATTAATATGTTAATAGTAAGTGAATGGGTGTGTCAACTCGTTTCCTTACAGTTGCATTCTTTCGTAGCCGGATTCACGCAATTCTTATCTTCACTTCCCTGTTGATGACAATTCACACCGGTTCACTGCCTGTTTGCTATGTTAGTCCATGGTGAGAATGTGGGATCTATAAGAACGCATCATGCTTTACCAGTATAGACCATTTCATTGCTTTGCTCTTGGAAATGGTTTATTTTCGACTTTTCTATGGCATCAACGGATAGTGAACCTGATGGCTGCAGTAGAAGGCATTGGGTGTCACCAGCTTATAAAAAAAAAAAAAAAAAAAAAACCAGGATTTTTAGTTTGGATTGCAGATTCCACCTTAGGGTACATCTTTACTCATAGCAAAGCATCTTCTCCGGCTAATGGTTTCTAAGGAAGCCATTTCTTTGGTGGCGGTATGGCTTCATAGGAGAAAACAGTGCCATTGGGTTATTTGTTTATCAGGTAACCCCAAGGCTATCTGCTAATGTACCACAGATACCACACATAATACACAGATAATGTACCAGTTTTTCTGTTCTCAGGTTCCATCTTCAGTGGTGGAACGACTTTTCAATTTGCAGGAGCTTCCATTACTTCATCAGAAGGAGCACAATCTCCTTCTGTTATTAGATGCTTTCTTTAAGGGTTGGGATGCACAATTATGGCATCAAACAGCCAGTGGTCTGTTGTATCATGAGGGGTCAAGACTCCACATTAACAAGGCTACTACCTTTAGAATCATTTGGAGGTCTGATTCGGATTCTGAATCTGTTGATTTCCCCAGATATTTCTTCAGTGGTTTCCTATCTGAACAGGTAGGGAGGTACCCGCTTTCAGGAATGTGTTTCCTTATCTGAAGAATCATTCTTTGGACGAATGCCATGGGTTCAGATTCAGGCATATCACTTCCCAGGGTATACAATATTCCAACAAATTCTTTGTTCATGAGAGTCAAGATGATTCAAATTGAATGTGTTTTTGGATGACTTTTGAATCTTCTATTCTGATTCAGGTGTTCAATCAAATCTGTCTTTGATTACAATCACCAATGATGGATTTGTTTTGCAACTAGTTTGAACCACAAGCTTGTCTTTTTCAACTTTTCTTGGGATGGACTGGACAGTTTGTTTGGTCCTGTGACCTTGATTCTTCAGGTGATGCAGGTGAATCATTTGGCTTTTAAGGCTCCTTTGATTTTCAACCTGTAGTCATTCCTGCTTTGAAACCTTCTTTAGATTATGCTTTGGTGCCAGATAAGTTTCTTTGTTCAGTGAGATCCTTGAGAGGTTATCTTGATAAGTCAAAGATCTCAGGAAAGGCAAGAAAATTCTTTTTGTAGCTATTAAGAAGGGCTACTCCAAGATTTAGGTGCAGAATCATCTGGATTGCATCAGAGTGGCTAGGGATATCTTATTTTTGGGATCTGGTGGATCTGTTCCACAAAGGTTCCTTTTCATGGCTTCCCTTGTAGGTGAGTTCAATCATTCTGCCATTGGTATCCAACAACCTGAATCTTAAGCTTCCAGTGTATGTGTTTCCTTTCTTAGACTGTGGGGCTTGGGGAACAGATGCATTACTCATTTCTTGGGAGGATCTGGACAGCTTTGTGTTTGTTCCAGTGGCTCTCATTCCTCAGGTGATTCAAGATGATCACCTACAGGTGCAGAATCATCATGGTTGCACCAGGATAGCCAAGGATTCTTCAGGTAATTTAGAAGATGCCCACCTTCAGGTGCAGATTCATCATGATTGAATCATGATGGTCATGGTGGATGTTCTTGGTTGTGGGACCTGGTAGATCTATGCACAAACCTCCATCTGAGGCTTCTTTGTGGTGAACTTCTCAGATACTACTTTTGTAGATGTAGCAAATTTCCTTAATTATTTCTTTAAGGAAAAGAATCTTAAGCCATCTACTATTGCTGGTTACAGAATAACAATGGTAGATTGCTTTCCTTGAAGGGGAATAAGTCTCTAGAACTCTTCAGCTGTATAGATTGTTGACATATTTCTATAGAGACAATCCAGTAGCCAATAGGTTAAGCCTTCTTTACCTTTTGTCTCTGGTCTTGTTTGGTCTCACCAGACAGTCTTTTGAGCCTTTGGGGAAGATTTCTTGGAGGTTATTAACTTTCAAGACGGTCTTTCTTTTGACTTTGGCATTAGGCAAAGGAAGAAGGGTAATTCTCGTTAGCATTGTCTTCCCTTACTTTAAATGAGGATTGCTCACAAGTGGCTCTGGCCATTTATTAGCCAAGAATCAGTTGGCTTCGGATGGGCCTACTTCAGTTAAGCCGGTCGATATGCCAGCTCTCAATCACTGGGACAGCAGTTTTACTCAAGATAGATCTCTTTGTCTTGTGAGGTTTTGAAATACTTTTACTTGGGACAAAGGATTCAATGAAGAATTATTATGTCTTGTCTGTGCCTAGTTAGGAAGGCTTTACAGCAGATATTTTCAGGTCAACTATCTTATCTTGCTGTGGGCAGACTATCATTTTGACTGAGGAGAAGTCAAATTCTGACTCTCAACAGCAGCGAGTCAAAGCAAGAATCTTTAGGTTTTAGGATAGTGTTTTCTGTATATGAATTTTTAGATGCATGTTACTGGAAACCATAACTTTTTTACCAATTTTCAGTCTCACCTGCTTGGTTTGCTTGTGGTCAGACTTTGATATTGTGTCCTACAGTTTGTTATTTTATAAGTATATGCGTGATACTTATATTGATACTTTAGTATGCATTTGCAGCTGTATGTCTGTCATACTATCTGTATTTATATTAGGCAGAATTGTTGACTTCATTCAGACTTGGAGTTACACAATATGCTGATGACGCTTCCAATATTTGTGTCACCTGTGTGGGTGTTGGATGTTTGTCTAGATACAGCATTCAACTGGGGCAATAACTGGCAATTTGTGAGAACTTCAACTACATACTATGATTTAGGCGATCTGTATGGTATGTGGTGACTGTTGGAAGTTTATATGTTGTTGTATGCATGTAAATTTCAATGTAAACTTCTCATAATGTTTTAGTTGTAGGCTAGGTAGTGAGTCTCTGTAATGATTACTTCCTTCCTACAACAACAACAACAAGGCTGTGTTGTTTTGTAGTGCTCAACAGTTCCACTGCCTCATCTGGGAGGTGAGTTTGGATCTGAATGCCTATAGGATTGTGCTGTGTATGATAGCTGTGCAGAGTGGTGTACTGGGTCTTTAAATTCTAGTACTGCCCTCCTTCCATGAAGGCTGCATTCAGCAATGGTCAGGAAATGGTAAGTGTATTTTTCGCAATAAAATTGAAAAATTTTGTTGTAATTTTAATTTTTATTAGATAAATACTTACCATTTCCTGACCAGGATAGTCCCCCCCTACCTCCCCGCAGATTCAGTACTAGGGGAGTATTTTCTGCAACAAAAATAATGAAGGTTGTTTACTAGCGTGGTCACATGACCACTAGGGGGACATGCTAGTTCACACTCACTCACTGGCCTCTTAAGGTTTCTTAAAACGTTTCTCAACGTTGGCCAGTGAGTTGGATGGCACCAACATATAGCAATGGTCAGGAAATGGTAAGTATTTATCTAATAAAAATTAAAATTACAACAAAATTTTTCAATTCACCTACTTTTGGTTTATTTATTTGGGGTTTTACGTCGCTTTCAACACTGTACAAGTCATATCACGACGGGTAGTTGGAAGGGCAGAGGAAACCAGTACATACAGTTCATCAGGGTTCTGTACTGTAAACTGCCGACCAACGGCAAGCAACTACCAGCTTTCCCACTTGAGGCCATGCAGGGAACTGAACCCCGGCCTCAGAGGTGGGAGGCGAAGTGTTACCACTCTGCCACCATGGCCCCATCACCTACTTTTGGGTCAGCTATAACATAATAAAAGTTGCAGACCTGTAGCTCATTCCATAGCTGAGCAATAGCTACTTTGAGCTTTTCTCTGTTGAGTTAATCAGTTGTAACTTAAAAACTATTCCAGTTAGAGTATTTTCTTTAAATATGTTATTCATCTACTTTTGAATTAGCTATAACATTATAAAATTTCAGATTTGTAGCTCATGGCATAGCTGAGTAATAGCTACTTTCAGGTTCTCACTGTTGAGTGAATCAGTTGTAACTTGAAAATTATTGTATGTAGAGTATTTTGTTTAAATATGTTATTCAGTTACTTTTGGATCATCTGTAACATAGTGAAATTGCAAACCTGTAGCTCCTTGCATAGCTGAGTAATAGCTACTTTGAGGTTCTCACTGTTGAGTAAATCAGTATAACATAGTGAAATTGCAGACCTGTATGCCATGGCATAGCTGAGCAATAGCTACTTTGAGGTTTTCTCTGTTGAGTTAATCAGTTGTAACTTGAAAACTATTGTATTTAGAGAATTTTGTTTAAATATGTTATTTACCTACTTTTGAATTAGCTATAACATAGTAAAATTGCAGACATGTAGCTCATGGCATAGCTGTGTAATAGCTATTCTCAGGTTCTCACTGTTGAGTAAATCAGTTGTAACTTGAAAAATATTGCATTTTAAGTATTTTCTATAAATATGTTGTTCACCTACTTTTGGGTCAGCTTTAACATAGTGAATTTTAGATTTTCACTATTCAGTCAATCAGTTGTAACTTGAAAATTATTTCATTACAGTATTTTGCTATTAAGTTATTAACCTACTTTTGGGTCAGCTATAAAATAGTATAATTGCAGACCTGTAGCTCCTTGCATAGCTGAGTAATAGGTACTTTGAGGTTCTCACTGTTGAGTAAATCAGTTGTAACTCGAAAACTATTGCATTTGCAGTATTTTCTTTAAGTATGTTTTTAACTTACTTTTTACACCTTAACAGTTACCTTGTTACTTTCCTTCTGAATACCATTTCCAGGACACAACTTTTGTGTCCTCTTCTTCTGTCACTTCTACTCTGAAACTCAAAACACACAGTCAGCTGACAGAGCCCGTTCATGGGCACTGATTGCTTGTTTTTCTAGCTTTAACTGTTTGTTAGCTATTGGATTATTGTTTGTCTTCTGTGGGATATATGTTTAATGTTTCATGAAAATGATTTAATTTCCTTCCATTATTTGTCATTTAAACTTATAAATTAAGAAAAATAAATATTAAATAGCAATATAATTGTATCAATATATAATAATTATGAATCTTCAACAAGTATTCAAATAGCTTTAACACTTCCAAGTCAATTGTTTCAGTCAAAGCTAATTTTGTGATACCCTAACAATAGGGACAAATCCAATTAAGTGATCACTTAAATAATGGTTAACAAATCAACAGAATAGGGATGACTTCCACGCTGCTATGAAGAGACTGGTCAGTGGAAAGCCATTCTTTTCATGTAGGATTATTTTCTGATGTATTGTCTAATATGTAGGCTGGGTTTAACATAATAGATTGAATTTGTGGAAGCCATGCTTTTTCTGGTGATTAGTTCACAGCAAAAGATAATTAGTTTATAACATTTACCACCTTTGATTTACAAATCACAGGACAATTCACAAAAGGATGAATTTCAAACAGCAATGTACCAGTGGCAGATCCAGGGGGGGCGTGCGCCCTCCAGAGTTTGACACCTTTAGTCATGAGGCTTTTTGTCCCTGTCCACGCCCCCCCCTCAAATCCCCCCACCCCAAGATCTGTTTTTACTAGGGTAATATGCCTGTTTAAAGTGACAGTCATTATACCTGTATCACTGTCCAGTATCAAAGGAGATTAGGTTCTTTTGTGTGTGTACTATGTTAGGTCTCATCCTCAAACAAACTGAGGATTACATCTTTTGTGGATGACTTTGTGTATAAACCTTTGTTTACCAGTGTATGTTTAAACATGAGATATACAATTTACAAAACAATTTACAAACCAATTAATAATTTGGTGATCTAATAATTTATTACTGCACTTCTATGTTTCAGTTCTAATTTGCTCAGTAGAATCAGTTGTTGTAAAATAAAAATGTTGAAGAAACATTGTGGCATATAAATTTAGATTCAATTACGTTTTCCTCCATTTTTTTACAGTTATACCATTGTTTATTATGGGAAGCCCCTTTGAAGTTTATTTTAGGTTTCATGTGTTTTTATTCAAGAAACATTGTGGCATATAAATTTAGATTTCAAGTATGTTTTCCTCCAATTTTTTACAGTTATACCATTGCATAGAGGTTTTTTTCAGTTTACTTGACCATCAGTATCATATATTAAGTGTTTAGATAAGATTGGCATTTTACCCTCCTTGTCCCTTAAAATGGCCAGCATTTTGTCCCCCCTTGCAATTTTGACTGGCGTTTTGTCCACCAGGATTTTGTCCGCCGACATTTTGTCTGTGCACCGTGTGATATGTCCCGCTACAAAATGTCCAGGCATGAAGTATCCATTACCCGCATTAACCCACGCCCCCCCCCTTTCGGGAAATCCTGTATCTGCCTCTGTGTACTTCAAACACCTCAGTAGTGAGTTTTTTTGGCTAAAGACAACCTTAAACAAATGCAAATGTGTATAAACAAGACAATGCAAGTAAAAGGAGGGCTATAAATTGCAATTACATCAATCAGTAGAATGCTTGTTCTCTTGAAATATGGCTGGGTGACACACAAAAGTCTGTTGGTATATATATCATAAGTGCATACTATCACATGAAGTATGTGTTCCTGTTATCTAGTTGGCTGAGGCATTTAAAATGCCAGGCTGCAGTTTAAAACAGTGGAATACCATTTAAAACGGCGGACTGCCGTTTTAAATGCCAGATGGGGTCTAAATGGCATGTAACAGAAGCATCTGTATTCCTTATGAAAAGGAGTTACTATTTTTGTTGTTATATTTGGCCCTTATTCACTCCAATGGTCTTCTATGGACACTGGGGGACTGTCCTCAGCAAGGCTAAGCCAGTGATGATATCCTGTGATCTGACAAGTTGGCAAGTCCTATTCCTTGCAAGGAGGGCTCTGACCTCAAAGCAGCACATGAAGATTCAATTATTTGGACATGTTAACAAAAAAAGCAACGTTATACAGAGTTAAGTTCATTGCATATACATGCGGAGTGTGGCACAGTGCCATTGAATGAAATCCTATACTCTGTTTTAGATATAAGCGGTGCAATGCTATTTACAAAAATTAGGGAAGTTAAAATGCACCAAAGATATATCAATACATATTTTTAGAGCACTTATAACTCATTAATTAACAGAAGGTCAAATTTAACCAAAATTTGGCCCCCCAATCAATGTCTTCATCAAAATTATAAACTGTTTCTGCAAAAGGCAATTTACAGAAAATATAATTTCATTGTTAAATAAATCTATATCATTGATATTTGGGAAGGAGATACGGTGTTTTTGGTTATTTTAAAGAAGACACATTGCAGTCATGTGTTCATTTTCTATGTTTATAGCTAATGTGTCTGAACATTATTTCCTGTCTCATTTTCAACAATGAACTTGTTATTGTCCAAAGGTTATAAGAGCAGCTCTCTAGCAGAGACTAACTGAAGTCTCCTGAAGTTCTTTACTGCATAATGGATGTTGGTTTTTTTAGAACTAATTTCCCATTTATATTGATACTCGACTAGAAAAGGGAGAAGGGATCACGATCCCACATCTTCCAGAGTCCTGGGATTTCAAGGGCTTTGACTGTACCAGATTGTTTCTTTGTCCCTTATAGACTTCAAACTCAGACAAGGAATATGATGTAAAAAATTTTAGAAGATAGCATTTTTCAACTAAGAGATATTATAAAACAGTAATTATCAGAAAATGCATGCTGTGTTGTAAGACAGGGATATAGAATAACGTTATTGTTTGTATATACTGTAGATAGACAGTGTGAGGTTTTAGAAGTGTCATCACAAGACTTTAATGTAAGTTTTTTAAAAATTTTTTGTCATATATCCTTAGTGTTTTTCCCAATTTGAACTTCTGAAAACTCAAATGTTTTCTAAAAATGGAGGTGTACATCAAGTTCCTTTTAGGATATTTAAGTACCTAAGTATATATAAAAATACATATTTGAGTCATTTTGGCAAGTGATGATCAACAGATGAGGTGGTGATCACTACAAATTAAGTAAATGGTGAGCACCAGATGATGTGGTGATCAAGAGAAAATAAAGTGGTAGCCACTACATCATCTAGTGATCACAACAATTAAGTCCCAATCACAAGAACTTTTGCTGATCACCATATAATTATAAAGTTGTGCTGAGGAGAAAAAATTCATGCTCTGAGATCCTCTTGCGATCATGACTTGGTACATGTTAAAATAAAAATTGCAATGTCCTAATCTGAGGGCTGCCTAATACAGGTGTTCCACTGGAGCCGACTGGTCGGTAACTATGTATTTTTTGAGAGTCGGGACCAATGTTTACAAGGTCGGTTCGGGTCGGTTGTACTTTCCCGGCCTGTCGGGGAGAGTCAGTGAAATTTCAAACATGTTTGATATTTCTACGACCGTTGCCGACCCTTGTAACAGACCCTAAATTCATCCACCTAGCAACAGGCCTGTCGGTTAACTTAAGGGCCTGTCGGTTACACTTCCAGGCTTGTCTGTAACCCTTCCAGGCTTGTCCTTATCACCTGCATGCCTGTCCTAACATGAAGCTGGCTTATCTTTTGTAACTTAAGTACTGCTCATTTGCAGTCCATTTCCAACATGATGTGAGGTAAAAATATGATCAAAAATTTTGTCAAGAATGACAAAAAAACAGTGCAAGTTGTTCCCTGGCCGTTTTGAAACAGCCAAATTATTTACTTGGCCTTTTTGAAACCTTCCTTGGTTTTGAAGTGGCCTGGCCAGTTCAAAACCTGGTTTCAAAATGGCCAAATCAATAACCTGGCCATTTTGAAACCTCACCTGATTTTTAAATTTTTCCATAGCATGTGTTTTTATATGTATAAAATCTAATTTATTTTTTTAATATGGATTCTTTGAATTTTAATCATTTACCTTAAAGTCAGTTCGTATTTTCTTGGACTTTGGAATCTTTAACTTAACCTGTGAACTTCAAATCTGTTCTTTGATTATAAAAAAAAATCCTGAGCAGGGGCTACTCAGCAATTTTCTATAATCATAACTTGTGGAGTTTACTCGGGTATTCATATAGTACATACTTGATATTTAATTGTTTGAATTAAACTGATTTGTAAGCCTATATGGCTGGGTGATAGGAAAATGATATTTTTTATGTGAATTGTATTTTGTTCTATAACACAAGGTCTGTATCATAAAAATTATCTATCTCATCAATCTATCTGCATGAAGGTGCTGTATATTTAAACCTGTTTGTTTGACCTGCGAGATTAATTAATAAGCCATAAAGAAGCCATGATGAATGTTAACTCTGTGATGTTGATTTGTTTGCCATTGATTGTCAGAAGTGCTTGATTGGATTTATTCCTATTGTCGCAGCTCTCCTTTGATGTTGATTTGTTTCACTTAAATATTAGTGGACTGTTTAAAAGGGACTAGTAATAAAAGTTAAAGAAATTCACATAACAGGAAGATCAATCAAGGAGGGATTTATTGTATAACTTGATTATAGTAGATGAGCTAGAATACATTTGCTTAATATAATTTCTTTTTTCAGTGCTATCTGATTTCCTTCTTTTTGGCACCTTCTTTTCTTAATCTTACTCAGTTAATACTGACATACAATTATTATTACTTTAGAAGATATCTCTTGATGTTGAATGTAATTCACTTTATCATGTGTTAATTAGGTATACAGTTGGTGTATGTACGTAAAAGTATTTGTATGCACTAATAAATGTTGTTTTATGTTCTGTTTGATATATGTTTCACAATAAACCAAATGCAGTTCTGATAAATATATAAGTTTTTATTGTATTACAACTGTTATACTTAAAAGGAACAGAACAAACCTGTCCACCAATGTCAAACTGGTGAGGTATCAAAACGGCCAAGAGGAATAGTTGGCCATTTTGAAATGGCCAAATCTATCATTTGGCCGTTTCGAAATGACCAAGCCATTTCTAAACCTTGCAAATGTATCAAAACGGCCATGGCCATTTCGCAACGGCCAAAGGTTTTGAAACGGCAATTTTCCGGTGAAGTTCCACATATATGCTATAATTAATTAAGAAACCTGAAAAAGTGTTTTTATTTGGTTAAATAAAAATAAAATCCCAGCTTTCAGGAAAGAAATTTTTGCGCAAAAAGAGGATCAAGTTTCGACCAATCAACAAATCTAAAACTAGGTCACTAGTAAATATTTGGATCCCATCACGTGACCAGAACTACAGGGTGTTTACCTTCACATCCAGAAAAATGTGCTTTCTCACAGACTCGAAATTATTTGGCATGAATGTGTAGAAAAAGTGCTCAGAGGGACAAAATTTTGCAGGGATCCTTCCCAGAAGCTCGAAATTGGAGTATAAAAGGCAGCAACAAGCAAGAGGGTTTCATTGTAGAAATAAAGTCCGAGGGTGAGTACTTGGAGCGCTCGTCCATTATGCCTTTTAAAGTATGAACCTGAGGACTTTATTTCTATTTTAAATACCGGTTTCATTTATTAATCCATAAATATTATTGTAAATATGTTTCTATACACACCTGCTTGTCACACTATATTTTGTCTGTATCGTTTGTTTATCTATTATCGGCGATCGTCCATTTATTGCCTCAGATAAATGTACGCAAAAATATGCGCACTGCATTGTTTTGTGTAGTCTGTGCACTTCCGGTCTCTATAATGTCACGTGAGATATTGTTAGAAGCACATCTCTCTCTGCTTGTTCGCACAGGATATAACATTTTTAATGAAAATTTCATATCTTAAGTGGCTTTTTCGTTCATAATCTGAAGCAGACATACATTGATTTATTTCTCATTAAATATTAAAGCAAAAAGCTGAAAACTATAATTAAAATAACAAAAAAGTAAAGTTGGAAATTTAGGTCACATGATGGGATCCAAACATTTACTAGTGACCTAGTTTAAGAATTGTTTATTGGACAATACTTGATCCTCTTTTTTCCCAATATTTCATCAAAAGTTATACTAGCAATACCGACTGCACATCTGGTTGTGAGGTTCTGTATCTTTCTCCAATCCTGTCTGTTTGTCAGTACGGTTTGTCGGGACCTGCTACGGCTTGTCTGTTAGGGGTTTAGGGCTTGTCCTGGTAGTTTCCTGACCAGTCCTGCCCCAGCAGGCACAGGTCCAATTCTTGACATCATGTTTTGGTCATGTTAGTATATGACATCAAGTAACTATCACTCGGACATGATTTAAGGTGGTCACGTCATCTGACACAAATCTGACATCCAGTTTATGTGACATGACATGACTTTATGTCAATAACATACCTACAATATCAACTAGATGACAAAATGATAACCAGACCTAATGGGATTGTATTATCCTATTCAATGACATAAAATTGACACCATCCCAACATGACTTTTTGTAGTCATGTCAAATGATGAAAATATGATGTTCAAATAATATGATGTGACCTGATATTCTACTCGGGCATTGTTTCTGACATCTTAATGATATTAATATGATGTCACTTTGTTAAAACATTTCAAGTGGAGTATCATCATATCATTTGAAATCGGATTAACATCAGTATTCTATAAAATTATATCATTTTTAGGAATATTACAAATGTAATATCATCCTGTACACCAGCCAGGGTCATATTAAGACAGGCCCTCAGCTTTTTCACATGAGTAGGGTCAAACCTAGGCAGAGGTGACAACCTTTGATTAGATGCTGAACCTACTAACTTGGCCTCTAGTCTCTGTGATGTTGCTTTGACAAAAATAATTAAGTTTTGGTACAGACAAAACAATTATGTTTAAAACTGTAACTAAAATGCTGTGTGACAGCAAAAATTTACAAGAAATATGTTGTTTTGTAAACAAATGTATACTTTAGTGTTTGCAACCAAGCCAAAGATTGAATAAATAAAGATAAAAGTTCAGAAAAAGGGCTTCTAATATTCAAACTTTTGTACCCATAATTTGTATCTTTACAAATGGTATAAATTTTTGAACTGGTTCCCACTGAACATTAATTACTTTCTCCCATGGAATAATCTTTATAGTACATGGAAATCACTTAAGGCTGTGTCAGGTAAGTGTACACAAATGGTAGTTAAAGCAATGTAATGTGATATTAATGGTGAAAACAAAATGTTATTAACCAATATTTTTATTACTGAAAATTAGTTTCAGCACTTGTGAAATGATGTCAGTCAGATTTTTATATCAGTACATCAAATTGATGTCAGTTTCTGATGTCATATAGACATGAAGTCAGTCCAAATTGGGCGATCATATTGATGTCTTATGCTGATATCAAATTTATATCGGCTACTAGATGTCATTTTTATGGCTTTTGGAGATGTCAAATAGACTAGGCTACTAAAGATCTGTTTGACATTTAACATATGATGTCATTTTGAATTTCAAATAAGCATCAGTTTCTGATGTCTTGCGCAGTGTCTTTTTGATTTCTTTTTGATATCCTATTGCCTGCTGGGGCAGAAAACATCCTGACCCCAAAGCAGGTCGGCCTCTAGGTACAGACAAGCCTGGATGTTTGCAGTCCTGTCGGGGAAGTGCAACCGACCCAGTATTTTCCCGCCCTTTTTTGTGGATTTTTGTCCCCGGCCCCCGACTTTTGCAGCCAACCCTAGAGTCGTAGGGTTGACTGTAGGGTCAGCTCCAGTGGAACACCTGCATAATGGTGAGAGTTAAGGGATCAAATACTAATCTTTGCATTCATATCATTTCAAAATTTGAGGCAAAGATCAATTGATATCTAGATATATTTGCCTGCTCATGTCTACATAATCTAGGTACTAAACTATTGGGGAAGGGGAGAGAATTTGTCAGCCAGTTAGTCTAGGCTGCTCAGTTTTTGCTATAATTTTACTCTGGTTATCTTCGTTCCACAAAGGGAAGGAGTGAAGGTATTGTAATCAGATTTGTTTGTCTGTCTGTGCTCATAAATCAAAAACTATTCATAATATTAGGATCATATTTTCACACAAGGTGGAGTCTAAACCATTACACGGTGTGATTTTTCAGGTGAGGGTTTGTGTATTCTCAGGCACCTGTTGTTCTAGTTCTGATAATATATAAAATAACACCATACCAGTAAAAAGTAAAAAAAAACAGGATGTAATGGCTGATACATTCAGGAGAGAGTCGTTTTACAGACCTTGGTGGAATGATTCTGAAAAAGCAGTCAGCTAAGCATATTTTAGCCATTTTATATGCCACAACTGTGTAATGTTGTTCCTGTTTTTTCTTTGCTCAGTGCACCCATAGTATCCATGACAAATTGTCTCTTGTGATTTTGTGTCCTCCTCGTCTTTTGTGAGGGAGATAAGGTGATATTGATTCAGTTATATCATTTCATGAGTACTTGGAAATGGTTTAGAAACAAATTACTTCTGGCATCTAGATCTGTGAGTTATTGCCGAAGTAATTTACTTCAGGGGACCACAAACTACAGTATGTGAGAATTTCTTTGATTTCTTTATTGTAGTGGCTTTACAAAGAAGAACATTAGAGCATATTTTCAATCGATATGGTACACAAAAAGGAAAAACAAGGAATGCCTGAGGGAACACAAACTCTTAATAAAAAACAGATCCTCTAGATCCAGAATCAGTTCATCTTTGAGGTGGACCGAGCTACACCTTGTGTGAAAATATGACCACGATCTGATTATAGTTTTTGTGTTATGCCCATGGACAACTAAAAAAAAACCTGATTGCAATTCGCGCACCCCTCCCATTTGTGATGTGAGGGTAAAAATTTAAGACACTGGAGAAAAAGAAAGCTTCATGGCACGATTTTTGACAGAAACTGACTATTAAAACAGTAAAGGCAGATACACCACAGATATGTTATAACTGTGATGAGGGCATACACCTAAGGCAAGGGGTTTGATGAAAAATTGATTTTATGTTGAAAGAAGATGAATAGAACTCAAAAAATATTGGCTGTGCTCAAAAGCGGCTCTCCGTGGGGCATTGGCCACATGCAAGGATTTGATTAGGTAGGACTTTCAGATGGATGGACAGGCCTAAGCATTTACTAATATAGATTGGTTCATGTTTCTGTGTATTTTTGGCTCTGAGTTGGTGTGCACATGCTAGTTTTGATGAAATTGTGACAAGATATGCTGCACAGTTCTATTTCTTTTATTATTTTTCTATTATTTCATATTTTTTTAAAAGAAAGTAAATTTAGTGGTGATGTGAATATAAGGTATCATCTAATCATTGGAGTTTCTTGTCTTTTACAATGGGTAATATTTTGTATTGATTTTTTTGGCCTCATAACTAATACTGGGTACTTTAATAACAACAGGACTCAGAGAGTGCATACCTCCACCAAGGCCCAATCCCTCTTCAATATTGCTTATAAGTGCAATGATAAAAAATCCTTTTAAAAATTCCAGAATTGAATCATCAGTTCCTTATGCCATTGTCAACATTATCCTGAAAATTTCATCAAAATTTTTTTATTCAAAGTGATTTTGCAAACAGACACACAAACAAACAAAAACACCACCAAAAACATAACACCCTTGGTAGAGGTAAATATTTGTCATATTTATTCAGCCTATCACTATTGTCAAACTATAGCTAGAATATTTCCATACTCCTACAGCCAATAGTGTGGCTCTTGATTTCAGACAGTTGCTCTATACTGGCAGTGTTTAAGCAAAAAAAAACAAAACATTACTCAGTATTCAACTAAATGAAAGAAAAAAATTGGAGCATATTAAATTACTTCTAGACGCCAACAAATCAGTGTTAATTTACTTTAACCAATTTACTCTCTGAGGAAACTGCTACTTTGCAGATAATTGACATCATACTGAAAATCACTGAAAGCTTTAAGCTCAAGTATTTCCAGAAAAATATGCGATTTGTGTAAATTGAAACATATTAACATCTGTGTTTGACCATGTAAAACAGAACATTTTTGTCCACTAATTAAATCAATAAAAGCAATAAGGACACATTTATAGAAACAGTTGCATATAGAATAGATTTGATGTGTTCAATGTTAGCTATTTTACTTTTGACACGGTTGCGACTATTTCTGAAAAGTTTAACCCGCTTATTTTCGCTAAGTCAGTTATAAGTTCCTCAATCAGTCTGTACAGAAACTATTCATATCTATTAGCTTCACACTGAACATAACTACATTGGGAAGGGTTCAACAATTAATATCCCATGATAAAACTCATTCTTAGTCAGACACATACAAGGATTGGGCAATGTCTGCCTCATTAATACCTCAATTCAACTGTTGTTGACTGCTGACCACTCACATAATACAGTCATAAGTGTCATCTTATGAGTTTGGAATGCAAGGGGTCCAGCACCATCTGAGCGATAATGATTACCACTGGTAGTTAGGTTGTAAACAGCCATGGCTTCTTCAGGAAAAAAAAGTTAAAATCATCCTTTAGGTTAGCCTTCTACATAACTACCTCTCCCTGGTGGATTTTACTTTTGGTGTTGATTTCCTTTCATAGCACCATCCCTTCAAACAGAAGATCTTCAAATGAAATGGGTGCTTTATAAAAAATTTCAATCAAAACATCAATCATTATACATAATATTTGCAATGTTAAACAATGTAAATAGAAACAGTGTAACTTGAATAAATATATAAGTTGAAGCCATTTTGAGATCTCAACTGTTACAACAGAAAATTCAACAGCAGCAAAAAATAGGACCAAGTCCTGCAGATATTTGAGGTTGTACACAAAATCTATGTTAGTAAGTGAAATCCATGACCAATGTGGAAACTAAGTAGCACGATAGATTTGCAGTCAGTCTAGGGTAAGAAAACAATTATGAAATTCATCACAGTTTGTGAAATTTGCTGCTGGAGGTTTGCTTCAGGGGAGATTAGAGGCCTAATGTCATTGAAAAAAAAAATCACAAAAATGTAAGGAATTTTTCGCAAGTCAAGGAAATAGAAGGAGATTCCCTCATTGGTGAAATTTATGAATGTAACTCCCTTCGAACAGTTCAGGTCATATCAGGACAGGTAATTTGTGCATCCCATAATATTTGCCATGGGATGAAATCAGATCCATGACCACATATATACTAGTATATAGGGGAGAGCCAAGTGATTAAATTGAAAAACTTGTTATTAACCAGCTGGCCACAGTGAGGCCTCTGTCTTATAGTGTGGCAAGTGCATGATTACTTGTTACACTCTTGTTACTTTCAAAGCTTGATTACAATGAAGTAAGTCTATTGTAGCCCTTCATTTCTGTACTAGCAAAAGTAAAAGGGGTGTATTTGATTTTGATATATTTGGGTTAAACTTAGCTTTCAACACATTGTATAGGTTGTTATTTGATGGATAGTTTTAAGAGGAGGGGAAACCAGTACATACTAGTTTGTTGAGATTCTGTATTGTCAACTGCCAGGCATCATTAAGCTACTACAGTATAAACTTTCCCACACAGGATTGGGGTATGGGGTTGAAACCGCTGACAGAGGTGGGAGGCAGTTGTGTTACCCACTACGCCAGTGAGCTCCCTTTGCAGGGGTATGAAACATAATCATTGCAAATCTAAACAAGATGCACTCAGAGAGAGCAAAACGCTCGACTCCACGTGACCAGTCTCTCAAGTGATATAAAGTATTGTAAGGAAGACATTAAAATAAAACCAAACATGTAAATTAATCTTCATAGAAATATCAAGTAGAAAGCCAAAGTCATTAAAAATACATTTGAAATGGGACCTCTGAAAATTCATGATTATTTTGTATCCAAAATAAGATTCAGATCTTTCTTTTAGCAACTTCTTCCTTCGGTCAGGTCCTACCCACAAATTTTTTAATAAAGCTCTGTTCATTAGTTCTGGAATAATCTAAACACACACACACAAAAAAAAAAATACAACCAAACAAATAGACAAACAATTAGCACACAAAACGTTAACTGCTGGTGGAGGTAAAAATATTGCTTAAAGGTCACTTCTTGGTGAAATCACGCATGGTAATTTTTGTGATGGACTGTCAAGGAATTGAAAGAAAAAAGGAAAAATAAAAACAGAAATAATAATTTAATAAAAATGATGAATATACCACCTCCTTCTTTATTATCTTTATGTCAATTTCAAGACATAAAATGAGAAGAAATATTTTTACTTAAAGACAGCAAGTATCACAAGCTAGGTTTGTGACCTCACAATGACAATTGTATTGTGACATCACTGAGTAATGACATCATCAGGAAGCAAAATATTGATTTTTTATGTATGTGATGAAGACAAGCAGTTTCACTGTGTATTCCCAATTAAAAATAAGAAAAACTCTCTCTTGACTTTAATTTTCAAACAAATTACACCAAATTTGAGATTGATTGATGTTATAGTTTTTGAGTTATAAGGGCAAAACAGTGCACAGACAGACAGACAGAAACAAACTGATTACAATAACCCTCTCCTATCATCGAGCATTAATAATTATCGTCATTGTACAGTTGATGGCAATTAAACCACAGTTCAGATGAAATGGTTATCTGGGGTAATATGTTACTTTTCAATACTGGCAACATGTGGAACTATTTATTGATTTGAGATTCAGCACACTCACCCATGTAGCAAAAGTTGCTATTAGTTTCAGGTTTCATAATAGGAGGCTACACACCATCCATAATAATTTCAGAAATACTGGGAGTAATCTGATAGTTGTACATTATTTTATTTTACCTATGGAAGCTTATCATTTGTTTTTTTTTCAGCACATTTGTGTGATTGTCAGGTGCGGTGTTTTTGCATTTTGTATTTTGATTCTTCAAATTAACTTAGGTGAAATTTCTAGATGAACTGGTCACATTGCATGTGCTGTAAAAGTTTAGTAATGTTAAAGTTCAACATATAGTTCTAGACTTAATAATATGAAATTCGTCTCAGTACATGAAATTCACCATTAAAGCAACCCCTTCTATTTCCATGACTTGTGGAAATTTCTCCAAGCATTTGTCATTTTTGTAATTATTAGGTCTCTGATTTCCGCTGATGCAAAATAGCGAAAAAATTACTTTTTTGTCTTACTTTGACAGAGTACTTACTTTTGACAAACTGTCCGGTTTGTGATTGCACCTAGATGGCTTGGCTAATTGCAAGACAATTATAACAGCTCTGAAAAGGAATCTAAATATGCTATGTTTTGGTATGGATTTACACATTCTTGCTACATTTCCTGAAGCCATGGAAGCTCAGGAAAAATAATTTGAGAGAGGGGTAAACACTTGTATTTCTAATTTAAAATTTGAGCAATACATATAAAATTTATGCCACTTTAGGGTAAACTTCTAAGTTTCTATTGATATTATTTGCGAAGCTTTTGTTGTGTATTCACAAAGATATCTGAAGAAGTGTTGTCTAAATCAGATAAAAGAAAGTAGGTACAAAATTTTAAATCAAATTTTACTTAGAATATTTTATTCTGTCGTGTCTTTCTCTGGCGTTTAATGCAACAAAAGTAGCAAAACAATGAACAGATACCTCTCCAATGATGTCCATTATAGATCCAAGTTTTTGCTAGTTTTTAAAAATATTTGCAAAAGATGAGCACCTATTGACACCAGTATTTAAAAGAGTCAATGAAGAGTGGTTGCTGTTAGAAAGTTTCTGAGTCACATGCAAATCACCTTTTACCTCGACCAGCAGGTTATGTTTGTGGGTACGTTCATTTTCTGTTTGTTTGTCTGCTTGTTTGCAACTCTGTGTTCCTGGTAACTCCAAAAAGTAATGATTTAATCTTTAGGAAGTTTTTTGTGTGCATAGGGACTGATGAAATAAGTGATTTCATTTTCGGAAAGATCTGGTGCATATTTTGGATGCAAAAAAAAAATCCCGAATTTTCAGAAACATCCCCTGGATAAGGTCTATGCTGTATGAATGTTTTCTAGTTTTACTGATGTATTGGTTGGATATTTTATTAGTGGCGATATTTTACCAAATTTTTGTGAATGTTTTCCTACTTGTTACTTAACTTTGGTGCACTGAAAAAATACATTGAGGGAAAAATTCCTGGTGAAATAATACCTGGGGCTGTATTCACAAAAGGATCTAGCTGAGCCATTAATCAGATTACAGCTCACAGAAAAATAGTTTAGTTAATCTTTGACTTAAATCAGCACTTGCAAATTTAAGCTGGATTGTTGAAAATTTGGCATTTTGGTATCCAGAGTCTAGTACCTTTATCAAAATTCAATCACTTCTACCTTTAGTCAGGCCCGATTCAAATAAAATTTTCATAAAGGTACGTGGATTCATTAGTTTTGGAGTAATTGAACAGACAGACAAATGCACAAAAACATAACCTCCTTGATAAAAATAATAATAATGAATTATATTTAATTAATTATATTATGGTAATGAGCCTGTTAAAAATCTGTTTTGATATAAACTTTAAAAGTACCATGATTGTATTTAAAAAAAAAAATAAAAATAGCATACCAAAAATTACCTTCTTGGCAGAGGTACTGAAGGAGGAATACTTACTTTATCATTGATAAATTATTGAAATTCTTCATGCATGCAAAAGGACTAATGCACCAGGTATTATTTCAACTTATATTACAACAGACCAGGCGTCACTTCCACCAGGCAATTTTTTCCTGGATTGTAAACTGTAAGGGGTCGAATCAAGAGTTGGCACTTTTCAGGCCTCTTACTCTCTATGTAGGGTACATCCTTGCAGACACAACAATTGATTGGGCTTTGTTTTGGGAAGGGTACAAGAAACTGGAGTGTTGTCATACAAGCCAGTGTCTGTCACAAACAATGCCCCCCTCCCACTGTCACATAAACATGGCACACGTCTTTTCTTTCCTTGTTAATTTACTGCTGAAGCAGTATCATTTCATTGTCCCCTTCTTTTCAAGGGTTAATTGGAAAGCTTCTTTTTGTGGCTTTTGGAGATATTATCCGCTTAACATTGTCTTACAGCAGTTAGCTCTGCTGTGGTAACAGCTTTCGGGTCCAGTTTGGGATTTTCCAAGACTTCTCAATTTAAGTCTGTATTGTTGTTTTTTATGAAAAATAATTAACTGGTACTGTTATTATCTCAAAATCAAATGAAGTACATTCATTCCAGTCCATCTAAAATATTGTATGTAATATTTAATTTTAGGTGGAAATAATTACATGTTGGTGATTTCATAGACTGACGTCTTTTATAATGAAATTTACCTTGTTATCTGTTAATATGTTTCCATCTGCTTCAAGACAAAATATTTTTGACTAATTTATCGTTCAGGTCCACCAATGAACAAAGATCTCAAATTTAATTTTTAAACAACTGACGAAAGACAACTTGTTTGTGTCAATCCATTGGATAGTTGTCTTCAGTTAGCAGTTGTCAAGTTTTTGACATAGTTTTACAAGAGAAAAACAGCCAGTGCTAAGCAAAAATGAATTCATAAAACTGGTGTTTGGACAATATAAGGTCTGGTAACAGAAGGTTTACTGTTAAAAAGTGTTAGATGTCTGAGGTAATTTATTTCTATGAGTATATAATTCTCGGATTCCATGTGTACAAGTATATGCCATACCAGGTACATTGTACAAATATGTTTTTATAACTACTTTAGGATAAGATTGAACAACACACTACATATGGATGCAGTTTTTTTACTCCTGTAAATAATAATAATAATAGAAACATTTGTATAGCGCAAAACTGATGAAAATTCTCTAATGTACTGGAATCGAAAAAGCGACAGTCCTTAAACCTAAGTCATAACTCAGCATCTGCCTGCCAGAGGAGGATGACTAACCGCACAGTGAATTGATAATAAAATTTAAATGTGTGCATGCAATGATAACATGCAAGAAGTCCATACATTACATTTTGCCCCATTTTAACTCTACACATTTTTGTTATTTTAAATTCTGTTCTATTGTATACAGCTCCTCTGCAGGCAGATGTAACAGCTGATCTTTTATAGAGAGAGATTTGCATTACAGAAGCACAGACCTATTGCCAGTGGTAGCAATAGCAGCATGTTTTTAACCACAGTAGCTGTGATAACCTTGGAGTTGAGTAAGATCAGACTGCAAAAGTTGTAGCTCTTAGGCTATAGCTCAGTTAGAGTCAGTTTATACAAGCTGTAGCTTCCTTGTCACACCTAATTGCCAATTATCAACTTAACATAAAGGCGAGCATTTTATGCCACAATTACAAACTCATTCTGGATTGGATATTATGTTTTTTTTTGTAGAAGGGGAGGCAGAGGGAGGGGCTTATACCAACTTACTAAAACAAGGAGGAGAAGAGGGGGGGGGGGGGGGGGGCAAAAGGAGGACAATCAAAACTTCCAGGATTTCATTCCTGTTGGCTGCCTCATTTGTGTGCCAGTGTCGTTCCTGGTCATTTTCAGTGATTGTGTAAGCAATAAAAATTCTTCAGCTATCTGAGGCTGCAGTAAATCAGGTTATGTTTTATCTCTTCTCTGTGTGTGTGATTTAGGAGGAAATTGATCAATTAAAGACAACTTTTGATGGGAGTATTTTTTCCTGAGTGTAGTGTTTTGTGTTATGTATGAGCTGTTGCTTTTTATGTTTCCTGTGATCTTGGATAGTTAGTACAATATGAAGACATATAGAGGAACAGAGGGTGATGTGTGAAATTTGTCATTGTGGTGGTGGGGCTAAACCCCCTTACAATCAAGCAATAGTATTGGAGATTCATAAAAGTTATGGTTTTTCTTTTGGATAGATAGTGTAACCTTTATCATTTGGATATGCAGGGGCATCAAGAACTTTTCAGATATTAGAATTTTCATCAAATAGAAGTGGTGTTTTGTAAGGAAATGGAATGTTGAGACCATGGAAATGAGGGTAATAAAATCAAAGGTTTGGATAATAGAGGTTCCACTTTTTTAATAATAAGTCACAGAGGAGACTGGAGAATGAAATAAGATGCTTGCCACTTGGAGTTTCCCTCTTAAAAATCAAGCAATAAGAAACATAAGTTACTGAAATGTTGTAAACATGTGGCTTGGATAAATGGCCCAAAATAATTACAGAGATGCAAGAGTTTCAACCCTAAAACACAAACTGGATGCCTCATTGATTAATTTGTTATACCTAGGTCACAACTTTCCATGCTAGGGTTATGAGCTACAACTGAATACGCTCATCTACTTTCATTTCTTGTTCGATCTGCCTTTTATTTGGATAGGACATCTTCAGTGTGATTTGGTGTTATTCATATTTTGACAGGACACCTTTGGGGTATCTCAACATAATTTGTAAAGCAGTTTGTGTTTGGGACCTCCTTTTTTCAAACCTCCGTCATAAGTTCTACTACAATTTACTATCCACAGCACAACATATTTGACCTGTAAAGGGTGATGTACAGAGTGGGGTGTATTTTATTTGTATACGGCGGTGCCTCCATACCATGGATAAGTAGTGTAAATAACTTTTCACCAATATCTCAGAAACAATGTAACATACAAATATGTATTATATATCATGAGAAAGGTCTTAAAATGCCCGTTTTGTTTCATTAAAATCCATACAGCAATAGCTGAGAAATAACAGGTTAAATATTGAGTTTTTATATTCACTGGTGCCGCAGTATATATGTCAGCCTTTTTCACATTCTCTCTTTAACTATGGATTTATTTAACTTATAAACCATACAAAAATCTTATGGTGGATAATAAAGTAAAACGTCCTCACTCATGAAGATTAACAATATAATGCTTGTGCTTCACAGTCATATAATATTGTTATCTTCATTTGTCATCTATTTTTTCTGTGTATGTCATTCGAGAAGCTTTCCTATTATATACACTGAAGGAGTGAAGGTGTGGGCAGGATAGCTACATAGGGTGGCTCATGCTTCAACCTGCACTACCAAGAGCCATAAAGATCAGGTTGATTCAACAGAAAACAAATATGTACAGATATGACCATAAGGAAAGGTGTGACCGAGGCACAACACAAGTGTCACATGTCATCAGTTTATTCTCACTTGTTTGGTCATGGGTTCGAAACCAGGTCATAAGAACAAGTGGGATGATGCACAGAGGACTTGTTCTGTTATGACCTTATAAAAAGGATCTAATGCTCTTAACCTTGACCTGCAATACACGAAGTAATAAGAATCTTTTTCCTCTGTGGCAAATTTTATGGACAGTAGTGAATTCAAGGTTTCTTACTCTATCAGATTTGGGTAATAACCTTATGGAATGAAATGTACAGAACCTTATGCTGGTCACATTGGGATGTCTTTGTTTGAATTGTCTCTGTGTATTGAGGTAACATAAATTTATTATACTATTTCTATGCAAATAGTTACCCAGTCCAAGCGTCATTTTATGGTTTCATTATATTAGGCGGCCATCAAATGAACTTTCCTGGCAATGTTGGCTGCTTGTTTTATGTAAATGAATCTGGCAGGAAAATTGCTCAATCTCCAATGTACATTATTGGTACAACCTTTATTTACCCTTGGAAGGATTAACTCTTCAATATGTGTCTTTTTTATCAAAGATATCTCATTAGTTGGAAACAAGATTATATTAGCAAGTAGGCCTTATTTAGAATTTTTTTTTTGTTTTTCTGTAAAAATATATTTCTGGTAGTAAGACAAAATATTCAGTGATATAACTGTAGTGCCAAAAAGCATGTGGAAATAATTTCAGGTTTCAGGGTCAAAGACAAAGTAAAGGACAAAACAAATTTTATTTCAATATAATTTCAACACTAGTCTAGTCAATCAGATATAAGTTTGATGTTTACTGACAGTATTAAGCATAGGTGTACCTTAGTTGAAACACAGATATCCAGATGGGCTTAAAATTAGGATGAATTTAACCTCAAACTGAAATTTCGAGGAAATGTAGGTGTGCATTATAATAATGCAAGATGACCCGATGGTTCCTGTAATCACATTGAGTTCCAGGAATCTTTGTGGACAGTTTATGTCTGTTTGACAGACACTGTTTGTGGGGAGACTGAACACACAAGTAACAAGTATCCCATTTTTTTTACTGTTCTGCATACAAATGACCCACTCTGTTCAGTCCTCTCTACCAATTATTACAGTAAGGCACATGAAATCAGTCACAGCATGTATAATTCACCACATTGGTGGCCTACATTACAAATGGACTAAAATAAGCCAAGTTAACTAAAGTTATGCAGAAATTGAGAAAAATGGTCAACAATTATCACAAAAAAAATCTCTAATTTGATTGTACTAACCAATAATTCAAAGAAAATTTCAGCATGGCTTTTGGTCAGAGGTGAATTTTACACATGCTGTCGAATTGTATGTGTTTTACTGTACTTCCTGTTTTTAAAGCTGGAGTTGCTTTTTATTTGTCCTGAATACTGTGGAGTAAGAAATCTTAAATTTGTCACAGTACAATGTATGTGAAATTTATCAGTGAAGCATTCCCTCCTCTATTTCCTTAACGTGTGAGAAACTCGAGATACATTTGTGATTTTTGTTACTAAACTAGACCTCTGATCTTTCCTAATGCAAATTTGGCATAGATTTTAATTTTTTTTTCTTTTACTCATATTAATACCCCATTCACACTACAGGTGGTTTAACCTGTGGTTATAGGCATTGGGTGAAATGCTCCTGTCCTTTAACTACTGTCCGAGGTTTGTATGTGACCTTGTGACACAGTGGCAGAACATCCATTATCAAGCACGTCCTATGGAAGTTTTAAAATGTTTAAAATTTCTGCCTCTGAATTTGGTACTGTGAGCATGCACAGATGAATGTGAGCATGTGCAGATGAATGTGAGCATGCACAGATGAATGTGAGCATGTGCAGATGAATGTGAGCATGTGCAGATGAATGTGAGCATGCACAGATGAATGTGAGCATGTGCAGATGAATGTGAGCATGAGCAGATGAATGTGAGCATGTGCAGATAAATGTGAGCATGTGCATGTGCAGATGAATGTGAGCATGCGCAGATGAATGTGAGCATGTGCAGATGAATGTGAGCATGTGCAGATGAATGTGAGCATGCGCAGATGAATGTGAGCATGCGCAGATGAATGTGAGCATGCGCAGATGAATGTGAGCATGCGCAGATGAATGTGAGCATGTGCAGATGAATGTGAGCATGTGCAGATGAATGTGAGCATGTGCAGATGAATGTGAGCATGTGCAGATGAATGTGAGCATGTGCAGATGAATGTGAGCATGCGCAGATGAATGTGAGCATGCGCAGATGAATGTGAGCAAGAGCAGATGAATGTGAGCATGTGCAGATGAATGTGAGCATGTGCAGATGAATGTGAGCATGTGCAGATGAATGTGAGCATGCGCAGATGAATGTGAGCATGTGCAGATGAATGTGAGCATGCGCAGATGAATGTGAGCATGTGCAGATGAATGTGAGCATGTGCAGATGAATGTGAGCATGTGCAGATGAATGTGAGCATGTGCAGATGAATGTGAGCATGCGCAGATGAATGTGAGCATGTGCAGATGAATGTGAGCATGCGCAGATGAATGTGAGCATGTGCAGATGAATGTGAGCATGTGCAGATGAATGTGAGCATGTGCAGATGAATGTGAGCATGTGCAGATGAAACTCTTGCTACAATAACTGAAGGTGTAGTCCACAGTGTTTATAAGGTTGTGACTCGGTCATCTTTCAGTGAAACCCAGTGACATAGGGCGAGTAGAGGTCAATGGATGTTTGCTACTGTGACACAAGGTCACATATGAACATTGGATGGTAGTTGAAGGACAGGGGCATTTTGCCCAACACCTATAACCACAGGTTATACCACCTATAGTGTGAATGTTGGAGCCCAACTTAGGAGTCAGCCCATCTTAAGATGGGCTATAGCCCAACTTAGGATCCTAAGTTGGGTAGCCTATCTTAAGATTGGCTTAAGATGGGCTAGAACATATCAGCCCAACTTAAGATAATAAAATTCCAGAAACAATTTTTACTCTTGTTATACTAAGAAATGTTTTTTGCATGTGCAAATGAAAGGAAATTATAAAACATTATTATGAAAAAGATGACATTATCATTGGTCTCCTTGAATGTTCCTTGAACAGGACTTTTGCCTATACATTCTTTTTTTATTTTGAAAAAAATATGTTAAATTTTATCAAAGCTCAACAGTCTTTAATTACAGAAACTAAAATGAATTGTGTTTCCTGAGCCCTGAGAAGCATTACAATATTCCTTTGATGTTGATTTGTTTGTCTATATTGGGATGATTTCTTTATTGGATTTGTGGCTATTGTTTCAACATTCTATTGATGTTGATTTGTTTCACTTGGGGTGGGTAAAGTGCACAATAGGAAAACCTCAATCATAAAGTGAAACAAATCATCATAAAAGTAATATCAAAACACAAAGAGGCTTAATCCTATCAAACCTTTATGGGGGACAACCCATATGTGATTTTATGGGTGAGTCATAGTATAAAATTTAGCAAAGTTTTATAAACAGCACTTTATTTTCACACAAAAAAAAATGCAAATTACATTTTTAAAATTACACTAATTATTACTAAAATGTAATTTAATCAAACAAGTTAATCTTATGTATTCGGTTAAACAGCAGTAATTGTCTACTTAAGAACCTAGCTTTGCTTTTAACAATTATGATTATGTTAATTGTTTTCCTGAAACATGTAAAAATACCTTAAAGAATCTTCGAACAATACCTATTTGATCCTGTCAGCTAGTCACTCAAGCACAAGTGAAACAAGTCAAGTTCAAAAGTAATGCTGGGACAAAAGGTAAATCTTAACATTAATCCAGTAAACAGTTCACACACATAGTCAAACAAATCAACATAAAAAGAATCTTGAAACAATAGATAAATCACAATGTAATCCAGTTGCCTAATCACTCCCCAGAAGTAAAACAATTAAGCTCAAAGGAGTGGTTGAACAATAGACATCTTGTCAGCTAACATATTAACTGCCTTGGAATGACAAATGAATTCAGACTATATATATCTGTCAATTCATCTTAAAATAAGCTATGGACATTCTATCTAAAAGGATAATATTAAATTTTAGATTTAAAAACCTTCTTGTATTTTATTATCCTAAGTTGGGCTAATATGTTCTTAAGATAGGCTACCCAACTTAGGATCCTAAGTTGGGCTATAGCCCATCTTAAGATGGGCTGACTCCTAAGTTGGGCTCCAACATGAATGATACACCAAATCTCCGAAGGTATGTGGTGTCCTTGGAGGTGGTTCCTACACCAAGTTAAACCTCTAACAATGGGATGTATCACCTGTTGTGTGGATGGGGTATAAAGGATGCTCTCCATTGATGAATTTCACATTCCCTGCTCTAGAGGTTGCTTTACCTTAACAAAAATGAGAAGTGATCTGTTAAAACGGCTAGTCTGTCAAACTCAAACTGAGTCAAACATCAAATTGGATTAATTTTTCTGACCAAGACAAGTTCCTGACACTTTCATTGATACTTTATTTTAAATTTGTATAAAGTTGTCTACATTTAATTTTAAATACTGCTACATTAGTATAACACTTGTTTGTAAAAGTTGTGTAAAACTCTGAAAAAGATGGGTTGTTTCATGTTATTCTGAAGATTCCATTTTAATTTGCATGTTAAATTATATCTTTTACCCCTGTGATTTTATTGGGTTATGCAGTTGAACACTGAATATACTAGAAAGAGACTGATCATTCTATCTTATACTGCAAATTTCATGTTTAAATCTCTCAATAGAGTATAATATATATTCGCTGGCAGTTTCTCATTTCTACTCTTCACTTTACAAGTCAGTCAAACACTTCAGTAATAATAATTTTGCCTTTGATGCTCATAAGATTTGGATATGACCTAACAGACAATGTACACAATGCAACATCCACTGACTCCCTCAGGAAAAAGCTCAAGTCCTAACTGTTTGAAAAAGCCTATCCACCTTAGCCATCTGCCACCCCTGTGTTTTCTCTGGCATGACCTAGCAATGTCAGTGGACCTACAACTGGTCAAAATGCATATAGAGTAAGAAATCTAAATTCGCCACATATCTGAAATTTGCCACATGTGGAAATACTAATAAAATAAATGAATTGAGGTGAGATTTGTTGAATGTACAGTAAGTTAAGGCTTTTTGAACTGAAAAATGCCAATTTTCAGACAAAACATCATTTTCTTCATAAAAATTAACTAAGGTTTTAGAGGTGGCGAATTTTAGATTCCTGGCGAATTTTAGATTTCTTACTCTATATAGTTGTGCCTTAAAGTCTGTTGGATGATGGAGATTAAGTGCTATAAAAGTCCCTATTGGATTAGATAGATTAGATCTTTCTTCTGAGATGACATTGCCTTACAAAGTTTGGCTCTGTAGAGTCACATGCTAAAGGACCAAACTATATTTGTACTAAATGAGGAATTCCTGGGTTGTACGCATATTCACAAAAAATCTCAAACTCACTCTCAAACTCAAACTCACTCACGGTTTCAAACTAACACTCAATCCTACTTAAAAATAAACTCAAATTTAAAATTTTAACTTCAAGATAACTTAGATTCTGTTAGCTTTATATCTCAGTTGTAATAATGTGGTCTTGTAAGACATGAAGAAAGGTATATTCGGTACAGGGAGATATTGATGTCTTTCTGTATGTTAGTACTGATGACATATTGACCTTAAAAGAATTTAACTTAGTGTACTAGGGAGATAGGAAAAAAGACAACCAAAAACTATGGGAAAATAAAAAAAGTTATGAATTAAAAAATGACCCATTATCTAACAAGCTGCACTCGGAGAGAGCAACATGCTCGACTCAATATGACCATTTTTTTGTGATTACAGCAGAATGTCAATATAAAAACTCTGTTGTTTAAAAAGGTATTTTTATTGCGTTAATACATCCTATCCAATGGACAATTGCTTATCCGGTCGGCGCAGACCGGCCAGCCAAACGTCAGAAAAAGACGTCCTGTGTCTCCACCGGCTAGGCCGGCCCAGCACTGTGCACTCGCCAGATGGCGTGTCGTACTTCCTTCCTGTCTAGACAGCGTGACGTCATAGCATCTTTTTCGTTTGGCGCGTGCCTGTGCACAAGGAATATTTTACAACAAGTTTTTTCTTCTGAATTTATTCAGACTTCTTAATATTTCATCGTTTATTTTACTTATATCTGCTTCAAGTACATCATGGCTTCTCCTGGCCAACGGAGAGGGAAATGTGGCCATGCAATGGCTCTTTTTGACACACACTCACACTGTGCGCGTTGCAAAGAGAAGGGTAAGGGACAGGATTTTTGTGTAGAAAACCCACAGTCTTCTGATCAGTGCCCTATTTGCAAATCTTTTACTTCTGAGCAAGTTCTACAGATCTCTACGCCTGCTTATAAAATCAAGAAAGAGAAGCGTGAGGCAAAAACGGCTGATTCCACCCCTTCTAAAGACAATGAGGAACTTGTCGACCCGGCCAGTGTGTCTGTGATTGGAACTGTGGATAGTCAGGGTACTGTTAAATCCCCTACTCCTGCTCCACCTCCAGAGAAAAAGACTAAGAAAGATAGCAAAAAAGACACCAAGAAAGTCAAATCCCCCTCTTCTAAAGCCTCTTCATCCCAGCCCACTGCGGATGAGAAATTCACCGAACTTGACAACAAGTGGTCTGAGCGCTTTAGCCGCCTGGAAGCCTTAATTTTAGCCAAGAGCTTTGAGCCAGCTTTTTCTGCAGATATTAAAGTAGCACCGACTCACTCACCACCACAAACTCAGAATGTTACGGAACCTTTCATCCGACCTTCAACCTCTTTGCTTCCTGGATCTGGCTCCTCTGCTGAAAAGCATCAGCCGACCAGTAAAGCAGTGACCAGCTCACAGACGTCTTCAAGTCAGTTTACTGGAACGGGCTTCTCTGCTACTAAGCATCAGCCGGCCAGTCAAACTAAGAGTAGCCGACCGACCTCTTCTGTTAAGTTTACTGGACAAGGCTCCTCTGCAGCTCTGCATCAGCCTTCCAGTAAAACTAAGACTCACCGACCTGCTACTGGGATAGTTGGTACCGACCCCCAAGATTTGAACCGACCTTCTGCTACTGACCAGTCATTGTCTTCTGAACCCACTGACACCGGCTCACCGACCTTGCATAGATCAAGAAAAGACAGTATATCTAGTCTTTCATCTGCGGCTGATAGCTTGTCGGATCAACCCCACCTAGAATTATATACTGAGGAAGGGGAACTTTCTGATGACCAGGACCAGTCAGTGACCGAACCGGACCAGCCAGTGTCGGAAGAACAAACCTACAGGGACACAATGCAAGGCATCCGGTCCTTTATGGGATGGTCGGATATACCAGAGTTGGAGAGCACCACAAGTACTGCAGATGACAATCCCTTTGCCGGCCCAAAGACTGTTGCTCCCGGAAAGGTGTCAGTAAGAATGCCGACTGAGGATTGGTTATGCCGCAAGCTAGCTAAACTGAATCTTACACTAGTTGAGGGCTACCCCTCCCGTGGTGCAGAGCCTGGTGGTTTGGGAAAGGACGTTTTCCTCAGGCCGGCTAAGTCCCAGACCAAATGGTATGGGCTTCACATAGATCCTAAAACCGACCCTAAAGCAGACTCATCTCAGCTTAGTCATTGGTCTACCAACTCTTCAAAGATCAACAACAGCTATAGTAGGATAGCAAAGTACTCTGGAATGTCTTCAACCCCACCGGCCTCTCGCAGAATTTCACAAGAGACATTACGTAGGTGGGAGAGGTCGGCTAGAGAGGCATCAGTTATTTGTAATCAGTTAGCCAGTTTCAACCGATGTCTCTTCAGAGTCCAGCAAAATATGAAGGACCAACTTAAGACATTGAGATCTGAAAATAAAGGCAAGGCTTCTTCACAGTTCACTGCAGCAGCTGACGAATTGAATTACCTCATGGACTTCAACTCTAGTATATCTCAGGCTGCAGCAAAAGCCATGGAACACCTTTCAGAATTTATCTTTGTTTCTATGGGCAACCTCACACTTGTACGAAGAGACGCTTATCTCAGTCACCTCAGGACCGGAATAAAACCGGACACTCTGGCAGCCTTAAGATCTGCCCCCCTTCATATTGCTACTCTCTTTCCTGATGCTGTAATAAAGAGAGCTGAGGAGGACATAGCACAGTTTGAGTCCAGGGGTCAGTCTACTTCATCCCACAGCAAGGGTCGGTACCACCCTTACGAAAGGCAGGATAAAAAGCAAAGCTACAAGGATTCTAGACAGGAGAAACCGGCTTGGAAGACAATTGGCAAGAGACAACCTAGGCGAGGTAGAGGCCGCACCTCCACATACTCATCCCGACCGGCCAAGGGCCAGCAGTCATATAAATGACAGTTATTGTTTAGATCAAGTACACACACGACTGCTGGCCGGGAGCCCACCCTTTTCACAGACTCAAAAGACATTAAATGTAAAGCCTCATGTTGTTTCTCATGTTCCTTCTGCGCCCGGGCACTCACAAAAGAAAGAGCTAAGTCCCGGGCGGGCAGAGTGTTATCGAAAGAATTGCTCATTAAAATCTGTGAAAAGTGTTTCTTGTGTCACTCAATTGTCTTGTGTCCAACTTGTAGAAAGTGTAAAAAATGCTGCCTTAAATCTTCCTGTAGGGGCAAGACTTCAAAACTTCTGGACAGTGTGGTCACAAATGGGTGCCGGTCCCAAGGTAGTTCAAATCCTAAAACAGGGCTACACCCTTCCCTTCCAAAACTGACCCAAACTTTCAAGGGTTCCCACAGTCGTAAGCAGCTATGCCAATCTTTACAGGAACAGCTACCTGTTAGAAGCATTGCAGCAGCTTGTCGACAAAAATGCTGTAGAACGGGTCCACAACCAAACATCTCTAGGGTTTTTCAACCGGCTCTTTTTGGTCCCCAAACCGAACAACAAATGGAGGCCTATTTTAGACCTAAGCAAACTGAATCCCTTTCTCAAGACGGAAAAATTCAGAATGGAAACACCGGAAACCATCAGAACAGACATACCAATTCAAGGCTCTTCCCTTTGGTCTGTCAACAGCGCCTTTGGAGTTCACTGTGATAGCCAAGGAGGTGAAATTGATGGCCGGACACAAGGGTATAAGAATCCACCAGTACCTAGACGACTGGTTGGTGAGGGCGAAATCCCGTTCAACTTGCTTAAAACACACACTAACCCTAGTAGAAATGTGTCAGAAACTAGGTTGGCTGGTGAATGCAGAAAAATCGGAGCTGGAGCCGAAGCAAGTCTTCAACTTTGTAGGTTACCAATTCGACCTCAGGTCTGGCCGGGTCAGACCGACACCGGACCGGTGGCAAAGCCTTCAAGACAAAATAAAATCACTACTGCTTCTACCGACCTGTCCGGTCCGGCAGTTCATGTCCTTGATAGGCCTACTAACAGCCACAGAAAAACAAGTTCACTTAGGCCGCCTACACATGAGACCCATACAGTGGCATCTCAAAAACAATTGGAGAGTACCAGAATCCCTGGAAAAGGTTATTCCTCTACCCAGGTCACTTCACCCACACTTGCAATGGTGGCTACAGGACGAGAACATCCTACGTGGCCAACCTTTACACCCCATAAAGCATGCTCTGCAGATTTTTACAGACGCATCAAGAGAAGGGTGGGGCGCTCACTTAAACGAGCTCACTGCAAGGGGGTCCTGGTCACTGCCAGAAAGCAAGCTGCATATAAACTATCTGGAACTAAAAGCAGTCTTTCTAGCCTTAAAGGAGTTCCAAGACCTTTGTGTAAACCAAATAGTCCTAGTGGCTACAGACAACACAACAGTTGTAGCATACATAAACAAGGAAGGCGGCATGAGGTCAGGCCCCCTGTGTGCCCTCCTGTGGAGAATCTTAACCTGGTGTTCCCAGAGACAAGTGACTCTAAAAGCCCGTCATATTCCGGGCCGGTTGAATGTGATAGCCGACAAACTATCCAGACTGGGCCAGGCAATACAGACGGAGTGGTCCCTTCTTCCGGAGGTTTTTCAAAGCCTATGCAAGAAGTGGCACCAGCCTCAAATAGATCTCTTCGCCACGAGATACAACCACAAGCTACCTCAGTTTGTCTCCCCAGTTCCGGACTCCCTAGCTGTGGCAGTGGATGCTCTCACTCTGCCATGGGAGGATCTGGACGCTTATGCCTTCCCACCAACTGCCATCTTAGGGAAAGTGGTGGAGAAGCTACTGGACACCCCGTGCAGACGGTTAATCCTAATTGCTCCGGGATGGCCCAACATGCCCTGGTTTTGGGATTTAGTGGTCATGTCCAGCCAAGTTCCGCTGAGTCTACCTCAGCTGCCCAACCTGTTGACACAACCCTTCAATCAGATCCCTCACAGAAATCTGACCAACCTGAATCTTCATGCATGGCTCCTAGAGCCACAGCAATCAAAGAACAGGGCTTCTCTGAAGCAGTGGCAGCAAGAATTGAGGCTCCTCAGAGAAGATCAACCAGATCAGTCTATGAGGCAAAGTGGACCATTTTTACAAAGTGGTGCGTCGCTAATCAGGTGGACTTCAGGGCACCACCTGTGAAGTCGGTGGCTGACTTTCTACTCTACCTCTTTGAGGTCAAAGAATTGCAGCCCAGCACCATTGATGGATACAGGTCTGCCATTGCTGATAAACTGGGTAATACCACAGTCAATATCAGCAAAGAGGATAATCTCACCCGTCTCCTGGACAGTTTCCACAGGGACAGACCCAAGGGGCGTAGGGGTATACCCTCCTGGAACCTTTCTCTGGTATTACACCAGCTGACAAAGCCCCCTTTTGAGCCCCTTAGGGAGGCATCATTGAAGCATCTGACCTTCAAGACGGTCTTCCTTTTAGCCCTGGGCTCGGGCAAAAGAAGGAGTGAGATACATGCCTGGCAGCATAAGAACATCAGACACCAGTCTGACTGGTCTAGGGTATCCCTGTTTCCATCTCCCAGCTTTCTTTCCAAGAATCAGCTGGCTAAAGAGGGCCCCGAGAGTGTAGCACCAGTGGTCATACCAGCTCTGGCTCCTACTCTGGATAGGTCCCTCAAGTCTGACAGAACCCTTTGTCCTGTTAGAGCTTTGCGCTACTATTTGGACAAGACTTCAGACCTTAGGCAGGGCAAAGAATTAGTTTTTGTCTCCTTCAAGAAAGGTTTCGACAAAGACATCTCACCTGCCACTATCTCCTCATGGATCAAGCAGACTGTGATCTTATATGCTATGAGCTCTCTGATCAACAGGCCCACACCCTACATCAAGTCAAAGCTCATGATGTGAGGGCCTTTGCTGCTTCTAAGGCCTTCCAGTCGGGAGTTTCCTTAGAGCAGATCTTATCAGCCTGCCACTGGAAATCTCATAATACCTTCACTCAATTTTATCTGAAGGATGTGGCTTGGGCAGACTCAGAGCTCTATCACCTTGGTCCTGTTGTGGCTGCCCAGCAGATCCACCAACAGGCGAGGAATTAGAGGAGACCTGTACATATGTAAATAGTAGTACACCTCTGTATATATTGCACTTATAGTTATAAAAAAAAAAAAAAAAAAAAAAAATTCTGGACGTACTTCCTCTGGGAGGACTACTTCTATGGGACTGAACTCATCCCTCTCTTCCCCTACCTCAGAGCAGGTCTGTTAAAAAAGGGGGGGGGGGCAAGGTCGACTGACGGTTCATCCTTTTGTAACCGGATGATGATATTCGACCATAGCCTCAAGGGTTACCGACCACAAGGTCTTCCCAGGCTTATAACAGAATTGTTCATTATTCAACATGAGTTTAGCCTAGTCCCTAGTAACTTACCCGCCTACCAAGCGGTAGTTATTCAGCAATTGTCCATTGGATAGGATGTATTAACGCAATAAAATTGCAAATTTAATAAGTAAATTAAATTTTTATAAGTTAATACCCTATCCAATGGACACACAAGACCCTCCCACCGACCCCGCTATCAGCTTACTAGGGGTCTAATAGGTTTAGACAACGAAAAAGATGCTATGACGTCACGCTGTCTAGACAGGAAGGAAGTACGACACGCCATCTGGCGAGTGCACAGTGCTGGGCCGGCCTAGCCGGTGGAGACACAGGACGTCTTTTTCTGACGTTTGGCGGGCCGGTCTGCGCCGACCGGATAAGCAATTGTCCATTGGATAGGGTATTAACTTATAAAAATTTAATTTACTTATTAAATTTGCAATATTACAGTGCTTCCACTTGTTTTTATTGTATAAAAAGCCATGCAGAAATAGGTGAAAAAAAGCAAGATAAAAATTGTAGTTTTTATTCTCTACAGATGATTAAAGAAATTGTAAATTAAAGCATGGCTTTCACAATTATGCAAATATATTTGTCATCTAAAAAAAAATCTACCCTATCATGTGTCAATGTCTACATAGCTATATTCCTTTGAAGTAAATGAATGGAATGATGTAATAGAAGATGTAAACATTGCTGATGACACAAATGCTTTCATAGTCACAGCTTTCTGGCATGGAATTTAATTGGACATATTCATGGAGAAGAAATCTAGACGTGATATTGATTTATGTACATGATGAAGATAAGCAGATTTCCCTGTAAAAATAAGAAACACTGTCTCCTGACTTTAATTTTCACTCACATTTCACAACTTTTGGAGAAATTTTGTGTACCCCATGAAGTATCTTCCCACCAAATTTAAAATTGATTGATATTGTAGTTTTTGAGTTATAAGGGCAAGAAGGTGTACAGACAGAAGGACAGAAAGACGGGACAGAATAAAACTGATTACAATAACCCTCTCCTATCATCGAGAGTAAAAGATACAAAGAAAAGGGTATGGTTTTGGTTAGTTGTACATCTGTGTCAGTGATCTGTAATCCGGCTTCTGACTCAGTGATCAGGGTTGAGGAAATAGAGTCTTAACCAAATGGCTAAAATCTTTGTCTAGTAATTGGAAAGTTTCTGGTTCACAGATATGGTTAAGTTGAATGGAAAAAGGTCTTTAAGGACCTGGGTCCGTAGTTAATGGTATATTTACAAAAAATATCCATAAATGCCAAATAACCAAGATTTTCCTGTACTTACCATATGGATGTTCATCTGAAATGATTTATAAAAAGTGCAAAGAGTAAGATAAACACTTAGAATCCTTTCTTCTTTTAGGATTAGCTCTAAAATTTCATGTTTTCATCAATAACAGTTACTTGCTATACTTGCCAGCAACTGACACAAATGAAGTCTGTTCATATATGTTTTGTCTTGTATGATATTATTTGGTGTTATCAAATACAGGAGTCCATTGTAGCCACATTTATTTGATTATGGAGCATTTCTGCCAAACCCTAGACTTGCTCCAAGTCTTTGTATTTCTTATTTCACCAAATGTGACATACATGGAATCGTTATTGATCCACAAATTGGTGGGGATATTACTGTCAGAGATGAAATACAAACTTTTGTCAGCCCCACATTCTGGTAAAAAAGTCATACAGTCCTCATATAATACCTTAGACAAAAGGACTTGAAGAAAGTCTGGCCAAACCCAAAAGGTCACAAAAAGGAGGTGTTCTATCATTGTTACTGTTACTTCTCCATAAAAGTAAAATCAGTACATCATTTACAATATCACTCTTTAACTCAAGACTTGATTTTACTAATATTTTAATGGAAAATTTATAGATTTCATAAATTTCTGTCACTGATCTTTATCGTTAAATCTTGTTACAAATTGTTTAATTTCTTTTTGTTTTGTTTTCACAAATGATTGAAGACATTTACACTGTGCCACACAGAGATCACATGTACAAATGAGGTTATCTTACAAGAAGTAGAGTAAGAAATCTAACATTCGCCACAATACTAATAAAATAAATGAATTGAGGTGAGATTTGTTGAATGTACAGTAAATTAAGGCTTTTTGGACTGAAAAATGCCAATTTTCAGACAAAACATCATTTTCTTCATAAAATTAACTAAGGTTTTAGAGGTGGCGAATTTTAGATTCCTGGCGAATTTTAGATTTCTTACTCTACAATCTGAAAGTGCATTACTATACCTACTCCAAGACCCAACACCTGTAATATTGGTTATGAGTGCAATGATAAAAAAAGAATTCCTGTATCCAGAGGGTAATCTATATCATCTCCAAAATATAATCTGTTCTTTGTGCCATTGTCAACATTTAGAGTTATTTTTGCAAACAAGCAGACAAAGAGACAGATGCATGGCACCAATAATATAACTTCCCTAACAGAGGTGATTACAAGATAATGTTATCCAATAACTATAGGAAATGCTCATTTTATTGTTACTAAAAGGTTTCTTTTAGTTATAAGGTCAGTATTTGTGGTTACTAAGTGATGTACTTTATCATTCCAAAATTAATTTTGCAATTAAACAGTACAAGATAGGGTAATCTAGTAATTACAAGTTATTTTATCAACATAGATCAAGCTTGTAGTAATGATGTAACATGTTAAAGGTAGATTTAACCTCTTTTCACAGAAGTTTACACCAGAGTAAGGTTACATAAAGGTCACTGAAAAATGTTTAACCATCCATGGTATTGCTAATATCATGACTGAGTATTCACATATCCATAATACTAATAAGTACTTAAAATCTATACATTTGTTTACTGCCTAATGATCTGTTTTTGTTTACAAAAAGCCTATTTTCTAATTTTCATTGATAAATAACTTACTATGAGAGATTTATATGTCAGCTGACTTGTCAATCAGCTGACATTATGGGTCACTCTGTGGCATCCGCGTACACGTCCATGTCGAACAACTTCTCCTCCAAAACTACAATGCCCAGAGACATGCTATTTTTTTAAAAGATGCCTCAACTATTCAGGATGAAAATTTGCTCAACACAAGCAGATCTGTCTGTTCATCTGTTCCCCAGAGTCATTACAAGTGAGGTACCCCCACCCAAAGTGTGAAAATTTCAACACTTGGTCACAATTTCTCATTCACTAGCTATTGCAGATATTTCTTATCTTGCATATACATGATTCCCTTGTGTGAGTATTAGGCCTGGATCTTTCTTAATTATTTTTTATGAATTTTTTAAAATAATTTTTAATGCATTAAAATTCATAAAATCATGTCATAAATAACTTATAACTTGAAAAGTATTGCATTTAGAGCATTTTGTTAAAATATGTTATTCAGCTACTTTTTCCATAGCTACAACATGGTGAGTAACTTGGGTGTATATCAAAATAGCTAAGTGAGTAACGGCTACTTCCTAACTTTTCAGTACCTTCATACAGAGTAAAATCACTTGTAACTCGAAAACTATTCCATTTAAAGAATTTTGTATAAATTCAGCTACCTTTGGGTCAGCTATAACATAATAAAATGACAGACCTGTAGCTCATTGCATTGCCGAGCAATAGCAACTTTGAGGTTATCACTGTTGAGTAAATTGCTTGTAACTTCAAAACTAGTGCATTTAGTGTATTTTGTTTAAATATGTTACATATGTATTTTTGGGTCAGCTATAACATAGTAAAGTTGCAGACCTGTGACTCAGTGGAGAGCTGAGCAATAGCTAATTTCAGGTTCTCACTGTTGAGTAAATAAGTTATAACTTGAAAACTATTGCATTTACAGTATTTTGTTTAAATATGTTGTTCACCTACTTTTGGGTCAGCTATAACATAGTAAAGTTACAGACCTGTAGCTCATTGCATAGCTGAGATATAGCTACTTTCAGAATATCACTGTTGAGTAAATCAGTTGTAACTTGAAAACTATTGCAGTTATAGTATTTTGTTTAAATAAGTTTTACACCCACATTTTACACCTTAACAGTTAACTTGGTACTTCTGACTACCATTTGCAGGGCACAACTATTGTGTCCTTTTCTTCTTTCACTTCTACCCTGAAACTCAAAACACACAGTCAGCTGACACAGAGCCCGTTTACGGGCACTGATTGCTTGTTTTATCAAAGCTATAGAACTCATATTGTCAAAAATACACATTTTCACTTTTGTGTAACTGGAAAGTTTCTTTTTACAGGAATCAGAATTGTACAAGTTCATAATTTTAACACACAAAAGGGCCGTTAAAACAGATTGCTATCATTGCCACAGAACTAACTTTCTAAGATATTTTCCAAAAAAGTCTGAAAAAGATTTCTTGACATCACAGTAAAATACACTCTAACTGCTTGAAAAATCTATAACTTTTGAGGTTTACTTTGGGAGGTATTTTTCCCATAGATTCCATAAAATTGAGTAATTTTATAATTATGTAGTTATGTTTTTTTCTTTATTTTCATAGGGTCAGCATTGAGGTGTCACACAACAATATTATCCAGCATAGCTGACATGAATCTGTAGTATATACTACCTGCCATAACTGCTTCAGAGTGAGAGTCATCCTTGTTTGTCAGCATTAAAACTAAAGTTATGGGTAAACTACCTGAGACTGGATTAATGATCAGACTGGAAGTTCAGTTTGTAGCATTACTGTACATATTATCATGGATACCTTTATCAATGTGTTCAAAACCTGTGATCAAAATTGGAGCTATTATACCCAAAAATATTTTTGTAAGTCGAGGGCTCACAGGTGTCATATCGGCTACCATAGCAAAGGATTCATTTAATGCAAATTTAAGTGGCAGTTACCTCTTGGAAAAGTATGATATCGATCCACATCCTGTGATCATGAAAATGCCTACACCAGTGATGCCGAGTGATACCCTGAACTTTCTCTGTGAAGAAATGGTTAACAAGCAGGTAAGTAGAGTTTAACCTCTTGTCTCCATCTGTTTGGAATGTTTCTTTTGTATTACAATGAAAATACCATACATTTTGCAATAAATGTTTGGGATCAGTGCATTTTTTTCAAATCTATAGTGTGTATGCTAACAATGAAGGCAATGGCATAATTTTTTCACATAAATTTGGAAATTTTATTTTAAATGTAGCTTTTATAAGCTACAATACCTACCTATTGTAACAATATGCTTTACCAGTGGTTGACCACGGGAAGCTTCCAACCAGAGTAAAAAACTTATTACCCGTGAAATTCAGATAGACGGGGCTATCTGGAACAGTGGTCATGGGAAATGCCGGTGATATAGTTCCGATGTGGGTAAACGCGAACCTGCTGGCTTGGCCACGTGACTTGGGGAACCTATCAGATTGCTTGCATGAGCTCTTCCTCCTTTTTGTTGGAACCAAACCCCTTGCCCAGTGGAAGTCTGGAACAAGCGGGGAGGACCAGGGAGGGCCTGTATTATTGTTACAATAGGTAGGTATTGTATCTTTTAAAAGCTACATTTAAAATATTATTTCTAATTTTATTGCGCTACAATAGTCCTACCTATTGTAACAATATGCTGAATCCCAGCATTCTGGATGGCTGGGAAGACTGTACACTGGCTTGAAAATCATCATCTAGCAAAATTTTATAGTGTTTTTAATCCAAGACAAGATAGTAGAACACTGAATATCCTTGGAATGGCCCGTTTTGTAAGAGATAAACAATAACCGTCTAACCCGTCTGGAATCCTTGGTTCGATCCAGATAACACTGAAGGGCCCTGACAGGGCAAAGTAGGATATCTGTGTCCTGAGAGTCTTGACCACACTTCAAGGCTGGTATAACCACTGCTGAGATAGATTGTGGTCCTTCCTTTGCCAATTGGTTTTTGGCAATGAAGGAGGGAGAGGGGGATAGTTGGATCTGATCCCAGTCGCCCAGGCATAAAAGTCCATCTAGAGTCCAGGCATGAATCTCACTATGCCTCTTCCCGGAGGCTAAGGGTAGTAAAAAAAAATGTCTTCAATGTTAGGAATTTTAGAGATGCTTCCTCTTGTGGTTCAAAAGGAGGCTGGGTGAGTCTCTGTAAAACAAGGGACAGATTCCACTTAGGAATGGACATAGAACTCTTGGGTTTATCCCTGTGAAAACTTGCTATTAGTCTGGCAATCTCTGTGTTTGTACTAATGTTTTGTCTGGTATTCCCAAGGGTATCTGCAATGGCTGTTCTGTAACCTTCAATAGTAGAAGGGCATCTATTTAAATCATTGGACAGATACCAGAAGAAGTTGCAGATGTCTCCTATCGAGGGATTCCTGAAGTCCACCTGTTTTTCTGTGCACCAACGTTGGAAAACGGTCCACTTTGATGTGTAGATGGATCTTGTTGAGAGTCTCTGAGGAGCAGCAATTCTCTCTGTCACTTCTGCAGTGAAACCATGTGCTTGGAGTGCTGAACTCCGAGATACCAGACGTGGAGGTTCAGGGATGTTGGGTTGGCATGGTAATGGTTGTTCAGTGGCTGTTTCAGCAGAATGCGTATGGGTGGTAGTTGTCTTGGAATGTCCAGAGACATCTCCACCAGGTCCCAAAACCATGGTTTTGTCGGCCAGCCTGGGGCAATCAGAATTATCCTGCACGTTTGAGATTGAAGTTTTTGTACAACTGTGGGCAGCAGGGCGATGGGAGGAAAAGCATAAGCAACCAGATTTTCCCATGGTATGTTGAGGGCATATACTGCCCAAGCCTGAGGGTCTGGAATCGGAGAGACATAGAGAGGAAGTTTCTTGTTCAGGCTGGTTGCGAACAGGTCCACTTGGGGACTCTCCCAAAGTTTGGAAATTTGTTTGAAGATCTGTGGAGAAAGGGACAACTCTGTTGATTGGATCTGGTTTCTCCTTGAGAGGCCGTCCACTATCACATTGAGTGAGCCCAGTACATGTCTTGCTCTGAGTGTGACTTGGTTTTGATGACACCAAGTGAGGATTCTCCACATTAGAGCACAGAGTTCTGCCGACTTTGTGCCACCCTGTTTGTTGATATAGGCCACCACCAAAGTGTTGTCTGAGGCTTGATTGTTTCTGCAATTGCAGGGCCAGAAGAACCCCCTTCATTTATAATAGGTTGATGTGAAAGTGCTTTTCTGAAAGAGACCAGAGCCCTCCTAGAATAGAATTTTGAGCATTTGAGGCGTCGGTAAAGATTAGTTTTTCGTGTTCCCTGGGGTGGAGGTGTTCTCCTTGCAGCACATTTTGAGGGTCTAACCACCATTCCCCGTGTCGTATCATCTTCTGATTCCAGGGGATTAGTGTGTCCAGAGGCATCGAATATTTCCAATGAGTTTTGAGATGCCACTGAAAAGGTCTCATATGCATCCTTCCCAATTTTTACAGTCTTCTTCGTTGATGCAAGCAATCCAATGGTGGTCATAAGAGTCCTTACACTGATAACAGACTTCATGGAGAGGCGATGGAACATCTGAAGCTTGGTGCACCTGTCTTGCGTGGGCTTCACAAGAGCCAAATCTAGTAAAATGTGGTAACCCAGGAACTCGCTGCGATGGTCTGAGTTCTGACTTCTTGAGGTTTATTATAAAGCCCAAATCCTTCACCAGCTTTAGTAATTTTTGTGTCTGATCCATGCATTCCTGTTCTGAGGGGGCACGGATCAACCAGTCGTCCAGGTATTGGTGAAGTCGGATTCCTGATTGCAATGCTATCAGTTTTATTTCCGTGACTATACTGGAGAAAATGAGGGGGGCTGTTGCTAGCCCGAAAGGTAGGCTGGTGAACTGGTAAGTGACGCCCTTGAAATGAAACCTGAGGTATTTCTGAGACTGGGTGTGAATAGGTATTCCCCTTTTCTGAGGGAAGCACGTATGTACTCCGGGGGCTCCATCTTGAACTTTGGGATGGCCAGGAATTTGTTTAGTGAGCTTAAATCTATGACTGGCCTCCAGCGGTTGCCTGGTTTGGGGACCAGGAAGAGACGGCTGTAGAACCCCAGACTGTCTGGGGTGTGTACAACTTCGACTGCGGCTTTCTGCAGCAGGTCTTGAATAGAGGTTCATAAGGCATTTTGTTTGTCGAAGCCTGCGTAACTGCTGATTATGCAGGGTACCCTGGAGAGTTTTGGGCGTTCCCTGAAGGGCAACTTGTATCCGTCTCTTATGAGTCCTATGATCAACTGGCGGGAACCTTGTTTTTCCCACTCTGGAAGGAACTGCCTCAGTCTGCCCCCCACTGGCAGATTTTGTGCTTTTTCCTGGATATATACACTTTTTAACTGAACTTGTTTGGATATATCCTGAGATTGTACACACAGAGTTTTCTTCCCCTCTGGTGGGGACTGTACACACAGAGTGTTTCCCCCCTCCGGTGGGGGCTGTACACACAGGGTCTTTTCCCCCTCCGGTGGGGACTGTACACATGAAGTCTTTACCCTCTCCGGTAGGGTTAACACACTCTTCTCCCCCTCTGGAGGGGCTACAGGGAAAAACACAGTGTAAGGGATCTCCTGAAAGCATTGTCAGTTCTAATCCAGGGTTTTGTGAAGGTAGCACTTGGTATTGAGTGTCATTGAGGAGGTTGTTGCTGCTTGTTACCATTTGTGCTGCCTCTGCGGCTGCGACCTCTGTGACCACCACGTCCTCCTCTGCGACCACCTTGGGGTGGAGGTTGAAAGAAGGGTTGCTGCACCATATATTGTGGAGCCAGCATGGGCTGGTAATAAACCCCCTGTGGAGCCTGTTGACGTCCACCCCTGCGCTTCTTGTTTTTCTTATATGGGTGGAAACATTGCTCCTTCTTGGATCCAGGCTTTACTCCTAGTCCTATCAAATGCTACTCATATTCCTGCATGAGACTCCTCTCAAACAAGTCAGAACCTGAGATTGGGGTGGCGCGGACATTGCGTACCCTGAAAGCATCCAGGTTGGGGTGAGCATGGTGTAGATAGGCATCACGCCTGAGAAGCACCAGGTTTGTGAGAGTGGAGAGGAAGTTGGATACCAAGTCTGCGTGGGCCTTTGACATACTCCTACTTATATCCAGTATGAACTGCATCTGGACAGATTCCTGTTGAGTCATGGTAAATAGCTGCAACATGATCTGCTCTCTAGTGGGCCCGTCCATGGTTGTACAGAACTCATCAAACAACCTCTCTCTCTGGTCCCTTGAGAGACTAGCTTGACTAGATCCTTCTGTTGGACTGAAGCTGGGGGTCCACTCCTATAACCAGGCTTTGCAATGTTTAAGAAGGCCTGGGGAACCACCTGTGGTGTCTGAGCAAATTTATTGTCCACTACACTGTACCAGCTTCCCTTGTGTGGTGGAATGCCTGGGAATTTTCCTATCTCCAGAGTGTTTGACGTGCTAGGTTTGACTGAGTCATCCTAGGCAGTCTGAAGATGTGATAGGTCGGCAACCATTGGAAGCTTGATAGATGGGGTCTATCCAACTTCTCCTGTTGAAGGAGAAGGGGATCACGTCCCAGTGCTGAGCCCAGCTTGTAGTCCTCTTCTGCTGCTGGGTCAGGGATGGACAAGAACTCCCTAACCTTTTGGACCAGTTCCCTGAAAGGGAGGTTAGGGCGTGCCACCTGTTCTCCAATTTCTGTAGGGTCTTCCTGTTTTGAAGTGGAAGAGAAGGAGGAAGCTGAAGCATCAGTCCTGTATTCCTCCTGTTCCAGGGCCTGAAGAGGAGATGAGAGCCTTGGAGCAGAGGCATCAGTATCAAGAATGGCTGTGTAGAGGGGATGGAAGTCGGCACTTTGACTTGAGAGACCACTGCTTCAATGGACTGTTGTGCGATAGATGAGGAGCCCTTTACCTTTGAAAGACCTTTCTTGACCTCAAGAGGGACAGGTTGAGATGGAGCTGAGTCCAAGGGTTCCTCTGATTTAGCCGGCGGTAGAGCAGACACCGGTGTGATTGACACAATGTGAGGTGGTGGTGCTGTAGATGTAGCTGCTGGAGGTTGAGTTTGTGCAGCGGCCAAACGAGTAAACATCTGCTCCATGGACTGTTGAAGGAAAGCTTGCAGTCCTGTTTGTAGTTGAGCAGAGAGATCCTTTATTTGTTGGTGGTTTTTCTGCTGCAAAGTGTTCATCATCTCGAAGTTTGGCTGCTCCAGCTGGCTCCTAATGAGTTGTGTCCTAGGAGTCTGTGGGATCTCTGAGAGAGTCCTCTGTGGTTGTGGGAATGACAAAGAAGCCATTCTTTCCGCGACTGATTGTCTGCCAGGAGTTGAGTGTGGTGCATATCCTGGAAGAGGAATGTCCTGTGTGACAGACTGAGACACGGGGTGCGGTGCCCTGAAAAGGGCTGAAGAATCAGTAGTAGACTGATGGACTGGACCCAGAGTAAAAGAAGTTGCCGGGACATTCTGCGTGGGTAGTGGAGCCGGTATGCTAGTGAGAGGGCTGATGCCGGTGAGAGGTGCATTAGTACCGGAGTCTTCCGGTTCTAAGTCCAGGAGAGTGTTGTCCACCGGTGAGAGATCTTGACCGGTCTTCGAACGAGTCACCCTGCGAGCTGGGTGAGTCTGTAAGCGGACCTCTTGGCAAAATTTTCTCTGAGGTGGGATCACTGCTCCTCTGTCAGTGTAGCACAAGCTGAACACTGTGTGGTGTCAGCTCTTTGGACACAGGGGTCCTGTCCCTTGCACTTGGCTCTACAGCCAAAGCAGGAGCTATGACTATTAAACTGGGGCATAAAATGCCCACACTTGCCCCGTTTCTGTAAGGAGGCGTCTTAACCATGTTACCACAATGATCTATAAACTGTTATGAAACAATTTCGGCAAAATTTAACTGTCTACCCATAGTTATAAAGCTGTAACAATTCACCAAAGTGAGAGTCACCAAAAAGCCAACTTGACAAGATGGCTTCCAACAAAAAAGAGGAAGAGCTCATGCGAGCAATCTGATAGGTTCCCTAAGTCACGCACTGGTACTATATCACCGGCATTCCCCGTGACCGCTGTTCTGGATAGCCCCGTCTATCTGAATTTCACGGGTAATAAGTTTTCAACTTTTACTCTGGTTGGAAGCTTCCCATGGTCAACCATCGGTAAAGAGTATTGTTACAATAGGTAGGACTATTGTAACAATAGGTAGGACTATTGTAGCAATTATACCTTAAAATGTACAATCAACTCTCCCACTCTGGTATTTTACGATCTATTTCCTGTAGATGGACCCGGTAACAGGCATGGCCGACAAATTCATAATGTAAGTTATTTTTACCTCTGCCAAAGAGGCATTATTTTCATGATCATTCGTTTTTGTCTGTTTGTCCATTTGTATGTTTGTTAGCAGGATTACACAAATACTTCTGCTTTGAACTTCATGAAAAAAATTCAGAAGATGGGTCTAATGATCTAAATTAGATCCCATTATATTTTCAGAATGATATGGATCACCATCTGGACACCAAAAACAATCAGGATTTTCCCTTTTATTGGATTACTGAAACACCACTGGTTAGAACTTAATGGAAAAAATCAGAAGCTGTGTCTTGGTCCAAATTAGATCAAATTAATTTTTAGAGTGATCTGGATCACCATCTGGTCACAAAAAATTCAGATTTTCCAATTTACTTATTATTACCTGCCTTGGCAGAGGTCTGCACTCTCCAGGTGCTCTTGTATTGCATATACTGTATTATTGAGTTTCAGCTACTGCAGAAAACAAACATAAAATAGCATCTGAGAGATGCCTGTACCCCACAGCCTGGGGAAATAGTTTTCAACATCATGAGATATAGAAGTAGTGAAAAAGTACAAAGGTCTGGATACTTTCAGAGCAGTGTCAGTTATACCGGTATAAAGCTTCAAATAATGTTTAAGTAGAGAAAATAACATCTAAGAGAAAGAAAATGTATGTAAAGATAAAGTATTAAAACAAGACTATTCAATAGCAAGATGACAATATTAATCAGTAAACTAAAATTTATGAAGCTGTAAAATGTATAAATTGGAGAATGGCTGTCAATGGAAAAAGCACAATTATGTAAAAGTGCATATAATAAAAAGTTGCAGCAATCCATATATCTTTGTCATAAGAGAAAGATGTCTCAAATATGGCAGGTGAACACACTTTGGCAGAGCCAAAGTTAAAGGTCATACCATGATGCACACCTACACCCCCTAAACAATATCTGTACCAGCTGTCAACCTTCTACACCTTATGGAATCCAAGAAATAGCCCAGAGAAGATGTTAAAACTCATGGTCACCATGGCAAGGCCAAAGGTCAAATCAAGGTCACACCATGACGTTGCACCTACACCACCTAACCAATGTCCCTACCAAGTATCAACTTCCTACACCTTACGGTTTTGAGATATAACCCGGACAAGATTTTATAGGTCAAGGTCACTACAGCAAGGTCAAAGGTGAAATCAAGGTCATACCATGATGTTACACACCTACAGCCCCTAACTAATGTTCCTACCAAGTATCAACTTCCTACACCTTACGGTTGCCGAGATATAGCACGGACAGGTTTTTCAAACTCAAGGTCACTGCAGCCAAGTTAAATGTCAAATCAAGGTCATACCATGACGTTGCACACCTACACCCCCTAACCAATATCCCTACCAAATATCAACTTCCTACACCTTACGGTTTCTGAGATACAGTCAGGACAAACTTTTTCCCGCCGCCTGCTCGCCCAAATGCCCGCCCGCCCGTCTGGACACCATAGGTGAAAACAATACCCCAACAGCCCTTTAGGGCTGTGGGGTAAAAACTATCTGTAAATGGGTTTACCTTTACTGAGTCCTGTTGACTTTAATGTGTGATCCTTACTTACCCAAAATTACTTTTATAAGTGTTTGGGGGAGTGGGACCATTATTAGAGAGGGCCATAAATGTCAAAAGGATAACCATCTGTACTTTGTCATGTTTCCTGGACTCAAATATTCACAACTGAAATCAGCCAAATATCGGTGATCAGTTTTAAAATATATCTATCCCTGATTCCGTTATGAAAATATGGCCCGAGTTAGTGTTTGGCCTGATAGATACGGTAAATCTCAATTGCAAAGAGGCCTGTATTTATAATTGGTCATTCAGGGCTGTGTCCATCTATGTTATAAAATGTGTATATTATAAAATGTGTATAATTCAGACCAAAGTTTTTCAAAGGCCATCAGTGGCCTAGTGGGTGGCAAGTATGGCATCAAATCTCAGGCTGTCACTTCTCCGTTTGGTTCGACTCCAAACAAGTGGCAATGTTTAGTGCCTGTCCCAATATGACCGTGGCCACTTATCATTACCAATGATAAAATTAACATAACTGGGTTGATGCTGTTGAACACACCTCATAACCTCCACCAAGGAGGTTATGTAGTTGATGGCAAGCATTTGTTTGTCTGTTTGGTTGTAAAATAGCTTGTAAAATGATGGACAGATTTTGATTGAAATTTTGGGAAAATGTCAACAATGGCACAAGGAATAGGTGATTTTAATAGTGATGCCAATGGTGATCCATATCACTGCCAATGGTGATCCATATCACTGCCAATGGTGATCCAGATCGCTGTCTGGACACAGGAATTTTTTAATGAATCTTTTATCATTGCACTCATAAGCAATATTGGGGTATTGGACATCGGCAGAGGTATGTGCTCATAGAGTACCCTGGTTTGCTTTAGTTTAACATTGCTTCCAAAAGGCATTGTATCAGTTATATGAGGATAAATAGTTCTTTATTATAACCCTGACACAAACGTTCACTTGATAAATATGCTTTAAAATGCATAGAAACTGGTACATTGAAATTTAGTCCTTCAATGGTACATTGAAACTTAGTCCTTCATTAAAACCATCACTCATGTTTTGTTTCAGTAACAAGACAGCCAATGCCGGCAAAGTGTTGACATAGTCTTTGACAAACATGGCACATTCTGATCCATTTTGATACACACTGCAATTGCTTAAAACCGAGTAACACCAATTACCGTATTTTTCCAAAATATGGCCCGGGCGTTAATTATTTTCAAATGGTTATCAGATCAGGCGTTAAATTGAACCAGGCGTTCTTTTGAAGTATAAAAACAGTGTCATAAATTGTAAACAGTGTGCTTGGTACCCAGGCGTTAATTTGAACCAGGCGTTTATTTGAACCTGGGCGTTATTTTGGAAATTTACGGTAGTTGTACACAGTTTTTGATCCAGCACATGTTCAATGTTTTTCCTGGCATTTTAGGGTAATATGGGAATGCAGTGATGTCTGTTTTTCGCAACATAATTATATTTCTATTAATAACTACAGATTGATTCGCAAATGGTCTAAAAACCTCTTTCAATACTCACTTGGATTTAGGATATTCATGTACTTGCTTCCAGGTTCATTTTGGATGAATATACCTTTTAACACATTGTATCAGTCATATCATAATGAGTAGGTAATCAGGTTGGTAAAGAATCTGCATTTTGTATACTTAACCTACCACTTGGGTTAGCATGAAGTGGGTCGATGTTTCAGGTTTTTTGAGTGCTGTGTAAAAAGTAAGTTAACTATAAGGATGGCAGCAACATTATGCAAAAATTGGTTTGTAACTTGCTTTTTTAAGTTGTTAAATTGCACAAAATCTTGCACAATATCTGCACCAAACATTCATGAAGTGGGGCGATTTTGTTGTCAAAAAAACTTCTGCCATATTCATATTTTGACCAAATCAATGTGTTTTTCCCTCCCATGAGAAGGGCAAAAAATTCAATTTAATAATTTAAATTATTAAATTTCACAGACATCAAAAGATACAAATCTAATCTTTTAGGATGTAGCTGTGTACTTTGATACTGTACAAAAATATTGTGGTACAGGAATACAGCATACTTTTATTTTCAATTGGTAAAAATTCTTGAAAAATCTACCCATTTCATGAATCGACCCACTTCATGCTAACCCATGTAATAGGTATTGGCAAATAAATTAAAAAAATTTCCACTTAATCTTATGGCTCAGATTCAAATTCATGTACTCACAGGTGGGAGGCAAGTGTATCTGCATCACTCCTCTGATTTATAATTTAGTACTTTGTAATCCTGGGAAGAGTTGAATTAATTTGATTACAATGAGAACAAGTTTTTGTGAGTTTTTACAGTAAATTAAACAGTGGCAAAGGTACTATGTAGAAAAATAAATGAACACAAATGAAATATAAATTTTAATATTAAAGAGACTGTCAATGGAATAAATTGGAATTAGGTGTCAGAATTTTGTTTAAATTTTTGTGCTAAATTTTATCTTGGGTAGAACTTTTGTACTGTATAAAGTAAAAATGTGTAATTCACCACAGTTTGTGACTTTTACCAGTGAGAACCCACTTTCCATATCCTTGATAAGGCAATTCTTAATACATTTATGACTTTTGTGACTATTTTAGGCCACTGATCTCCCTTGATGCAAAATTGGTACAAACTGTGACTTAAATTTTTATTTTTGAATCAGGTGCTCTAAATAGCAAATTTCGTATAGTTTGGAAAATTTACTTGTCCCAATACTTTTTACATACATTCTATGCTCAACGGCTGCCATTTCAAATTTTTAGGTCAACACTTTGATCTTCTTGCGTGATTCTGACCGGAAAGGAGTCACCATTGGCACAACCAACTATGTGATGAAACTCGCCAATTCTATAGGTGTCCCAGTGATAGCTTGGGTGGGAGACAGCTCAGGATTATATCAGGTAATTAAAATAAGAATTGCATTCTATCAGAGTGGATTGTTTCATTTCTGGTGTGTATACTGTTTATGTTGAAATTTTGACCAGGCGTTAATTTTAGCTATTTCAGCTGATGGGCTTAGGGATAGTTAAAATTAATTCCTAGTGAAATATTAAACCTTTATTAATCTCTCAAGTAGAAACTAGCCATTAACTCTAGTGAATTTCTTTAAAAAATGAAGAAGTAGGGAAGTTCTCTTTTAGCTAAGCTTTCTACTTATACACTGTCAGTATCATTTTCAAGTTTATTATCTGATTGGATGGGTACCTATGATATCTGTGTCAGTGTGTGTAGGCTTAAGTCTGCATCATGTAATCATTGATCTTGTGGTTACCTTTTTCTCTTGAGTCGTAACATGCCCTTTATGCCCCATTCACACTACAGGTGGTACGTCCAGCGGTGAGAAGTTTTTCTCGGCGGCGTAACTGCCTCCAGGTCGCCCCATTTTGTCCGAGTTGTTCACATTACATGTGAACATCCACAGATTGGACACGGTTTTTTGACTGTCAATATCAGTAGAATGACAGTGCTACAAACGATGGTCACCATGAAGCAACCTCAACTCACCTTCGGTAACCGTCGGATGAAACGACCAATAGCTTAACTCACCTTATGTCGCCGTATTACACCAAAAGACGACTGAATCAGAACCTTATGTACACCGTGGACAACACCTTTGATTACGACAGTAATTCATACGTGCATGCATGAAATCGTCTGCACATGCTCACAGTACCCAAATCAGAGGCGGAAATTTGAAACTTTTGGAAATAACCGTGAGACTCGCAAGGTAATGGACAGTTCGCCACTGGCGCCTGTAATGTGATTGGGGTATAAGATAATGCATATTTTAATCAAAAGAAATTTGCATAATAAAACATAAAAGAAACACAAAGAAGGATTTTATGTTGTGCTAACTTATGATGGGGAGCTGTATACAAGTATTAGTCTTTGTGTAATAAGAATTTTGTATCCCCAAGAACAAATCTCAGTGAAAAAAAATTAAAACAACATCTTTTTATAGATGTTCCTCTAGTTTTTTTCTGTAAAATTTTGTTTCTGGCTGTAAATGAGGACTATTTAGATATTCATGTTAATTCTGTGATACTGTATCAGTATCCCTCCTCTGCTACACACGTTCCATGAATAACATATGAAGATAAATGGATATCAGGGGTATAAATCTCAATCAGAGGTCATTTCAGTGACAGCTGGTATGGGGACTTGTTTGATTCAAGTCTTAGTGTTATGGTACCATAAACTCAACCCCTGCAACAGCTTCCTAACCCCTTGCTATTGACTCCCTTTATAATAGGTAGCCTCGAGCATCCTTAGTAATTTAATCTTAGCAACTGCAGATGTGTGTCATACCCCAAGTGTTTGTATTTTTGTTTTGCATTTCCTCTTATGTAATATAACATATATAATTTAAATCCTATTTCCTCCAATCTCCAAGGAACAATGCTTTAAATTTTGGTCTTGCAATTTTGTCATAGATAATAAAGTAGAACTTTGTGAGGGCGGGAGTTGGTGTAACGGTTAATGTTCGAGTCTGTTTCAACAACTGCACTGAGTTGACATAGCGATCTGTGCCATTTCAACACCAACAAAATAAATAGCGGCATTCACCTGGCGTAGCTGTTTCGACACCTAATATAGTGCAAGTTATTAAACCATTGCTATTAGGGTGAAAATACTTGCTTTTGAAATAGAGAGTGTTATAAATCTATTTATCTTTTAAAAAATATTTATGTATAGTGTATTTTAATATGTGGAAAAAATTGCATATTTCATGGCAATTCATGGATGTTGCCAATGACAATAATATTTTATTTTGCTTTGGAAATCCACTTGACAAATTGGAGTTTTACCTCACCATGTATTAAGACACTTTATTTTGTCAAATGCAAACAATACTTGAATGTAATGCTTAAATATTAAATATATAAAATTAATATGTTGTTGATATGGTGCAAAAAATTAAGGGTGTGTTGTTTGAAATGGCCTGGCCAAGTAGAATCTAATATGTGGTGTTAAGATGGTGCACTTCTGTGGTGTGCTGGATCGAAGCTGTGCTGGGTATTGAAATGGCACGTAGCAGTTAATACACTCTGGGATCAGCATTTCAAATCCTGGACCCAACCCTATGTCGGTTTGCAGTGCAGAATCTTGACCAACTAGTGTGAGTAATGTATGTACTAGTTTTCTCTGCCCTTAAAACCACCTGTCATTTGAATTGGATTCCGGTGTTGTTGCGTTAGAGTCTGCCTGGCAGAGAGTAAGCACTATAAAAATACAGAATAGAATAGAATAACTTACACAGTGTCTTGAAAGCAACTTTAAAACCTGCTGAATTAAAGGAGAACTTCTATTATTTAAACATGCTGGGGAGTAATATTGGTTTATAGGAGGTAGACAAAATAGAAGAGACATTTTAGAAGAAAGCAATAGGGGAAATAATTGTATCCCCGGACAAAAGTCGGGGATACTTAGGATTCAGTACGGTCACGCCACAGCCGGCGCCGCCGCAGAGATTTCCTTTTGGACGCGATAACTTAAAAAATATTTTAGTTAGAACTTTCAAATTTGGTATGTGGGTATATATGGGCAATGCCACGAACGCTATTGTTTTGTGATCTTGACCTTTAATCTCAAGGTCACTGGTGGCCTCTTAAAGGTCAGATTTTGGCCATTTTTTCACTTTTTGGCCCAGTTCTCCTATACAGAAACTCAGATCATCCTATGGCTGGTATATATAATACATATATATGTCCTCTGTAAGCATGCAGAAATTTGACCTTGAAGCTCTTCACTGAAGGTCATCCACTGACCGCCAAAGTACCTGACCGAGGGTCATTTTTGGCCTTTTTGGAGATATTTTCACACTTAATGCTGACTATATTGCATGGAAACTATTGAAAATGGCTTTGGAGGTTGAGTACATGATGGACTTCTACCATCCAGGCTTACTGGCTACAGATCTTCATTTAAGGTCATCCACTGACCGCCAAAGTACCTGACCAAGGGTCATTTTTGGCAAATTTGGAGATATTTTCACACTTAATGCTGACTACATTGCATGGAAACTATTGAAAATGGCTTTGGAGGTTGAGTACATGATGGAGTACCAGCATCCAGGCTTACCGGTTGCAGATCTTTATTTAAGGTCATCCACTGACCGCCAAAGTACCTGACCGAGGGTCATTTTTGGCCCTCTATTTGTTTGTTTGTTTGTGAACAAGATAAATCAAAAACTGACAGATGGATTTTGATAAAATTTTCAGGATATGTCCAAAATGGTAACAGGAAGATATGATTAAATTTTGGGAGTGATCCGGATCACTGTCTGGATCTTCTGGATCCATGAAATTTAATTTTAAAGACAGATATGAAATCTATCATATTCACGCCTTAACTATGTCCCGTCCGGGGATACACTGCGTCGAGACGCAATCTCTAGTTAAATTTAGTAGAATGGAACATATTAAATAAAATTTGAATATCTAAATACCTGAAGCTCTAGAAAATTTCTACTGTACTTTAATCGCATTTGTCACAGCCATCCTAGGAACCATGCTCATTGTAACCCCTTTGTGTAGCATTCATAAGTATAAATGATTATCAGGTCCATAAGGTTTTTTTTTCTACTGAAAAATTAACGTATTTATTTGTATAAAAGTCCCTTCTCTATTTAACAGCCCCACCCCCTCGCCTTGTTTGCAAATCTGGGATTACAAAAGAAACAAAACATTTTATTAGACCTTCAAATAATTGCTAATGGGCGGAATAATTTGTTATAGATAAAAAAAAATTGAAACAAAACATAGCGGTTTTGATCAAAAATGTTTTAAAATCTACAAAAATATGAGATAAAAGTGTATAATTTCTTCAGATTTAAGGTTGGTTTCTAACAAGTTCTCCCATAATTATTTGTGCTGGCAATAAGGATGCAGGTTGTAGAGTGTCTACCACAGAGTTAACAATTGTAGCAAAGTGATCATTCACAAAATATGATAACCACTTCCATTTCAATAAGACAGAACATGTAATTATAACTTGAAAGTTCCTAATAGTATTAATTGAAGATACACTGGGTTGCAACATAGCAATTTTTATCTCAAAGAAACAGCTGTGCATGTATTAAAACTTAGAGGTTACCTGTGGTATGGTCTGCATGGGGGTTGGGGGGGGGGTTAATTGTATTGAATCAAAAAATTTCATGACGTTGATGCAAAGGGTCTACATGCAGTTGAATGGCTACATGATATCATCTCTATATGGCTCTGTGATTCTTAATATCACTGCTCCAAGACAAATAATTCGTGAGCAAAGTGGTAGAACAGGGGCGGATCCAGCTTTTAAGTAAGGTGGGGGTTCACATCAGTCATACCATAACTAGGGGGGTCAGGGGGCATGCCCCCCAGGAAAAAAATTTATTTTTGGTAAAAATATAGTGCATTTCCTGTAAATTTAACACCACTCTCAAAAAAGAATTTTGTACTTTGGGTTGAACCCTTTACATTATTTTTCAAGGGGGTGGGGGTCAAACCCCCTGAACCCCACCCCCCCTCCTGGATCCGCTAGTGCAGAATATAAATAAAGTCAAGTGGGTGTTAGTTATCAAATGTGTATGTGGCGAAATGGGTTGAACCCTTTACATTATTTTTCAAGGGGGTGGGGGTCAAACCCCCTGAACCCCACCCCCCCTCCTGGATCCGCTAGTGCAGAATATAAATAAAGTCAAGTGGGTGTTAGTTATCAAATGTGTATGTGGCGAAATGAAATTCTTTTGTGTAATATCAGAATTGAGTAATGTGATAATTTTTTGGTTTCACTGACAAAATTTATCAATATTTTCTAAATATGCAAAATAAGTTGAAATTAAAAAAAAATTCAATAAACATTATCTATTGATAATAACAAGTGTATTTCTGCAATATTATTTTCTATTGATAATAATACATGTATCTGTAATTTCTGCAGTTTCTCAAGCACACCTGCACATTATTACAATAAATGTGCACATGAGGTGCAAAGGAAACTGATACTTGCATTAAAATGATCTTGGAGGATCTTGCATTAAAATGATGGCCAATGTACAGTGGAGAGAAATACCAACATGACAGTATTGCCACATGAAACACTTAAGGCTTATACACACTACAATCTAATCCAACACAAGTTGGTATGATAATTTATATGTAATGTTAGAACAGCAGTACTGTTTTGGCAAACCTTTACACCAGTGGTGCAGTGGGCAATATTCATTCTCAGGTCATAAGTTATAATTTATAATTCAGACACTATCCTCAAAATTAAATGTGAGTTTAAACTCAAGTATATAATCTAAACCCTAATTTGTAGGGATTTATTTGTGGACTGAGTCTAATATTGACTTTTTTTGTGTGTGAAGAATAAACCCTAATGATGCCTACCAGTAAAATGGTTGAAAAATATCATTTACCAAGATTATATGCATGATTGCTTTGACTTATATATGTGTATGTCTATTCTATTATTTATAGAAATTGTAATTAATATATAGCATATGATACTCAGATTTTTCTTTCAGAGACCTTAGTCAAATTGTCAATGTATCCATGTTTCTAAGGTTAAGAAAAAGGTGAAAATATCAGTTACAATGGATAAGTGATGATATACATTTTATATGTTTCAGCATTCACTTATCTGTTTCACCTTTTGATCAAAGTTTATTTGAGGCTAAGGTAAGTAAGTAACCTACCTCCAGTAATTATACCAATTTATTGCAAGAGGAAACAATACCAGGTACAGGTATTTCTACAACCTTGGTGGTAGTGTAGCCTGGAGGTTTTGACCCTGTTAAACCTAAGTCAACTATTTTGGCCTTAGAGGATTTTAAAACTGAATCCATTCCATATATATGCTGTTGAACAATAAAACTCTCAGAAACAAAGATGTAAGTATACAGCAATCTTTCTGAAGCAGAAAATGCATTCCATTTGATCTATAATTTGTTTTTGGGCTTGTCGACAGATTTTAAGTGTGAGCTCTCTCCAAGGCTCATACTTCTAGAGATTACTTTTTTCTCTTTTTTTTTGTATCCAGACTTTCATGAATGCTCTTGTGCACTACTCATGTTTCTGATTGATTTGCAGCTCAAGCATGTAAACCAAAACAAATTTTGCCCTTGTTATATATTAGTATCAGTTGTTGCCAAGGTACAGTTGTGTCTGAAGATCTTGTGTTGCCAGTGTACGAAATTAATGACTACTCCCTGTCCAAGACGGGTAACTATTCTCATGGGCCTGTTATCTTCGTAGAGTTACAGGGCGAGATTTCGTGTGATATGTAATGTTTCTGACAAGTTTTGAGTCTTTAGTAATGTGGATGATACCAGTATACGCTTGTGAACAGCTTCTCAGTCAGACTTTAACTCTTGTTTCAGACGAGCCGTGAGTCTATAGTAGTTCAGATGACACCCTCTGTAACTCATCAGTGTCTGGCTATGGTGGACATGCTAAAACTCTACAACTGGAAGTTCTTCTCCATCGTGACTGGAACTTTGGGAGGAAAGGGCCACTTCATAGACACCCTCAGAAATCTCGCAGACAAATCAGAATCGTAAGCGTGCTTGCTGTTTTTATGTCATTTAACAGTGTCTCTGGTAGGTAGTACAAATCAGTATAAAAAATGGAATGTAGTACACACGAAGTATGCATAATGTATAATAATTATTTTATCATCTATTACTATTGGGAAATTAGTTTGTGATATTATCCACTGGGAAGACATCCTTTAACAGACGGACAAATTAATCAAAATTTATGCCAAATTTTCATCAGGGAAGATTAGACATTTAATATAGTCAGAAAAATCAGAAATGTTTAAGAATTTATTTTTCACCACAAGCCATATTTGACCCATATAGGGGGATATACACTGCAAGATATACTTTTTTTGTATAAAATGGTGCCTCCGTACCATGGATAATAGGTGTCAATAACTTCTGGTTTTTCACTAATATCTCAGAAACTATCCACCCCAAAAATGTGTATGATATATCATTGAAAAGGTCTTTTCATGCTTCTGCTCATGTTGTAGCATAAAAATCCATGCAGAAATGACTGAGATATTGCACAATAAAGATCAAAGTTTTTATATTTACTGTTGCTCATCCTTTTTGGCAACCTTTTTCATATTCTTTCCTTTTATTAAATATTCATATATTTAACTCATAAATCATACAAAATAGTGGATAATAAAAGTAAAACATCCCTTATTAGACATATAGAGAAAAATATATCACTCATGAAGATAACAATGTAATACTCGTGCTATGCACTGGTATAATATTGTTATCTTCATTCGTTATGTATTTTTTCTGTACATGTCATTCGGGAAGTTTTCCTATTTTCCCACAAGTCAAAGAAACAGAAGGGGGTTTCCTCACTTGTCAATTTAACATAATATGGTGAATTTCATATACCATACTCAAAACCATTACATTTTCCAGGCTGAATTGGTCACTGTTACAATATGGCAAACCCATGGGTATAGCACACACTGTGTCTGGGTACTTAATAACCCCGTAGAAATATATTCCAGGTTAGAAGTCCTTTCAGTAATCAACATTCAATCAACACAGAAGTCAGATTATATCAACAAACAGCTACAAAAGATTATTGACACAGAATCCAGGATCATCTTATTTTATGCCTCATAGTAAGTGAATAATATTGATGGTGTATTCTGCATTCTCAACACAAAGGCTACTGTTTTGGAGTTGCAAGAGCTGTGTTATGTAAATCACTGTTAAATTGCATTTGTTTTTATTTTTAATGTACTACATTCAATGACTGCATTTCATATGTCACTGAATATCAGGCCTGGGGTATTTGTATTCATATTGGTATTCATAAGTATTTGAATACACTTTTCAGTGTTTTGTATTCATATTTGAATACTTTTGTGGAAAAACCAAAATATTCATATTCATATTCAAATAAATTTCAAAATACTCTCACCTCCCACCTCTGAGGTCAGGGTTCAGTTCCAGGCACGGCCTCAAGTGGGAAAGCTAGTAGTTGCTAACCGTTGGTCGGCAGTTTACAGTACAGAATCTTGACCAACTGTATGTACTGGTTTCCTCTGCCCTTCCAACTACCTGTCGTGATCATAGGCGTAGGAACTGGGGGGGGGGCAGCGGGGGCGGCCGCCCCCCCAACCATAAAGTTGGGGGGGGCGGGGATATCTTTTCGCCCCCCCAACTTTTGCAAAAGAACTAAACTCCAATTTTGAAGTTTATGTAAATTTTTATAGGTAGCTCAATAATATGTGGTCAAATTACACTTTTACCCTATTCACAGCTCACATGTACCATTGTGTAAGCTACCATTTGAACTATAAAATATTTATTTTTATGATTTGTAAAAGGAACATTATTTTTCAGTTAACCTGTCATGGGATTTGTAAAATTTTGTGAAACGTTTCACTTGTGCATACTCAAATCATACATATAGTAATCTTCTACATTTAATTTACCATATTGCTAATTATTTAGAATTTAGACATGTAGTTTCAAATTCACACAGACCAACAGTTTAGCACAGCAATTTGTCAGATGACAAGATTTTTCCAAGAAAACTCTTCTTTCTTTGCTCTGTGTTAATATGACCTAGCCGGTCCAGTCAATACATCCCCCTCAGTTTGGGGATTAACCTTGCTAAAAATAGATCTTGTATCGGCTCAGCGCTTGAAGGAAAGGTCACAAGTTCTGGAAACGTGTAGTCAAGACATTAGAAATATTCAAATGCAGAGGTGACTATATGTATTTCTATACCTGGACAAGGTCAGGGAAACATAGGATTAATGTCAGTCACACTGTCGTCACAAAGATTTCCTTTGGTAAAGGAACTTAAAAATATTTTAATTGGACCATTTGAATTTGCATATTGCCTACATGCAATACATTCTGTAAAATTAACCAAAATTGTTAGACATCATAACATAACATCCTAACAAAAGATTTAGTTAATTGGGATAATTAATAACTGTGACTCACACAAAATGTGTGCTAAAAATACCCAGTGAATGCCTTTGGCGTGAGGGATGGCCTGTCTGGGGATACGGAGGTCGAGTCGGTGCAATATAGTTCTCGCCCCCCCCCAACCAAAAATTGCTTCCTACGCCCCTGGTGATATGACCTATACAGTGTTGAAAACAAATAAGTAAATAAAATAAATTTCAAAAGTATTCATATTACCCGAGTACCTCCATCTAAGCATAAGTGCTGTCATTATATATATCGCCCAGGTGGCCAATCGAGTACAGACATATCTCAGACTTTATAAATTCACCTCAAAAGGAAACTATTCAGTTAAAATGTACAATAATATTGTTTTCTCACCTTTATACACCATTTATAGTACTTTATTTGTCTTTTATTTTGCTTGTTTATGCATTGTCAAATGCAGGGACTCTTTGAAAATCGTCAGTATATTGTAATAATTATCAATATACCAATTATCAATATCTGACTACACAAAATGCTGTATTTTGACTGTATAGTGGCTTGTATACCTTAAATAAATAAAAGTACTTTTTTAAAAGGAGATAGGAAAAAAAATTATGAAACTAAACTAATATACCCCCAATACTTGTTTTGTGTAATGAAACAGATTTATAAAGTTCTTTCTTGAAGAGAGTACATAATACAGCACTTGCTGTCCATTTTTTTTTCTCAAACAGTACCTCTTACTTGATAAATCATTTTATCAGCTTTATACACTAATTTTATAGATAGAATGTTGAAAAGTTTAAAATCTGATTTAAAACATTACAGGTCTTCAAATGAGACATGTAACCTTTTAATGTGAAAGAAATAAAACTGTGAAACTATCGCCTCAGAATTTAAGAAACAGTGTATCCATTCACAGCTGGTGTGTGAGACTATGACAATAGTGATGTCATTTTCCCCTTCTTGCCAGTTGTGTGTGGAGAGAGGGATTGTTTATCAGAGTGCTGATAAAAAGCTGTGTATTTCACATAACAGAGCCTGCTGGGTGGTGTTTTTATGTGCATTCATCACAACTCCCTGTATACTTTGAAATATGTTTTAGTAAATTTCTTTGCCTATCTCCTCTAAAAGTTAATTCAAAAGTGGAACCAAAAATCAGCTCAATTAACTTCTCTGTGAATACCACGCTTAGTCTTAAGTTCATTTTTTTGACTAACTTAAGCTAATTAAGTGGCCCGTGAGGGACGCTTATTGGTTTTCACGTAAGCTTTGAATGATCACCGCCACCACCGCAGGATTATGGTCTCCCTTGAATAACTTCTTGGGCTTTAAAATTTTTCTTTCCTTCTTATCTTTCTTTAAAACTATAGGGGCGGGAAAACTTTTAAACTATACTTAAGGTAACCTTAACCATTTTTCAAAAAGACCTCGTCATCGTGTTTCCGAAAAAACCACACACCCCAGTGCTATAAAATTTATCAGGTACATTCTAGACCTACATTCAAGGTCGGAAAGGATTTTCTGATCAATCGGACCATAGATGCCTGAATGGGAGGCGTTTGATTTTCGTAAACTTTGAAAAATGGGTACTTTGTTCGTATCTCAAAAATGGTCAGGATTTTGGCGTTTTGTTGGAATAAGTTATTCAGCTACTTTTTGATAATCTTTCACATGCCAAAGTTCTAGCCCTGTATATGCAATCTTAAGGCCCCCTTAATGTCCAAAAAGGGGGTTTTAACCCCTAGTTCACTTAGTTTTTCACTTTTTTCAACCAAACTTGGCATATATATTAAGATTTACAAAAGGATTATCCTGACTTTATGGTGACCTTAAACTGTTAATATTATTGGAGCTATGGCCCCACTAAAGTCATCAAATTGGAATAAAACTGTCTGGCCCCTTTATTTTTCCATTTTTTAAAAAATTTAACGTATATTGATATTGAGGTAGATCAAAAGAAAACTCTTACTACCTTATGATTTAAATATTAATAATGTTATGGCCATCTTAAATTTAAAAATGTAGGGTTTTTGAGCCCTAAGCTCAGTTAATGTTTAATTTTTTCAAATAAAACTTGGCACATTTATAAAGGTTGGCAGAAAGGACATTCTGATTTTATGGTCACACCTTAAAATCCCAATATGAATCAAGTTATGGTCACCTTTCAGTGAAAAAAGGAAGTTTTCGGCCTCCAGCTATCTTATTGTTAAACTAACCTTAGCTAAACTTTGTACACTTATAAAGGATGACAAAAGGGACATTCTTATTTTATGGTCACCTTAAAGTCCCAATCTGAATGAAGTCATGGTCACCTTGCAGTGAAAAAAGCAAGTTTTTGGCCTCCAGTTATCTTATTGTTCAACTGACCTCAGCTAAACTTTATACACTTATAAAGGATGACAAAAGGGACATTCTCATTTTATGGTCACCTTAAAGTCCCAATATGAATGGAGTTATGGCCACCTTGCATTGAAATTATGGAATTTTTAATCTCCTGCTACCGTATTGTTCAGCTGAGCTCAGTTAAATTTTGCATAGTTTTCAAGATGACAATAGGGACATTCTTATTTTCTTTCCACCTTGGAGTTCCAATACATTGTCAAGTAACAGTCATGAACATCTTGAAGTGCAAATGAGGGTTTCAGCCCCTAACTGATTTACTGTTCAGTAACATCAGTTTAACTTGACATTGATTATACTTAAGGGAGATTACACTTATAAAGGATGACAAAAAGGACATTCTCATTTATGGTCACCTTAAAAGCCCAATCTGAATGAAGTTATGGTCACCTTTCAGTGAAAAAAGGAAGTTTTCGGCCTCCAGCTATCTTATTGTTCAACTGACCTCAGCTAAACTTTGTACACTTATAAAGGTTGACAAAAGGGACATTCTATATTATGGTCACCTTAAAGTCCCAATATGAATGAAGTTATGGCCACCTTGCAGTGAAATTATGGAGTTTTTAATCTCCAGCTATCATATTGTTCAGCTGAGCTCAGTTAAATTTTGCACACTTTTAAAGATGACAATAAGGACATTCTTATTTTCTTTCCATCTTGGAGTTCCAATACAAGTACAGTCATGGCCATCTTGAAGTGAAAATGAGGGTTTTCAGCCCCTAACTGATTTACTGTTCAGTAACATCAGTTTAACTTGACATTGATTATACTTAAGGAAGATTTTGTATGATATTTCACTTAAAATTCCTGTATTTAAGAGACTTTGGCCATCTTATCATAATAAATATATACTTTTTGCGCCCACCTCATTTATTTTAAGACTTTTTAAAACCACACCTGGCATATGTATACTTAAAACAAAATTTATGCTATCTGGAAAACCTAACCTCCTAGTGTTTATGAAGTAATGGCATCTTCAAAGAAAAAATGAGGTATTTATCAGGCACTGATGTGGTTATTAACATATTGCAACTGATCAGTGTTCACATAATATAAATTCCCAATTTTAGGCAGATTAAAAAAACACATTCTTCTGATTCCATTCTTTTGGAATTGTGGGGATATAACATTTCCTTTTTGGAAAAAAAGCTTTAATTGATTCAACTTTTGTTTTTGCAGAAGGAGTTGATGATCTAGCTACTTGTTCACATAGACTATGTAAATTGGCCAAATGAATAGACTTGACTTCTTTCAGAATATAAGATGACTGAAAAAAAAACTTTCTCATAAACAGTTTTTCTTGTATTTTATGTATCTCCAGCTAAGTGGAAATGAATGTAGGAGCAATCACCCCCTGTGATTGGCTTTCAGTCGTTTTGTACTCGTCCGTCCCACTTTGACTCGTCCTTCTCTGGTTGGACCAATCAGACCCGGTCACACAAGTCCACCAATCACTGTCCTTGGCACAGTTCTTCCACCTTATATAAACGGGCCTCTCAGCTACTCCGTCGGTAGTGTTTCTGTAACAAGCAAAGTTAACAGTTTTAATTTTATTTTAAATTGGACAGTTCTGAACTATTTTATGTACCATTTTATGGATATTCATGGCCAGCATTGTTATGGCTGAGCGGAACATTTTATCGTGCAAGAAGTGTGGAGGTGACCATGAGAAGCCGGTCGGCTCGAAATGTGATCGACCTAAAATGGTAAAGGACGATAAACGAGATTCTAGTAAGGAGACTCCCGTTAAGAGAACACCTAAAGGCAAGGGAGCGGGCGAGACTTCAACGCAGGATAAAATGCTTGAAACCATGTTATCAACAATGAACTCGTTTAGTGAAAAACTAATGGCAATGGAGCAGAGAATCTCGGGGCTTGCTACGCCTGGTGAGATCTCGCGCAGTGGGACTTCTGTTACAAGGAAATATCGTTCACGAGAAAAAATTCGCAGAATTGAAATCTCAGATGACGAGGATCAACCCCCCTTCACTTCTCCAGAACGTGAAGTGGTGCAAGCTAAAGACGGGACGACATTTGCCAAGGTGTTTGCGGATACTGCAGTGGCTGTGAGACCTGCAGCCACTCCAGCACGTCATAAGAAGCAAGTGAAGGACAGTGAACTTGGCGTGACTTCATTGTTTAAAGAACCACCGCAGTTACAAACAAAACACGTGACAAAGAATCCGTTGCCTAGGGTGACTGCCACAGTTAGTAAACCTACAGACAGTAACCCCACGTGGGAGGCAGTGGCAGTTATGAACTTACCTGGAGCAGCGGCACAGACAAAGACGGACTTTAATCATAATGTACTGAGTTTCACGGATCAATATGGTAATCCGGTACAAGTTCAGGCACCTGTACAAGCAGAGATGGCTAGTCAAATTACTTACACAGACGCAGGAGCAGCCAACAACCCGCTGGTGGTACAGCAGCAGTCCATTGAATCTCTGCGAAACAATCCCATCATTCAACAATTGGTGGAGGAAAGGGTTGCCCTATTAGAAACAAGGATGAAGACGGAATTGAGTCAGGGTAATGTGCTAAGAAAGAAATCAGGGAGGTATAACACTGCCGACACCCCTTGTGGGCCTACACACATGAGATGGCCCAACGAATCGTGTTTGGTGGGGACAAACAGGAAAAGACCAGCATACGATGATTTAACCATGGGCCAATTCGTCATTGGCTTCCTCAATAATGTCAGGGACCCGCAGGACCTGCAGGTAGCTAGATGCATGTTGACAGAATTAAACGAGACCATTAAACTCGCGGAAAACTTGTCATGGCCTATCGCCAGGGGGGCTTTTGCCACCTCCATGCACAAGTTGGAAGACGGAACTCTCACTTGGGATTGTACCAGGCAATTGGCGGATAATCGACTAACTTTCTCACAATCCGCAGTGTTCAGCGGATCAGTAACGATGTCCCCCAGGCCAGGGACACCAACACAGAATAGTGGTACGTTGAAATGAATAGCATGTAAATGGTATAACGAGGGGTCGTGCCCCCACTCTGCAGACCATCTGGACGCCTCAGGAGGAACGTTATTTAGACACATATGTATGTACTGCTTCCGAACATTGAAACGTAACAATGGACATACAGAATTAGAGTGTATGAACAAGAAAAAACCCTCTGATTAGCATAAGTATCGTACCTTTCATTGTCATAATCATATAAACAGTTGTCTGGGTGGTGGGTTATGTGAGGGCCCTCCCTCATTGATTCCCTATTGGGAGTGTTGGCAGTGTTGTACATCTTATATGAAAATTTGTAATTTACACAGTTTTGGTCCCTATGGTAATTTACGGGACAAGAAAGTATTACATTTTATTGGTTGTCCGTTAGTTAAATTTCAGTCAGTTAACTTACTTTGGGGTGGTGACCGGAGTGGGTCACGTGTTGTGAAAGAGAAAGTACATGTGCACAGGTCACACCAGGAGAGCTGGTCTCCCACTGTTAACACTGTAAATAAAGACAGTTTTGATAGTAATATTGGTTTTATAACTGAAAGTACGTCTTGCCTTCCTTACCTGTGAAAGCACCAGTTAATATGGCTGACCCCCAGGAATATCTTGAGCTAGCAAGTGCAGTTGAAGCCTCGGGAGTTCCCAATTATAAGGGTTTGCGGGTACCACTTCCTTCTTCTTTTAACCTAAAATGCATTGAAAAAGAAATCCAGGATTACAATGATCAAATACTGCTTGACTATCTGAGATTTGGCTTTCCTTTGGGTATTAATAAAGATAAAGACATTAAGAATAATGCAACTGAAAACCATACATCGGCCAACCAATTCCCACAAGCAATTGAAGAGTATATTGGTGCCGAGATTGACTATGGTGCCCTATTAGGCCCTTTTGACCACCCACCTCATAGAAACTTTACTTGGTCACCCCTCATGACACGCCCTAAAGGCCCGGGTCGAAGAGTCATTTTGGACCTTTCGTTTGGGGACTTTTCAGTCAACAGAGCCACGAATAAGGAATGTTATGATGGCTCTCCATTTACTCTTAAATTGCCCCGACTTGAAGCGTTAATCCCTACTCTCATGGCTTTAGGTAAAGATGCGCGTTTGCTAAAAGTGGATATCTCACGGGCCTTTCGAAATGTCCGCATCGATCCGGGAGACGCCTTACACCTGGGCATCTGCTGGAAGGGGAAGTTTTTCCTGGACAAAAACCTAGCCTTCGCGGGGCAGTCCATGGCACAGCCATATTTGAGAGAATTACAGACCTCATACGTTACATACTGGCAAAACGAGGTTTCACAATATACAATTATATTGATGATATATACGCTTGCTGCCATAAGGACAAGGCACAAGCATGTTTTGACACCCTGGTCCAAGTTTTAACGGAAATAGGTCTCCCAATTAACCCCAAAAAGGTACATCCCCCCTGTACTCGTTTGTCTATCATGGGCATTGTGGTGGACGTAAATGAACAAACATTCAGTATTGAGAACGAGAAGTTAGACGAGATATATTCAGAATGTGTTAACGTCTTTGTTAACCCCATTATCATGAAACGAGATCTCCAATCCCTATTAGGGAAATTACTTTACATATCTCGTTGTGTAAAAGGGGCGCGCATATTTCTCAATCGTATTCTCCAGGTATATAGGTCACATCACGACTGTAGGAAAATCAACCCTCCCACAGAATTTTACCTGGACATTTGGTGGTTTATAACTTCCTGCAAACCTTTAACGGTATCAGAGTCTTCTCGAGAATACCTGTACAACACACAGTTCACGTGGATGCTACCCTGACTCACGTGGGGGGGTATGGGGTTCACGCGCTTACTCTCTTCCCTTGCCAGATCTCATTCAAGGTCTCGTCCCAATTACCCAGGCTGAAATGTTCAATATTGTAGTAGCGTTACAAATGTGGGCACACTTATGGCAGGATAAAGTGATAGCCGTGAGATGTTGCAATGAAAGTGCGGTATATGTGTGCAACACAGGTAAAACTAGAGATAAGTTTTTGAATATATGCCTACAAAGAATCTGGCATCTCACGTCTAAATATAACATAGATTTGAGGGTATCCCACATTCAGGGTAAAAATAATGTGGTGGCGGATGCATTATCCTGCAAACAGTTTCATAAATTGGGTGATTTACAGTGGGACGTTTTATCACCTCAAGTGTTATTATCTCTTTGTAGTGTTGAAACCAAGTTTACAGGCGTCCCTGGATCACGCCTTGGCCAGATCACGTCACTCTTTACAACCTCACACGAGAAAGCAGTATGAGAGGCAGTTTAGACTATATTTAGCATTTGTAATCTCATGAGGTTTGACAGTTTTAGATGAAGTCACAACTGTGTTGTTGTTCCTTGAATTTTTAGCCACAAGTGGTTTATCCTCGAGAGTGATTGTTAATTATGTGTCCGCACTAAAGTTTGCATTTGATTCTTATGGTTGGTCTACCATGGTGTTTGAGTCTCCACTTATTAGACGGATGCTGAGAGGCATTAAGTTTTCCATAGCAAAACAGCCCTCCCCTAAAGGGGTTTTCTCCTTTCACCAAATCCGTCACATTTCTTACTTATGTGACTCTTTTGACAACCCACTTACTTACAGGCTGGCTTTCCTATTGGGCTTTTATGGGTTCCTGCGCATTTCTAATGTGGCCCCCCCATTTACCAAATCCTTTTCCGTTCATAAACACTTTCAGAGACAAGATGTGGTCCTGGCCCCCCCTGGTGTGCACCTGAACTTGAAATGGGCCAAAAACATACAGGCACCCGAGAAGACCCATACAATCAAGCTCCCTGTGGTTCGGGACCCACTACTTTGTCCTACACAGTCAGTCACAACTCTCCTTACACTAGTTTCACTTCCCCCGTCAGCTCCTTTATTGGTTTTCCAGGATGGCTCTCTTCTCACCCAATCTCTCCTTAGAAAACGTTTAGCTACCATATTGAAGCTGATGGACCTTCCATTGTTGGGTTTTGGTTTCCACACCTTTCGTAGGTCGGGGGCCACCTTAGCCTTTGACTCCAATATCCCACTCCACAATATCAAAAATCACGGGGTCTGGAATAGTGATGCAGTTTGGTCCTATATCTCGGACAACACTTCCCAAGCCCTTCAGGTTCCTCTTCTTTTTCAACATCTTGCTAATTCCCTACAATAATGCTAGTTGGGCTGGGGTTTTGGTCCCCTAGTTTCTTATTTGCTATTGTAAATACATGTAACCCTAACTTCATAGATTTTAATAAATTAGTGTTCCCAACTTGCCTTTATCATTTACATCTTCATATATATCTTGGGCGGCTGCAATAACGACTGTAGGAGCAATCACCCCCTGTGATTGGCTTTCAGTCGTTTTGTACTCGTCCGTCCCACTTTGACTCGTCCTTCTCTGGTTGGACCAATCAGACCCGGTCACACAAGTCCACCAATCACTGTCCTTGGCACAGTTCTTCCACCTTATATAAACGGGCCTCTCAGCTACTCCGTCGGTAGTGTTTCTGTAACAAGCAAAGTTAACAGTTTTAATTTCCCCCCCTACCTCTTAACCCATCATTGTATTGTTTTTAGTTTTTGTGTATTTTGGCTGTTTAGCCCTTGTATTGTAACAGTGTGGGGTTTTGGTCCCCTAGTTTCTTATTTGCTATTGTAAATACATGTAACCCTAACTTCATAGATTTTAATAAATTAGTATTCCCAACTTGCCTTTATCATTTACATCTTCATATATATCTTGGGCGGCTGCAATAACGACTGAGTTGTCTCTTTGTTCTTCTCCTCCAACTCTGTATTTGCTTTTGTGTGATATCTATCTAGAGGCACATATATGGAAAATCTTTCTATGCAGAAAGAACCCCCCAACTCTCCTTTAGTGCACATAAAATGCAGGTGAAAAAAGATTTGCCTCTGTATGTGGGGGTAGGTGGGGGTGGATGGAGGGAGAGTGTGTATGTGTGTGGTATAGATGATATATATATGTTACAGTAAATATGTGAAATCAGTAAATATGCATATTTACTGAAAATTTCAGTAAATATGCGTATTTACTGATTTGGTCAGTAAATATGCGTATTCCCTGTGTTATTTCACAAATTTACTGGTTTGATTTTCAGTAAATATGTGAAATGAAAGTTTGATGTTTACTGGTTGTAACTATATAATATTAAATGGTAGACCAAACTGTACATTATATTGGAACATTTTACTCTGTATAATATTAAATGGTAAACCAAACTGTGAATTATATTGGAACATTTTACTCTATTATGATGACTATTAGAACATACCAAGCATTTGTATATTGTTTTCTTTTACTTTCTTCCATTTCAGTTAGACTTCTAGATTTAATAAATTTTAGCTCAAGTGGGAAAGGCATTTTTGAAATTTTAATGCATTCAAATTCCTGAAATCATGCACTAAATCACTTATAACTTGAAAAGTATTGTGTTTAGAGCATTTTGTTAAAATATGTTATTAGGCTACTTTTTCCACAGCTACAACAAGTTGAGTAACTTGTTTGGTCTTAATTTTGTGCAATATTGAACTGTGGAATGGATCACGATCTCCTACTGTTATTCCTAAGCCTAAATTTGTAATTTCGATTGCTAAGTCATTCATAAATATTCCAATATGAAAACTGATGCTTTTTCTTTCCCAATAAATCCAGTAACATTTTTCTAGCCCTATAGATTGACTTGTTATTTCTTAAGGTGCATTTAAGGGGCATATATTTAGGTCTACAGAATACAAATATGCAAGATGCACACTTTCTAGGTGGAATTTCTGCAAAAGTATTTTTTTCTAGCAGGTAAATTTTACAGCGAACTTATAGTAAAAATGATATATTCTTTTCGTAAAATATACTACTTTACAAAACACAATAAAGCTTACTTTCTCATTGCTTACAATCTCATACTGCAACAACTACAGCTTTAATAGCCCACATTTCCATTCAGGCCGCTCGTTTTTGTTAGCAAAAACCTTTTTCTAGTTTGTAGCTGATCTTTTGGTAATCCCTTTTGTGAATGCAGCCTTTGACTTATTATTGCTAGCTCTGTAACTTGAACAGGAGTTACTCTAATAAACTGTTTTTGGTTTTGATTTTCCAGTACAGATGCAGTAGATATTTTTAAAGAGGCAAAAAGCATGGGACTCCTTGGAAAGGAGTTTGTATGGATTGTATCTCGCAGCATCGTTGCCGGATCCAAGAAGAGTTTACCGATTGGGATTTTTGGTAAAGAAATATCTTTTTATTTCAGCGTTTGAACCGTGTTTAGCCAAATTTTGAGAAACCAGAATGATAACTTGTACATTATTAAAAATTCTACATATTAACTGGGATAATGTTTAATGGAAAACACTGTCTAAGGTTGTAATGAAGAAACAAAGTCTGAAATGGAGTCCTTTATGATATCTATAAAGGGTAACACTTCCAGGGGATTATGGACGAGAACAGTAGCACGAGTCCATTATGCCAGAATTTCTAAAGAGATAGCGAGGGTCCTTTTGGTGGATTTAATAAGGAGAATGTATTTGAAAAGGACATTGTTTTAAGTAGGTGTACAGTGAAGTTTTCTCTCTTAAGTAAGAAACAATATTATAATAACTTATGCTAATGCATTGGAATGTATTTTTGAAGTTTTTTGAGATTTCTCATCTTTGTGTATTATTGTATCCACTAGATGCATTATGGGATCTATTAGATTTCTTATTTCTCCATTGTAATCATTGCAATGTGTAGATCAACTTTCTTCATTAATACTTATATGAGAAATCTATTTTGTACCAGGCATTACATAATGTCCATTGTTATGAAACCTATTTTGTGAATTAATTTATCCTTGTTTTGAGCAAGATATCATCATGGATCTTTTTCAAAGTTTTGAACATTGGAAAAAAGGCTTTTCAGATATCACTAAAATTCGCACTTGTCAATAGCCTGTTGATACTGATTTGGGACCCATTCTGAAAAACAAGATGGCTGTAATAGCCAGTGTCGACAACAGTTTTTGCTCATTTAAAGAACAGTCATCGCAAATAACATTGAGACTGTTAAAGACTGATTAAGTACAGAATTAACAACAGTATAACTCTTATCCACTTAAAAATTGGCAGTTTCAAATTATTCACACAGCCATTGATACAAAATTTGTCAACTTCTTGTACATTTCCAGGAAAAGTTTACACTTTTTTAATGGTAAAAAGATCAGCTAATAGAGAAAAGATTACTGATATAATTGTGCTTAGGTAAACAATTTATGAATCTGAGGCTCATTATATCAGTGACTTACTTACTTACTTACTTATCCTCCTTATCCTAGTGGAGCATAAGGCAGAAATTCTGTCATTGACTGCTTTCACTCGGTAAGTGATTTGGCTGCTTTTCTTGATAGCACTATTGCGACTCCATTTCTATGTTCTTTTTCACAACCTGCATGTGTAATTGTTTCACCAGTGTTAAGAGTCATCTTTCCGTGTCCAGTCCGTCTAACTTCACTAACTCCACATATGTCTATGCTATACCGCTTCATCTCATTTACCAGTTGTTTTGTTTTACCCATTTGGTATAGTGTTCTCATATTCCAGCATGTTATCCTTGTTGTTTTGGTCCAATCAGAGGCATTTTCGGACTGCTTCCTTCCTTTTGGCTTTGGCAGGTAGTCATCATTTCATTTGGTACCTTGTCCTGAACCAGGGTTTTTATTTCTGTTCTTATCTGTTCTGTTTCCATAGCAATCTGTAGCAATCACAAGAATGGGGTGCTGGCCCATGACTCAACCCTCCTCCTTTCTCAACCAGGCTTGGAACTGGCTATGGCGGAGCTTATATCAGTGACTGCTTAGTACTAACTTTCGACTGATTCCACTCATTCAGAGGGTCATAATTCTGTTCACACCAGTGGATATAATATGCATTTGTACTGTACATTTTCTGTACTGACAGTATGACACATACACACTAACACATCTTTTATTACAGGTGTTCGTTTTTACTTTGATGATCAAAAGATGGATGAAGTGGAGTCTGATGCTCTGAAGCAGATTTCCCACATCTGGTTTCAGGCAATGGACCATATGATGACAGAGGTACAAAGTACCAACAAGCAGGTTGACATGGTACCTAACTACCAGTGTAATGATAGTAGACTCTTTTGGAAGGATGGCAGGACTCTTTATCAGTAAGTGTCATACTCGCGCACAGGTTTCCTTCCCACCACCAAATCTGGAAAGATGGGCAGTATGGTGTTTAGCTATCAGTATAATGATACCAGTTTCTGTAAGAAGGATGGTAAAACCTGTTATCTGCAAGTCTCATATTTTACACAGAGTTTCCAATGTCATTTACCAGCGAGGGTGATATGTTTCCATTTGAACAATATTGGTCTCTTCTGGAAAACAGAAGTTAAAACAAGATCTTGAAGAATTAGTAACTATCCTGTAAATACCACTAGACCAAGTATTAATTTAAACCATGTGTCATTATTCATTATCATCAAAACTTAGAGAAATGCTCACAGACATATCAGTTCATCTTTCTGTACAAAATTAACAATTGTATTTTGTGGATGCTTTCTAATTTGCAGACATATGATCAATGCAACATTAAAAGATGATAACATACAATTCAATGAAGATGGCACCATGAAATATACCAAACTGGCCATTACAAATCTGAGGAAAGACAAATGGAAACAGGTATTATTACTATTGTTCTGTCAGTTGACCGACTTGAATATATATTTATTTATTTGGGTTTTAACGTCGCTTTCAACACATTGAATAGGTCATTTCATGACGGGTAGTTTTATGGGCAGAGGAAACCAGTGCATACAGTTGGTCAAGGTTCCATACTGTAAACTGCCGACCAATGGCAAGCAACTACCAGCTTTCCCACTTGAGATTTGGCTGGAATTCGAATTCCGATCTCAGAAGTGGGAGGTGAGAGTGTAGATCGACTTGTAATATAAATTCCAGTTAAATAGAGGTGAATATCAGATTTCCAATGACATTTACATTGTTAATGTTGTTGGTCCATTGAGGTCACTTTTCCCTCCATGGCCTCTTGTCTTGTAACAATAGCAGGAAAGTGCTAAATTGAATCATTTTTAGAATGTTGAAATTATGTTTATCAATTTGTAAACTTTAAAATACTCTTTTTTGTGTATGTTATAAATCTTTTTAATTTGTTCTTATTTTGTATGTAATTTCTATGTGTTTGTAGCTTTTGCTTCACTAAAAAATTATTTTTTACACAGACTGAGTCAAGCCCACCCTTGACACACAACTTCTTATTAAATTAATTTGGGTGACAACCTTATCATGATTACAAGAATCGGTTTGTTGGGGCCTGTTGCTGAGATGTTGTTGAGTCTTCATAGCAGTGGTCTGGACTCGCTGTATCCTCTTATATCCCAGCATAACTTGCACATATGTGCTGGCAATGGCCAGATATGGTCTAACCTTGAAGTGACACAGGTATAACACCCAAGTGAAATGTAGGTCTTCTGTAGGTATTTTCATAACACAGACAGTATCCTATTGCTGTAGAGAAGAAGTTGGTATGTAAATTATTTACTTTGTGGTTGTAGAGGGCCATGGTGGCGCAGTGGTAACACACTCGCCTCCCACCTCTGAGGTCGGCGGTTCAAACCCCGGACCTTATGTGTGAAAGTTGGTAATTACTTACCAATGGTTGGCAGTGAACAGTATGCACTAGTTTCCTCTGCCCACAAAACTACCCATCGTGATATGACCTGTTTAGTGTTGAAAACGATGTAAAACCCCAAATAAATAAATAAAAACTTTGTGGTTGTAGAAATAACTGACACACAGCCAGGAGACAAGATTCACTTGCAAATACCTAGTTCCCCCAAAAAACTCATCACAAAAATTGTAGGATCCGTATATATTTTATCCTGTACAGCAGGATTTAAGAGAAGCTAAAGTATTTGTTTTCTTTGTCTGCATCAAATCTTTTTTTCCCTTTCCTTTACCAGATTGGGTTGTGGGATGCCAACACTGGGATCACCATTGATGACATTTACTGGCCTGGAGATATGCCCACTCCTCCTGAAGGTCGACCTTCCAAGTACAAGCTGAAGGTGGTCACACTGAGAGAGCCTCCGTACGTCATCTACAACAAGCCCGATCCTATAAATGGTGACTGTCCACAGCAGTCACACTTGTGCCGAATAGCTCCACTCAGTAAAACTATGCTGTGAGTAAATAAAACTGTACACTAAATGACCAGCCAGACTCAGTAAAAACTATGATGTCAGTGAATGAAACTATGTAGTGAATCACTAGTGCAACTCAATAAAAATATGAAGTAAGTGAAAACACTAAGCTTTAAATGACTAATATGGCTCAAAATATGCAGACAGTGACTAAAACTATGCAGTAAATAACTGGCTTGACCAAATAAAATTATGCAGTAAGTGAAGAACCAAGTACATAATTTAAAAACTATGCAGTAAGTGAATAAAATTAGGCAAATAAGGTAATAACTCGACTCATTAAAACTATGCAGTAAGAGACTGCAGTAAGTGACCCAGCCCAACTCCATAAAACTATGCAGTAAGTGTCTAACATTTTGCAATAAAAGATTAGCTTGAGTGAATAAAAAAATGCAGTAAATGTTAAACACTGTGCCATAAGTGACCAGCCAGAGTCACTAAAACTATGTAGTAAGTGTCCAACAATGTGCAATAAATGACTAGCCTGATTCAATAAACCTATTTAGTGAGTGAATAAACCAACTCAATAAAATTGTATGATAGGCAAACTATATCTATATTTGGGCCGTGACCCTAAATCCATACATTGGGCCCTAAATCAAGGGCCATAAATCCTGATACGGCCCAAACATCTAATGTTCTGTAAGTGAAATAAAGGTGAGGTTTCCTCAATGGGCAGTTTCCTGTTTCTTACCATGATTTATCTACTCCACAGAGATCCGAATGCCACTACCAATCCTGAACTGTACCAGTGCTGTTCTGGCTTCTGTATAGATCTGCTGACAATGCTTTCTGAACATATTGGCTTTGAATTTGACTTATTCCAAGTGGAGGATGGAATATGGGGGGCACCTGATCCAGTATGTTTGTAAATCTTTTTTTCTTGTGTAATTCTAATACTAATATGAAATGTAAAAAATGTAATTTTTATTGCGTTAATACATCCTACCAATGGACAATTGCTTTACCGGTCGGCGCAACCGGTCCTGCCAAACACCAGAAAAAGACGTCCTGTATATACTACCGGCAGGACCGGTCACGGAGTGTGCATTCGCTAGGTGGCGCATCATACTTCCTTTCCTGTCTAGACAGAGTGACGTCATAGCATCTTTTTCATTTGGCGCGAAGAGTGTGCAGACATGTTTTCTACAAAAAAACGTTTTTGAAGTTTTAGAACGAATTTTTTTTAAGTAGTTAACCTTAATTCTACTAGTTTACTGATCATCATGTCATCTCCTGAACAAAAGAGAGGAACCTACCAGCTGACATTAGTGTGTTGGGACGGGTACACAAGGGAATCTGATGGAAGTTCTCCTGCTAGCAAGAAGAAGAGGTCTGACCCTTTCCCTACCCCCAAGGCTAGCAGTAAGAAGAAATCCAGCAGCAGCAAGTCGAGGTCTGATGATATCAAAGACCTGGATGAGAAGTGGAGTGAACGTTTTGCCAGATTGGAGGCTATGCTGGTGTCCAAGATGTTTACGGTTCCTGTATGTACAGAATCCCCCTTCAGTGGTTACCAGTGATCACCCATTTTTTGATCATGGAACCTCCACCATTGGCTTGTCCTCTGGTGTGACTGTTGAGATTGCTGTGATGAGGGAAGCTGTCAACAAGAGTGCTACCCGCCCTGTTTAGGGTCCCGGTACGGATGTGAAACAGCAGAATGCCACCCAGCCTGTTGAGGCTCCCGGTGCAGGGACGGCCACCCAGCCTGTTGGGGCTCCCGGTGCAGGTCCTAAAGTTCTGCCAACCGGTACCGGTAGTGCTGCCCTACATGCTGAGTTTACCAGTTCAGACAGTGAGGTAGAATCCCAGAGTGAACCAGGATCTCCCATTGATGGCAACGTCTGGGACAGTTCCCCAGACCTCACCAGGGATGAATCAGCTGATCAGGAACTGTCTGACGAGTCTACCTACAGAGAGACTATCAGAGGCTTGAGGTCGTTTATGGGCTGGCATCAGATCCCTGAATTTGACATTGTGTCTTCTACAGATGACAACCCTTTTGCCGGTTCCCGAGTCAAGCCCACCGGGAAAGTCTCTGTCAAGTTACCAGTGGACGACTGGCTGTGTAGGAAGATGGAGAAGTTAAACCTCACTGTTGCTGAAGGTTATCCTCCCAAGAATACACAAACTGCTGGACTGCTCCAGGATCAGTTTATTAAAACACCAAGGTCGTCTAGATTGTATGACATGCAGGCTGACAAGAAAGACTCTGATAGTTCTGCTGTACGTTCCTGGTCTCCGGAACCGGCAAAGCTGAACAACGCATTCAGTAGGGTGGCCAGAAGAAGTTTGCCTACAGCTCCACATTCCCGGGCTTTTAGCCAGGACATCTTGAGGCATTAGGAGAGAGCTGCCAGGGAACAGTCTGTTATGTGTAACCAGGCTGCAGGGTTGTCACGTTGTCTGACCAAAGTACAGGACGAGATGTTTATACAACTCAAGAATTTACACTCAGACAAAGGCAAGGGCAAGTCCTCAGAAAGAACTCAGCAAGCTGTGGACAAGTTGGAGTATTTACTGACTTTCAACCGTTCAATCACCCAAGCTATGACCAGGACAATGCAGGATTTGTCAGAAGGTGTGTTTATTAGTGTCGCAAACTTCACCCTTGCACATTGTGACAGTTACCTTGAATATTTACATGTGGGAGTAAAACAGGACACAGTCACTGCATTACATACTGCTCCCATTCATCTGCAGTCACTTTTCCCGGACCGGCTTCTCATCAAAGCTGAAGAGGAAGTGACCAAATCTGAAGAGAGGCGTTCTTCTAGCCAGTACAACCGGAAACCGGGACGTCTCCACCCTTATGCTTCCAATGACAGAGTTTCACAACAACTGGACCGGAAGTCGTCCTTTTCAGCTTGGAAGCAAATACACGAATGCCAGTAGGGAAAGAAAGGTTGTGGCAAGCCTACCTCTTTCTCACAGAAACCGGCCAAGGGTTCAAAACAACGTAAATGACAATTACTGTGTGCAGAGTGTAACCGGGCTGAAAGATGTTACGGTCACAGGCAAGCACGGTAGCAATTACCGGTTGTCTTCAAGTTGTAACAGAAAAAGCAAAAAGTTGAACTTAACAAATTTATTTAATAGTCAACAATAATGATTACAGTCAACTGGTGTGCTCTTAACCAAACACATTAATACAATAATAAGATCTAGCTGACCTGACCACAGAGATTATGAGTTAAGTTTATCCGCCGTATCCAGCAATCTGTTCCGTAATCCATCCTGTAGTATATTCTGTGGTCTATCCAATGTCCTGTGGTCTGTCCTGTGATCTGTCCAATGTTCACTCACACACGGATATCTATATCTTGTGACCTGTCTCACACTCAACAACACAAAAGGTTCTTGTCCGGCTATCCTTTATATATCCAGTCACACAGAATGTCTGTCTGGAGATATTTAGAGAGTTAACACAACTGTACTGTCTGCTCCAAGATGTGGACAATGTCCAAAATGCAGTAAATTCACTCTCTGTTATATGAATGTACAATATCCAAAATATCCAAAGTACAATAAATCTGTCCAGACAATGTATTCAGTTCACTCCAGTGAAAGTTCACAGTAATATAAGCATATATTATATTCCAAAACACAATAGCTCTCCTTATAGCCAGCGAATACAAAGTTCACTTGTGGTCAGATGTACATTCCTTATATACATTCATAGATTTCTCTGGAATTGTACAGAACCAACTCAAAAAAAAAGCTTGAGCCATCTAGGCCAAAGGAGGAAGTTCTAGAAACTACTGGTAATTGGGTTTCCCCAAATCTAACATAACCACTGAGGGGGGGGGGGGGGGGGTTTCCCCCAGTCTGTGAACAGATCAATAAACACTAAAACACAAAAATCAATAACTCCCTTACTTTAAATGTCAACACACAAAAAGAACCAACAACACAATTGTCTTATGACAATGTATAAACATAAAGCTTAAATTAAACAATGCACTAATATGGTGCCTAATATATGTAATATACAATGTACTAATATAGTGTCCAATATATGTGACACCTCCCCCCTTAAAGAAAAATTTTGGAAACCAAGGGATTACAAAATTTTACAAGAGATTTTCATGATGTATACAAACACAGGTAATAACATTTTACAAAACATTTTTGTCTAAATACAAAAGTAAAATTAGTACCATGTATAACCTTTATAAACTTACTAATTACAGGTATATAAATTACAATTTAAATACAGCTTCTGGACAGGGCGTCCGCACAGATATTATTCTTTCCTTTAACATGTTCTATTTGAAGATTGTGTTCTTGCAACATTAAACTCCAGTTCAATAATCTTCTATTTTTGTTTTTCATTTTGTGCAAGAAGACTAAAGGATTGTGATCTGTGTATACAACAGTGGGTTTTGACGATGAAGATATGTATATGTCAAAATGCTGGATGGCCAAAATGAGTGCTAAACATTCTTTTTCTATTGTAGAGTAGTTCTTTTGATGTACATTAAATTTTTTTGAAAAATAGCAGATGGGATGTTCAATATCTTCATTATCACATTGCAGTAAAACTGCACCTGCACCCACATCACTGGCGTCTACAGCCAGCCGGAAAGGTTTACTGAAGTCCGGAGCAGTTAGTACGGGCTCTAAACAGAGAAGGTTCTTTACTTTGTCAAATGATTTTTGACAAGTCTCTGACCAGTGATATTTTACATTCTTTTTCAGTAGCTCAGTCAGTGGAGCAGTGACCTCTGAAAAATTTTTGCAAAATTTTCTATAATATCCTGCCATTCCAAGGAACCTCATTAAGCTTTTCTTATTTTCAGGAACGGGGTAGTCAATGATGCTTTTGACTTTGGCTTTGATTGGTGTCACAACTCCATGACCTACTACATGCCCTAAGTAAATAACTTTGGCTTTTACAAAGTCACTCTTTGACAAATTTACAGTGAGGTTTGCCTCTTTGAGCCGAAACAAGACTTGTTCAAGCCTTTTTAAATGTTCTTCCCAAGTATCACTAAAGATGACAATATCATCCACATACACTTCAACACCTTCTAAGTCTTTTAAACATATATTCATTAGTCTTTGAAATGTGGCTTGGGAGTTCTTCATGCCAAATGGCATTACCTTGTACTGATATAGACCATCAGGGGTCACGAAGGCTGATATTTCTTTGGCCCGCTCAGTAAGAGGCACACACCAATATCCTTTCAGTAAATCACACTTTGTGATGTATTTGGCATTGCCAATCCGATCAATACAGTCTTCCATCCTTGGGATAGGGAAGGAATCCGTTTTACTCAAAACATTGACTTTTCTGTAGTCAGTGCAATATCTGATTGAACCGTCTGGTTTCGGGACCAAAACACAAGGAGATGCCCAACTACTTTGACTTGGTTCAATTATATCTTTTTCTAGCATATATTGCACTTCCTGCCTTAATTTTTTGAGTTTGATAGGATTTACCCGATACGGATGCTGTTTGATCGGACGGGCATCGCTGACATCGACATCATGCATGAGTATATTTGTCCTATTAGGGGCATTTGGGAACACTGACTTGTACTTTAAGAGCAATTCAATGAGTGGAACCCTCTTATCTGGTGGTACATGACTCAGGTTGGTTTCCAAATCATCAAGGATCTCAGAATTACTCAACCTAATTTTACATTCAACATCAAGATCAGGAGTGTCGTCCCATATTTCGTGCTCCTGATTACTGTTACTTTCTATATTACAGTCAGTAACCATAACAGGCTTTTTCACACCCCTTTCAAAGTATGGTTTTACCATATTTACATGACATAGTTGGGTTGACTTTCTTCTGTCCGGGGTTTCAATGATATAGTCCAGGTCACCTACTCTCTTTAACACTTTGTATGGCCCGTGATATCTGGCCTGTAACGTATTTCCCTGGACAGGTAGTAACACTAAAACCTTGTCACCTGGTTTGAAAGTACGGTTTTGCGACTTCCTATCGTAAAGCATCTTCATTTTTGACTGAGAATTTTTCAAATTTTGTTGCGCCAGCTCACAAGCCTTCTTCAACTTATCTCTGAACTTTGAAACATAATCTAGCAGATTTAGGCTCTCGGTGTTCTCAGATAACCAATTTTCCTTCAACAGTTTGAGAAGGCCACGGACTGAATGGCCAAAGACCAACTCGAAGGGACTAAAGCCTAAAGACTCTTGAACAGACTCTCTAACTGCAAACAATAATAAGCTGATGCCTTCATCCCAATCTTTTTCATTGTCTAAACAATATGTCCTAATCATATTCTTCAAAGTGGAATGGAACCTTTCAAGTGCACCTTGGGATTCTGGGTGATAAGCACTAGATTTGATCTGTTTGGCACCTAACTGAAATACAACCTGTTGAAATAGTCCTGACATAAAATTTGACCCTTGATCTGACTGGATCTCTTTTGGTAAGCCAACTAGAGTAAAGAAATTAACCAGAGCTTTTGAGATTTTGGGAGCTGTTATGTTGGTCAATGGTATGGCTTCGGGAAATCTGGTTGAGGCGCACATAATGGTCAAAAGATATTGGTTTCTGGATTTAGTTTTTGGTAAGGGACCTACACAGTCAATTATCACTTTGCTAAATGGTTCCTCAAATGCTGGAATGGGTTTGAGAGGAGCTACAGGAATTTTTTGGTTTGGCTTTCCTACCATTTGACAAATGTGACAAGTCTTGCAAAATTCTGCCACACAGTGCCGAATTTGAGGCCAATAGAAATGTTTGGTTATCTTGTTGTAAGTCTTGTTGATGCCTAAATGGCCACCCATTGGAGATTCATGAGCCAATTTTAATATCTCACTTTGGTACACTTTTGGCACAACAATCTGGTGTACTACTGACCATTCTTCAGATGCAGGGATATTTGGTGGCCTCCACTTTCGCATAAGCACACCATTTCTGACATAATAGCCTACAGGGACCTTATCTAGCTCTACTGGTGGCAAGACCAACTTGAATAAAGGAGCTAATTCAGGATCATCTTCCTGCTCTGAAATCAATTTTGATTTTGAAAGTGATACATCTTGACAGTCAATTGAGTCTTGTTTTTCAGAATCTACCCTGGCTTGGGATTTGTATCACTAGAATTCTGCACATCATGGTCATAGTTGTTTAAGAATGTATCTGACAAATCAACTAAGACATCTGTAGATTGTTTACAATCTTTTGGTTCTTCTTGGGCCTTTTTGGCCATAGCTCGAGTCACAGCACAGGAGGGAAAAATACCAGGAATAACCTCTTCTAATTTCTCAGTGCTAACCAAAGTGATCGGCTTAGAAGTAACCTTAGGATCAGCAACTACCTTTCCACCTGCAAGATCATTTCCCAACAACAAAGATACCCCTTTAATGGGTAAAGTGGGCCTGGTACCCACAACAACAGAACCAGTAACTAAGTCTGATACTAACTTGACCTTATGCAAGGGAACATTCACACAGCCTCCTTCAATACCTTGAGCAATGACACTCTCACCAGTAGATGTGCTTACACTCAATGGCAATACACCTTCTAAAAGTAAGGACTGAGTAGCTCCAGTGTCTCTTAATATCTTAATGGGGACCTGACTGGAACTACTTTCCAAGGATACAAAACCCTCAGACACAAAAGGTTTGAACTCTTCCCTAATAATCTCAGACTTGTCTAAACCAATACTAGACTCTGCTCTATTGGGATTTGAACGCCAGTTAGACTTGCTAGACACAAAGGCGTTGGGCGTTGCCTCCTTTTCTCTTCTCTTCTTTAAGAGCCAACAGTCAGACATAACATGCCCAGGTTTCTTACAATAGTGGCAAACAGGAGCAAAGGATCTGGGTTTCCTATCCTTACTCATAGTCTGATTTGAGGTTTGACCCTTATCTGAACTCTTTTCTGGAGCTACATTTTCAGATTTCTTTCCTATTTCTGGATAAGACTTTTTAGCAGGACCAAAGGACTTATTCTTGTTGAAAGTGGACTTGTGAGTTAGCGCATAATCATCAGCATAAGCTGCTGCTTTTGCCAAATTTTCAACTTTCTGTTCATCTAGATAGGTTTTAATGTCATCGCGAACACACCTTTTGAACTCTTCAATCAAAATAACTTGCCTAAGTTTCTCAAAGTCTGTACCTACTTCCCTAGAATTGCACCATCTGTCAAAGTACACTTCTTTCTCATGGGCAAATTCAACATGAGTTTGACTTTCTTGTTTACGATAATTTCTGAATTTTTGACGATATGCTTCTGGTACCAACTCATATGCTTTCAAAATAGCATTTTTGACAGAGTTATAGTCCACACATTCAGAAATTGGCAAAGCCGTGTATGCCTCCTGGGCCTTTCCCCTCAAAACACTTTGCAGCAATAAAGGCCACTGGTCTATAGGCCATTTCAAATTTTGAGCTACTCTTTCAAAGTGTTGAAAGTACTTATCAACTTCTGATTCATTGAAAGGTGGTACCAGTCGCACATTTTTACCCAAATCAAATTTGGTAGCAATGGACTCTTCATGGGCAATTCGACGAGCATTTAATTCTAAAGCTTTCATTTCTCTTTCATGTTTAAGCTCAAGTTCTTTTTCATATTTTTGAGCTTCAAGCTCTTCTTTTCGAGCCTCAAGCTCTTCTTTTCTTTGTCGAGCTTCAAGCTCTCTTTCTCTAGCTTCAAATTCTCTGAGTTTTAGCTCTCTCTCAATTTCTAATCGCCTGATCTCGTATTGCCCAGAAGGTTCCATTGGTAGAGGCTTATACACTTCTAAACAACTATCAGGTAAAACATCTTCATCAACTAACTGTTCAACAATAAGCCTTTTAAGTTCATGTTTACGTGTTGACCTTTTCACCTCTAACTGTAACTCTTGTGCTATCTGCATTAACATATCTTTTTTAAAAGTTTCTAGAACTTCCATAGATGGTGACTGTACAAACTCTTTAGCACTAGCCATTTTGAGCACTGTTGACTGTAACCAATTACTAAATCAAATGGATTTTCAAAATGTTAATTGAATGGTTGATCAAATAGTTGTAATCAAATGGTTGGATCCCGGACGAGCCCCCAATTTTCCTGTTACGGTCACGGGCAAGCACGGTAACAATTACCGGTTGTCTTCAAGTTGTAACAGAAAAAGCAAAAAGTTGAACTTAACAAATTTATTTAATAGTCAACAATAATGATTACAGTCAACTGGTGTGCTCTTAACCAAACACATTAATACAATAATAAGATCTAGCTGACCTGACCACAGAGATTATGAGTTAAGTTTATCCGCCGTATCCAGCAATCTGTTCCGTAATCCATCCTGTAGTATATTCTGTGGTCTATCCAATGTCCTGTGGTCTGTCCTGTGATCTGTCCAATGTTCACTCACACACGGATATCTATATCTTGTGACCTGTCTCACACTCAACAACACAAAAGGTTCTTGTCCGGCTATCCTTTATATATCCAGTCACACAGAATGTCTGTCTGGAGATATTTAGAGAGTTAACACAACTGTACTGTCTGCTCCAAGATGTGGACAATGTCCAAAATGCAGTAAATTCACTCTCTGTTATATGAATGTACAATATCCAAAATATCCAAAGTACAATAAATCTGTCCAGACAATGTATTCAGTTCACTCCAGTGAAAGTTCACAGTAATATAAGCATATATTATATTCCAAAACACAATAGCTCTCCTTATAGCCAGCGAATACAAAGTTCACTTGTGGTCAGATGTACATTCCTTATATACATTCATAGATTTCTCTGGAATTGTACAGAACCAACTCAAAAAAAAAAGCTTGAGCCATCTAGGCCAAAGGAGGAAGTTCTAGAAACTACTGGTAATTGGGTTTCCCCAAATCTAACATAACCACTGAGGGGGGGGGGGGGGGGGGGGGGGGGGGGGGGGGGGGGGGGTTTCCCCTAGTCTGTGAACAGATCAATAAACACTAAAACACAAAAATCAATAACTCCCTTACTTTAAATGTCAACACACAAAAAGAACCAACAACACAATTGTCTTTTATGACAATGTATAAACATAAAGCTTAAATTAAACAATGCACTAATATGGTGCCTAATATATGTAATATACAATGTACTAATATAGTGTCCAATATATGTGACAAAAGACTTTGCTTGTGTACCCAGTCAAGAAAGTTTGAACCCTTCACCAGTGATGGAGAAACACAGGGCTTTGACCAACAAGAGCGAGAATGTATTTTTACATGTAAATTGTGTTACAAATGTTCATTCTGTCACCAGGTTGCCACAAAAGAAAGGCGTAAATCCCAATTTTTGTCAAAAATACACTGAAATAAAATATGTGAAAGATGTTTCCTGTGTAGGTCAATGAGTTCTGCAAATATTTTTACCAATGTCCCAACTGTTGCCATAAATCCACCTTTAGGGGCAAGGCTATATCAGTTTTGGGAGAAGTGGGAAGCTCTGGGTTCGAGTCCAAAAGTAGTCACAATACTGAGAGAGGTTACACCCTCCCCTTCCGGTTCAGACCCAATCTAACCAGGTCACCAACTGTCATAAGCAACTATGTCAACCCACAAAGGCAGTCCCACCTTTTGGAGGCACTATATCAGCTGACGAACAAAATTGCAGTGGAACCGGTAGCAAACCAAAACTCACTGGGTTTTTACAACCGGCTATTTTTGGTACCCAAACCCAACAACCGGTGGAGACCTATCCTGGACCTGAGCACCTTAAACACCTTCCTAAACACAGAGTCATTCAAAATGGAGACCCCAGAGACAATAAGGACCTCCCTACAGCTAGGGGAGTGGGTCACCTCCATAGACTTTAAGGACGCATACTTCCATATACCAATTCACAGTCAGTCCAGGAAGTACATGCATTTTCACATCCAGGATCAGTCCTACCAGTTCAAAGCCCTACCCTTTGGTCTGTCCACAGCACCCATGGAGTTCACAGTGGTGGCCAAAGAGGTCAAACTGATGGCTTTACAGAGGGGTATAAGAATCCACCAGTACCTAGATGATTGGTTGGTGAGAGCCACATCCCACCAAACTTGTCTCCAGCATACACAGACCTTGGTAGCTCTCTGTCGAGAATTAGGTTGGCTGGTGAACAAGGAGAAGTCAGAACTGGATCCAAAACAGGTTTTCAACTTTGTAGGTTACCAGTTCAACCTCAAGGAGGGCAAGGTCAGGCCCACTCCAGAGTGTTGGTAGATCTTAACAGACAAAATATTGTCAATTCTGTCCAGTCCGGTGTGCCCGGTCCGGCAGTTCATGTCCCTGATAGGACTTCTAAGAGCCATAGAAAAGCAAGTCCATCTAGGTCGACTTCATATGAGACCCATACAGTGGCACCTGAAAAACAACTGGAGGGTACCAGAATCACTAGAAAAGGTGATACCCGTCCCCAGGTCGCTCCACCCCCACTTAAGATGGTGGCTGGAGGAAAGCAATGTACTTCCAGGTCAACCATTACACCCACTAAAACATGCTCTGCAAATATTTACAGACGCATCAAAAGAAGGTTGGGGCACTCACTTAAACGAACGCATTGCAAGGGGAACCTGGTCCCTTCCAGAAAGCAAATTGCACATAAATCTTTTGGAACTAAAGGCAGTCTTTCTGGCCCTAAAAGAGTTCCAAGACCTCTATTCAAACAACATAGTCCTGGTAGCCACAGACAACACAACAGTGGTTGCCTATATCAACAAAGATGGGGGAATGAAGTTGGGCTGTCTGTGTGCCCTACTGAAGCTTGTCCTGGTGCACCAGGAAACGGGTAACTCTCAAGGCACGTCACATCCCCGGCCAACTGAATGTGATAGCAGACAAGTTATCTAGACTTGACCATTCAAACAAAATGGTCCCTTCACCCCGAAGTGTTTCAAGCTATATGCTCCTGGTGGCACCAGCCCCAAGTGGACTTGTTTGCCACCAGATTCAACAACAAACTCCCACAGTTTTTGTCACCAGTTCCAGACCCCCAGGCTTGGGCAGTGGATGCACTCAGCCTGTATTTGGAAAATCTGGACCCATATGGCTTCCCACCAGCAGCCATCTTGGGCAAAGTGGTGGAGAAGTTACAGGACTACCCTGCAATAGGATCATTCTGATTGCATCAGGGTGGCCCAACAAGCCCTGGTTTTGGGATCTAGTGGCAATGTCCAGTCAGATCCCTCTGTGTCTGCCCAACCTGCTGTTATGACTTTGATCGTAAGGTGGCTTTTCATAGACAAAATAAAAAGAATAATGTTCAACTTTTAACTCTTTAATAATGATTTATGTCATTATATACACTTTACAAATGATAATATACGTGTATTTCCAATATCAGAACCCAAACTCTATCTGTATGATAACTTCATTTAACCATTTAGTACTACCACTGCTGAATCAAATCAATGTCTATATGGAAAATATTTAACAATGTCATAGATTCCCTGGGTAGACTGCATAGTCATTATCTTTGACGAAACTGGTAAATGCCAGAAGACATCAGAAGCTACTAGAAGGGTGGTACTGCAATCCCTCAGTGCTTAAAAAGAAATAATAAATTCCCTTACTAACTATACTTGGGGGAAATTAACAATATATTACATTTACTTCAGTTATAGTCTGAATCAATTAATCTGTCTTCAAAATTTAAGGTATGTATTTTACTGGTAACTACTATCTTCTAACCAGAATCTAGCAATATTCATAATCACAATACAATTACATAGTTCTTTAAACATACTAGGGAATTGTCAAACAGAAGGATCTACAATGACTATACTAAAAAAATAGCATCAGAGATGCCCGTACCCCACAGCCTAGGGAAATATTTTCAACACCATGAGATACAGAAGTACTGTATCAGTACAAACTTCAGGATACTTTCAGAGCACTGTCAGTTATATAAAGGTCCAAACAATGTTTAAATGGAGAAATAATGTTTAAAAGAAAGATCATGCATATAAAGATGAAGTATTAAAACAAGATAATTCAATAACAAGATGACAGCATTAATCAGCAAACTAAAAATTCAACCCTCTTTATCTACATCTGCATGGCCGAATTATGGTTTAGATGGTTTGAATATTACCATGCATACAGAAGTGGTAATACATTTAATGAATGCTTATGTGTGGTGTTGGAGCAAAATCTGTGGCTCACTTGATGAAATTCTATCTCTTACAATGGGAAGTTATGAAATTAAAATTCTTAATAAATTCTAATATGACTTTAACAGTGCTTAATCTGCATCAAAAGACAGACCCAAAGGTGCAACAAGATTTTATAGGTCAAGGTCACTAGGACAAGGTCAAAGGTCAAATTAAGGTGAAACCATAATAATACACACCAAGGTCAGACCATGACGTTGCACACCTACACCCCCTAACCAATGTCCCTACCAAGTATCAACTTCCTACACCTTACAGTTTCCAAGATATAGCCCGGACAAGATTTTAGAGGTCAAGGTCACTACGCCAAGGTCAAAGGTCAAATCAAGATCAGATCATGACGTTGCACAACTACATCCCCTAACCAATATCCCTACCAAGTATCAACTTCCTACACCTTACGGTTTCCGAGATATAGCCCGGACAAGATTTTCAAACTCAAGGTCACTACAGCAAGGTCAAAGGTCAAATCCTGGTCAGACCATGACGTTGCACACCTACACACCCTAACCAATGTCCCTACCAAGTACCAACTTCCTACACCTTACGGTTTCCGATATATAGCCCGGACAACATTTTATAGGTCAAGGTCACTACGGCAAGGTCAAAGGTCAAATCAAGGATAGACCATGACATTGCACGCCTACACCCTCTAACCAATATCCCTACCAAGTATCAACTTCCTACACCTTACGGTTTCTGAGATATAGCCCGGACAAGATTTTATTGGTCAAGGCCACTATGGCAAGGTCAAAGGTCAAATCAAGGTCAGACCATGACACTGCACACCTACACCCCCTAGCAAATGTCCCTGCCAAATATCAACTTCCTACACCTTACGGTTTCCGAGATATCGCCTGGACAACATTTTATAGGTCAAGGCCACTATGGCAAGGTCAAAGGTCAAATCAAGGTCAGACCATGATGTTGCACACCTACACCCCCTAACCAATATCCCTACCAAGTATCAACTTCCTACACCTTACGGTTTCTGAGATATAGCCCGGACAAGATTTTATAGGTCAAGGTCACTACAGCAAGGTCAAAGGTCAGATCAATGTCAGACCATGACGTTGCACACCTACACCCCCTAACCAATATCCCTACCAAGTATCAACTTCCTACACCTTACGGTTTCCGAGATATAGCCCGGACAAGATTTTATAGATCAAGGTCACTACGGCAAGGTCAAAGGTCAAATCAAGGTCAGACCATGACGTTGCACACCTACACCCCCTAACCAATATCCCTACCAAGTATCAACTTCCTACACCTTACGGTTTCCGAGATATAGCCCGGACAAGATTTTATAGGTCAAGGTCACTGCGGCAAGGTCAAAGGTCAAATCAAGGTCACACTATGACGTTGCACAACTACACCCCCTAACCAATGTCCCTACCAAGTATCAACTTCCTACACCTTACGGTTTCAGAGATATAGCCCGGACAAGATTTTCAAACTCAAGGTCATTACAGCAAGGTCAAAGGTCAAATCAAGGTCAGACCATGACGTTACACAACTACACCCCCTAACCAATGTCCCTACCAAGTATCAACTTCCTACACTTTATGGTTTCTGAGATACAGCCCGGACAAACTTTTTCTCGCCGCCCACCCACCCGCCCGCCCGGACGCCCGCCCACCCGCCCATCCGGACACCATGGGTGAAAACAATACCCCAACAGCCCTTAAGGGCTGTGGGGTAATAAACTACAAATCTTAAAGCTTTAATAAACTAAAGTTATACTACTTAAACAAACTACATTTACTTACAGATATCAAACTTTCCACTTCAGATAAAGCCGAAGCTCTCTACACATCCTTTCCCACTGACTTCAAAAACCCAACTCACTTTTCCATGTATCCCAATTTCCTTCAACAATTTAATAATAAAAGAATTTTGACCTTCAACAATATCATCTAGTTCAATAATCCTTGGTCAAACCACCTTCGACATTAATCAAGCAACATGGTTTAAACATCATTCACACTGACATGATTTCCCGACAAGTTTGCATGAAACACTTTAACTTTGTATAAATACACATTATTATACAGTACATCATATATACCACTTTAAACAACTGATTGTGTTAAATAGAGTTTAAGAAAATATGATTATAATATTTATATTCATTTAAAGTGACTACATTACCAGAACAAGTGTGACCGGGGTTTAACCTTAGGTCTTTATCAATATTAAATAACAATCCTAGTCCCTCTATATATAAAACACATGATTCAGACAGTCATTTATACACAATGCTGCATTAATGTACTTTAAAGGTCACTGACAATACTGGACTATATATATCAATACACACCTAGAGAAACTTACAAAATCTTTAATTGGTAAATATAACAAAAGTGGACAGACTTGTACACAGTGTAAAGAATGTCATGAACTGAGTGCACTGAACTGACAGAAGTCAAGTTTCTAGAGTCCATTGAAAATACACAAACATAATTCAAATTGTAACACCTGCCCAATCTGGTATCTCAACCATTCTACCAGACCCTGCGGAGGAACCTGTCAAACCTGAACCTACATGCCTGGCTCCTAGAGCCACAGCAATCAAGGAGCAGGGATTCTCTGAGGCAGTGGCAGCAAGAATTGAGGCTCTTTAAAGAGGATCAACCAGATCCGTCAATGAGGCAAAGTGAACCATTTTAACAAAGTGGTGCCTCAGTAATCAGGTTGACTTCAGGGCACCACCTCTAAAAGCCATAGCTGACTTCCTGTTGCACCTGTTTCAGGACAGGAAGTTGCAACCTGGTACCATTGATGGGTACAGATCAGCCATTGCTGACAAGTTGGGTAACTCTACCATTAATGTCAGCAAAGATGAGAATCTCACCTGTCTCCTGGATAGTTTCCATAGAGACAGGCCCAAGGGCAGGATGGGTATACCCTTCTGGAACCTGTCCCTGGTCTTGGACCAGCTGACTAAGGCTCCTTTTGAGCCTTTAAAAGAGGCCTCACTAAAACACTTGACCTTCAAGACTGTTTTTCTGCTGGCCCTGGGTTCTGGTAAACGCAGGAGTGAGATCCACAGATTCGATGTTCGGTAGGACCGTAACGGACGCATATTTTAACAATATACAAAATTGATGGAAAATATCAAATAATCTGGGCTTTTAGTCGTACTTTTTCTTATTATTACTGCTTTCCATGACATACCTTTAGTTATTTATCCTTTTTATGTTGTTCTGAATGTTTTTAACTGTACAATAGTTTTGCTAGTTGATATTGCGGGTATTATCGCCCACTACCGGGAGTTACTCGGTGTTGTTTGGTTGTGTTTTACATTTTGAATATGTTGCTAGTTGATATTACGGGCATTACTGTCCTCTACCGGGAGTTACTCAGTCATTTTTGGTTGTGGTTTGTATTTTATTGTCCTTTAATGTTTTTGCTGTGAATTTTTGCATGTCTTCCTTATCCTCCTCCTTTGTCATTTGTGGTGATTTTAATCTTCATGTCGACATTATGTCTCCAACAGTCTCTGAATTTAAATCAGTCATTGATTCTTGCTGTCTGTCCCAATACATTGATTTTCCAACTCACCTTCATGGTCATACCTTAGATTTGTTGATGGCTCCATCCGAGTTCTCTGCAATTTCTGATGTGAAAGGTTCAGGCTTCATTAGTGATCACAAAATTATCTCTTGTGTGATTGACTTTCCATCTTTGGATACACCAATTCAGAAAGTTGTTACCTTCCGTCAGTATCATAAATTGAATATTGATAAATTCAGAAGTGACCTCCTGACTATTCTGTTTGTTAGCTCACCATCTGATGACATAGATTTATTGCATGAACAGTACATGTCTGGTTTGTCTGGCCTTCTAGATATTCATGCACCAGTGAAGACTAAACAGCTCATCAAACCAGCCCCAAGCTGGATAATTGATGAGTATAGAACTGCCAAGTGCATGAGAAGGCGGTATGAACGCGCCTGGAGAAGAGACAAATCCTCTGAAAATCGTTCCCGTCTTCGACGGCAGATAAACAGATGTAACCACATTCTAAATAGAAACAAGGGGTGTTTCTACCGTGATCTAGTTAGTGAAAATTGCGGTGATAGTAAGAGGTTATGGCATGCACTAAATAGAACATTGAGTCAGTCAAATTCTACTGTCCTCCCATCCTTTGATGATGAAAAATCTTTAGCAAACAGATTTGGTTCGTTTTTCATTGATAAAATTAAAAAGATTCGAGACACCTTTAAATACACCCGATCTCAGGTTCTTCACCCAGACAAGGAGCCGCCGACTTTCAGTTCCATTCAAGTTGTCACCGATACTAAAGTCCTTAAGTTTATCAAGGAATCCCCTTCAAAAACTTGCTCCCTTGATCCATGCCCCACTCACATTGTGAAACAATGTATTGACATTCTTCTCCCTTCATTGACTAAACTGGTTAACTTGTCCCTCAAAAATGGCATTTTCCCTAATCCTTTCAAACAGGCTATTGTCACACCCCTCCTCAAAAAGTCCACCCTTTCAAAAGAGGACTTGAAGAGCTATCGACCGGTGTCGGGTCTTAGCTTCTTGTCAAAATTGGTCGAGCGAATTGTGGCTGCCCAAATTAGATCTTGCGTGGATTCTCATGATCTTGGTAACACTTTCCAGTCAGCCTATAAGTTGGGGCACTCAACAGAAACTGCCTTGTTGTGCATCCAAAATGAGATTCACTTGTCTCTGTCCAAGGGCATGCCTACAGCACTAGTGCTACTCGACCTGGCCGCGGCTTTTGACACTATTGATCATGACACACTCCTATCCTGTTTGTCGTCTAGATTTGGTTTTGCTGGATCGGCACTAAAATGGTTTAGATCCTACCTCCAGGATCGTTTTCAGTCAGTCAAGATTGGTTCCAGTCTTTCGAATTTGTTCAAATTCAAGTTTGGAGTCCCCCAATGTTCTGTCTTAGGTCCTCTTCTGTTTTCCCTCTTCACAACACCTCTTGGTCAAGTCATCAGAAAATATACCGGAGTCTGTTACCACTTCTATGCGGACGACACTCAGCTGTTCATTCATTTATCCCCTGATGATAGTCTCAAGTCTTTTGACCATCTTAAATCGTGTTTGAATGATATTCAGGTCTGGATGTCTGAAAACAAACTCAAGCTAAATCCTGATAAAACAGAATTCATAGTCTTCGGTGCCAAAGACAGACACAAATGGCTCAGTGACTCATTTCCTGTCAATATCCTGGGTAATTGCCTCTCTCCCGCAGATGTTGTACGCAATCTGGGTGTTCTGTTTCATGCAAAGTTTTGTTTCACCAATCACGTAAATTCTGTTATCAAATCCTGTTTATATTAGCCTCAGGGACCTTCATCGCATCAGGAGGTTTCTTTCTGTGAATACATCAGTGGTGATTGCAAATGCTCTGGTCAGTAGTCGTTTGGATTATTGTAATTCTCTTTTTCGCAGTTTGTCATCCCGAAATGCTACAAGGCTCCAATATGTTCAAAATGCGCTTGCACAGTTTGTCACTGGTGCTTCAAAGTACACTCACATTACATCCACCCTTAGGACACTTCATTGGCTACCCATTAGATAACGCATTATCTTCAAAACCCTAGTTTTGGTTTATAAGTATCTCACCACTGGCCAGCCTAAGTATTTTGCACCATATCTCCCCTTGTACAAATCTGCCATGAATACAAGACGTTCCAATCCCAAAAATTTGTTCCTTCAGGTTCCCTCTTACTGTGCTTCCATCCATAAATCAAAGGTCCATTTTAACAATAGTTTCTCATATGATGCCCCTAAGTTATGGAATGATCTTCCATATGATATATGCAGTGCTCCAAATCTCTCCAGTTTCAAAAGTCGTCTCAAAACCTACCTATTTCAGAAATCATTCCCACCAAAGCTTCTTACTACCGAACACCGGACCACCTCTCTGGGAACGACTCGGAACATGTCTAATGTCTTATGACTTATGCCTTATGAATTGGATGGTGTGCCTTAGAATCCATTGATACGAAGATTAAGGACTTGGACAACTGATTGATTGATTGATTGATTGATTGATTGATCCATGCTTGGCTGCATAAGAACATCAGACACCAGTCAGACTGGTCTAAGGTGTCCTTGTACCACTCACCCAGCTTTCTATCCAAGAATCAGCTGGCTAAGGAGGGCCCAGATAGTGTGGCTCCAGTGGTCATACCAGCCCTGGCCCCCACTCTGGATAAGTCAATCAAGGGTGACAGGTCCTTGTGTCCAGTCAGAGCCCTTTGGTATTACTTGGACAGGACCTCAGATCTTAGGCAGAACAAGGAGTTGGTCTTTGTCTCCTTCAAGAAAGGTTTTGATAAGGACATCTCACCTGCCACCATCTCCTCATGGATCAAACAAACAGTGATCCTTTGTTGTGAGCTCTCTGACCAGGAGGCCCTCACACTGCATCAGGTCAAAGCCCATGATGTCAGGGCCTTTGCTACTTCTAAGGCCTTGCAGTCGGGGGTCTCCTTAGAGCAGATTCTGTCAGCCTGTCACTGGAAATCCCATAACATCTTCACACAATTCTATTTGAAGGATGTGGCTTGGGCTGACACAGAGCTTTTTCATTTAGGGCCAGTGGTGGCTGCCCAACAAGTCCACCACCACACCCAAAAATGAGGAGATATGTAAATATGTATATATATACATAGCTTGTACAATTGTATATAATATAAAAAAACAACAAAAAACCCTGTGACTTGCTTCCTTTGTGAAGTTTATTTCTTTTGGGACTGAATTCAACCATCTCTTCCTATTCTCAGAGCAGGTCTGAGAAAAAGGGGGGGGGGCAACCTTGGACTTCCGGGTAACCAGTTAGTCTTAGCCGACCTTGACCTTTGGGGTCATCTGACCCTAGGTTGAAATGGGCCTTCTTAGTTTTGTTCTTTTATGAGTTCATGTATGTCCCTAGCAGCTTACCCGCCTTCCAAGTGGTAGTTATTCAGCATTGTCCATTGGATAGGATGTATTAACGCAATAAAATTGCAAATTTAATAAGTAAATTAAATTTTTATAAGTTAATATCCTATCCAATGGACAGGCAAGGCCCACCCATTCAGCCCCGCTATCAGCTTATTAGGGGTCTTAATAGGACTAGACACGAAAAAGATGCTATGACGTCACTCTGTCTATACAGGAAAGGAAGTACGATGCGCCACCTAGCGAATGGCATTCAGCGGGACCGGTAAAGCAATTGTCCATTGGATAGGGTATTAACTTATAAAAATTTAATTTACTTATTAAATTTGTAATTTTCTAGCACTTTAAATATTGTTCTAAAATTATAGGCTCTTTATGTTGTTCATTCATTGTTTAAAAAATTAATATAGCCATGCATTCAGACATATGGATTTCCAATATATATATATGATATTATCCTGTGAAAAATTAATCATAACTGAGCCAATCATGTAAGTAAATTGAGTATAAAATTGTGTTTGAACTGTAAATGTGTAAATTTAAGTTAAAATATAACAGAAATCATAGCAAACAGTAGCAGGTCAGTACATTTTCCATTGAATGTCATACAAATTTATAAAAAGTTAATGTAATTTCAAAACCATCTCCAGGAATTAGGTCAGAAAAATTAGAAAGAGGAACAAACTTTAAGGCAGATACAGGATTTTCAGAAAGGGGGTGAATTGGGTTGTCGGGCTGGCTTATGGACGTTTTGTACGTGAACATTTCAAAGTTGGTAAAATGTCTAAATAACCCATAGTAGAAAAACCTCAGTTACTGTAGGGTAGGAAAAAACTATAAGATGCATAGCACATTTAATCTGTGGCTTTTTTACAGGGTTTTTTCTACATTCAATTGTCAAACACATAGCTGTTTACTGTCATTAACAAAAAAAAACATGAATTATGAAATAAATGACAAAGGGGCTTGGTTACTGTCATGAACAGTTGTGAAAAAATCAGAGAACAACATAGTTTGATCTAAATTTGCATGCCATAATAATTCTTCTTTTTCATCTATTTTCTTTAAAATAACAGATTATTTTATCATTTTTTTCTATGAAACAACATAGTTGTAATCAACTGATTAAATTTACTGAAACTTTGTCAGAGAAAAACCCTGAGGAGGTTATGGGGGGTGTGTGCCTTCCAAACTCCCAGCTCTAGACCTGCCTCTGAAGAATAAGTTACGGTGGTTCTATCACTTTTATATATGAAAGGAATAAACTATGACATTTTTGTTGTTTTAAATAATACCCCCCCCCCCCCCCCATGCAGAAATGTGTCACCCTAGGGTAATTATTACAGAAGTTACAGTCTTCTAGGATGCTGCATAACAGCAAACTGGTATTCTTCTGTGAGAAAATGGAAGATGACTGGTAAGTAGCAATGCATCATTAAATCTATCATGTACCATGACCATATATAGGCATATGTTTTGGAACTTTATGTTTGGCACCAACCATTTCATAGACATATATTCCAGGTAACTGGTGAGTGGAGAGGTATCATTAAGTCTATCATGGACAATGAGGCAGATCTGGCTATGACTTCTCTAAAGATCACACCAGAGCGAAATGAGATGGTGGACTTTTCATTACCCTTCCTAGAGACGGGCATTACTATTATTGTGGCTGTCAGAGATGGGGTCATCACACCTACTGCTTTCCTGAGTATGTAATTTTTTTCATAGATTCCAGTTATGTTGAAGATTCTATTCAAAGAATGGAAAATACATGCCAGAGTAAGAAATGTGATATTTGTCTTTATTTAGTATTAGAAATTCCCCAGAACAGATAAATCCCCCGATTTCCTTTGACAAAAAAGAAATTCTTTCCGCATTTGTGATTTTTGTGGCAAGATTAGATCTTTGGCAAAAATTTTACTGATTACAGAATTTGTTTGTGGCAATTTCCATACAATGTGGTGAATGTCACATTGGTTACTTTATAATAACAAAGACAGCTTTGTTTTATGACTTTTGTCAAGTATGAATCAGCCTTGGTGTAATCTCATGAGACCATAGGTCAAGTTAATTTAACGAAATGAGTAAATCCTGATATTTACAGGCCTGGGTTGTTTTAATGAACTACAAACTTACTATATCTCCATTGTTCACATAAATTATTGTATTAGATCAGCGTGATGGTCTAAGATCTTCATCTGAAGAAAGCATTTTGTCACGCTTAACCACTTAACTACCTTGTCTGTTGACTAGCAGTCAACAGCAAGATTTAGTTGCCAGTGTTATGTCTCTTGACTGTCAGTTGACACTCTTGACTGTCAGTTGATATTCTTGTATGTTTATTTTACTTTCTCTCTGCACTGTGTAATTATAAAATATACAAGACTCTGTAAAATAATGTAATGTATGAGAATGTTATCTTTGACAAGGAACTTTTGTGGCAGGTGTTTTAGCAGCTTAAATGGTCAGCAAACTCTTCTATCCCAGAACTGTCCTTTGGTTCAGGTGAATACGGATCCACTGATGGTGAAAGGGTTTAATAGCCTTAGGTTATCCCCATTTGTGCTGTATGTGTGGTAGACCTTGAATATGTATCACTTTCACTATTCAGGTCTACTTTCTACAACTTCCGTGTCTCCACATTTATTACAGTGGCAAATTTAGATAAAATTCATAAACTTTCAAAGCACTGGTAAGGATATGCTAAGTTTTAAGGAAAAATTAACTTGCAATGAAACAAATAATAAGACAAATAAGACCAAATTACAAGTGTACAGTTTAAACTGTTCAAGTGGAACTCAGATTTCAGGGAGAACCCATTTCACACAGGCATGTTGTTAATTTTTGCAAACTGTATTACAACATGTAGGGTGTCACTGTACGTAACACATATGTAAAATTTTGTGGAATAAATGCTTGTTGTGGAGCTTTTGAGCTAAAGTTTAATGAAATTTACCTTATCATATAGAAATTTAAAAGCCTTGAGATTCACATGTGTCATCTAGAATTACAAGTTCAGTGGATCTTTTCCCATTAGCTGGAAATTCTGGTTGAGAACAAGTATTTTGTTCAGGTCATTTGACCATACGGCATCCAACTTTAGACTGTAACAGAATTATTGCCTAAAATTTAAACTGTCACTCTTAAATGTCTTCCTCAAGTTGTTTTGACATAACAGAATGCCTTTCAACCAGAAATTCTGTGAAATTTACTGCCTTGTAGAAATTCTGGTTTAAAAGTATCTTGTTTTGGTTGCTCAGACTGAACACTCCAGGTTGCAAGTGTTAATTGTTACAGGTTCTGATTGGAAATTGTTACATGTGGTCTTTTTTCCTAACTGGTTGTCTGTTGCAGAGACTTTTGTCCTTACATTTAACAAAATTTACTCTGCCAACGATATATTCCAGTTGGGAACAAACGTTTTGTTCTGGTTGTTTAAAACAGTCAGTACTAGTAAATTGTTTCATTCTTGGTGTAACAATTGTTACATTAATGCCTATTGTATAAAATGTAACCTTAATGCCTTCTGCAGAGTTTTTTGACTGAAATTTAACATCATCAGCCAAACATCATGGTACAGTAACAACAGGTATTTTCCCATACAAAAATTCCGGTTAAAAACAAGTATTTTGTTCCAGTCATTTCGACGGTGAAGGTTACAATTGTTGATTGTTACATGTGGTCATTTTTTGCTAATTTGATTACCTATTACAGAGCCGTTTGACCTTAAATTTGATCACCTTTACTTGTTGAACTACAAATTCCTTTTTGAGAACAAGTGTTTTGTTGTGGTTGTTTTAACCAGAAGGCATCTGATTACAGGTTGTGACACATGCAATATTACAGTGGTGTTTTATTAAATGTCTTTTTGTATTAAAATGATGCATTCCCTGTTACAGAGCCTTTTGACCTCATCTCCTGGGTCTTTATCCTGCTGATGTGTATCCAGGTGCTGGCCGTAGCCGTGTTTTTGTTTGAGTGGATGAGTCCCAGTGGATTTAACTTCCATAAACACCCACCTCGAGGTAGAGGCCATGAAACAAATAGCAAGAATTTTAAGGTTTTTTTTGTGCGGAAAATATTTTTTCTTTTGGTCAAATAGAAATGTCAACTCTATTATTACAATTCCTGCAGACCAATTTATCAATTCAAAGGATGACCTCGAAGAGCTCTATGGTTTATAGAATTACAGATTTATACAGTAATATATATCTACCCTGTCTTTCAGGATATAGCGTGGGGTGATCTGAGAAGGTACTTCTTTTATTAAGAGATAGAGACATAAATAAATAACCTAAAATATTACCTTGATAATGAGGTTCCAATTGTTCTCTCAATGTTCCAGATACAAGCATTTTCATCACAAATGTTGTTTACAGTACAGGAATGGGGACCATCTAGTATGCATTTTGTCCTTACACACAGGAACAGAATCTTTACAATTTGAAACTGATAAATTGATCTGCATTAAATTGTTAACATATTTTACAATGTTCATATTTATTTAAGTCACCTTAAATATGTTCATATGTTTCATTTTAGATTGTACTTTACTCAAATTTAAATAGACATGAATTTATGCACGGTAAAAATAATGAAGAGAATAAAAATGCCAAAATAGTTACTTTCAAGGCTTTCATCATTTTTAAGGTGACAACTTAAATATTTACGATATATATTTCTTACTTCTGTTGCACCTTCTTCTTATTTTCAGAATGCTTATATTGTATCTAGTTGTTTTTTTCTTTCAGAAATTCATGATAATTTTACTAATTCCTGGAAGTTATGGTCCAAGACTGTAAATATAAAAATGTACATTTAATTATTCTTAGATAATATATAACTGCAACTGATTCTGATCTAGCCTAATTCTGCTTGCTTCTGTTCAGAAATCACTGAAAGCCCTAGTTACTTTTTATAAGAGGTTTGCTCTTACTAATTCTTGATCATATATTACATCTGGTTGAGTTAACTGAAAGACACTCATCACTAAATGATCTTTATAATAGATGTTTTGTAGTTTATAACATCAGATAATATAAAAATTAGGTCTTGCCATGTGTTTATATCTTCTCTTATAGGACTCTAAACAATTTCTGAATGAAATTTTGCTTCTTGATAATAACATAAAAAATAGTCTAGTTGTTTCAGCTTTGCTTGACGTACTTAAACATGCATTATTAAATATTAAAATTATATTTCAAGCATGTATGGCACATTCCATGGTAGATAATCTTGTCATATACAATATACTTGAAATCTTATCAGAATAATACTCTTTGGCAGGTGACTTTGAAATTCTGATAAATTTGAATATTTGTGCCTGGAACAAATACTTGAACTTAATATCAATAACTTTTATGTACATCTAACTTTTTGTCTTGTAAATGCACATCATATTTTGGAGCACACTTGTCTCATCATCAAATGCTTACATTGGTCTCATCTTTTCATTTCTATAATTTCTGATATATTTGTATATCATTATGTTTGTCTCTATTCATATTGTACAAAATTTTGTCTGTTAGCATGCTCAGTATTCATCTTGGACTAGAAAGAGGATGGCTGCTCTACAAATGACCAGTTTGCAAAATATCATCAAAAGTAGCGAAGGGTACAAACAAAACATCAATATCTATATTATTCTACCCATTTATCACCCATCAAATATCATCAGCACACTTTCATATAAACATGCAAACAACACACATTGTTAAAACCTTGCATAAACTCCATTTTTCTTAGATATTTTGGCATCACTTTTATTATTATGTGAGCTAATTCTGTTGATATACATGTACAACCACACAATCATTTCAAAGTTTCAAATTGTTTCATGATCATTGCAATGAAATTATAAACCCCGCATCACTATTTGTTTTCCCTGAAATACTGTCAGGTGGAGTTTCACAGTTGTACCCTGAATGACAAATTTGTTGAAATTGATAAGGATACATTGAAGAATAACTACGCTCCATATCCTGATCATACAACTTCCACTAATTGATCAAACCTCAGAATATCTATGGACATAACATGATTGCAGCAGCATTTCTCAGAATTCATTGAGTATAAATGTTCACATCATTAGAAATAATTTAAGGGACACCTTTTCACTTTTTGGCATAGTTCCCACATAAGGTTATTAGGATCATCTTATGGTTTCTGTGCCTTGTAGGCATACATAATACACATCATTCACTGAATGCCGAGAAACTTGACCTTAAATTTATCCATTCTTCTGTAGTCTTAATGTGACCTGTGAGTCTTTTTTTTGAATGTGAAATAAACATGTTATCACTTGAGCACAATACCACATTGAGACAGCTCTGCCAAGTAGTTTTGAAACCTGTTTTTCAGAATATGTTACCAAGGGAATTGCCAGAGTTAGTTTAAGCATAGTTTACAGACATAAATAAAACTCGATGAGACCTTGAAGTATTCCTAAAAGGTAAAGCTGGTTTTTCATAACTTGAAGATAGTGGTGGTAGATCTGATGCTGTAACTCTGGCAAGTGGTTTTGATACCTGTGTTTCAGAGCCCTATGATTACCCTTCTTGGTGCCTCATCCTTGTGTTCAGTGTGCATGCTTGTGGGGCAGCCATCTTTATATTTGAATGGTTATCTCCAAGTGGGTTAGATCGTGGAACTAAACCAATAAGAGGTAAAAGCTTTCGGTTGATTTATTAATGTATATATATGTATATGGTTGGTATAATCTGTACATTTTTTACCTTTTTTTTCTTTCTTCTTGTTGTTAGTATATTTAAAAAGAAAACTGTTGTCTTGCATTACCAGTAAAAGACTTCATACAGTTAGGCACCAAATAAATTTATTTCTATTACATTAACTTGTGTACTTAAAAGCATAGCATAAAGTCATATCGTACCTTATATTGTAATCTCGTATTAAATGCATTTAGTTATGGCTTCTATTAACTCAGTAGTAACCTTGTAGAAAGGCTCTATGAAATATACTAATAAATAATTTCATTAAAACTGCATTTTTTGTTTTTCTTAATATTTCAATACATATTTGTACATGTGTTGAATTGCAACAAATTACTATATTGTTGCAATATTTTTAGGCTATGTTTGTACATTTAAACTGCTTTATTAAAGCTCGATCTGATAGACTATTGTAATAGGCCAATATAAATGTAACAATTATAAAGAAAAGCATTGCTCTATAACTGCATATTCTCAGATTCTATGTTCTAGAGAGAATTGTGAATTTGTACAAAAGGAAAATATTTACATGGCAGGCTTTTGACAAATTTAACTACAAATTTATTCCATTGCGATTCCTGTTTGGCTTAATGTTATATCCAATATTGTTCATCTCTTGATTTGAAAGAGTTTTTATAAATTGCATATTAATCACATTAAGCTATGAGTTATTATGCTTCAGCAAAGCTAGTTCTAGAATCAATTTAAAGCTGAGTTGCATCAAACCCTTAATAACTGCATGTAACTCTACCTTTTAATGTAAATACATGATATAAAATGGAGTTGTCAGTAAAATCTGTATAATTTTTACCTCATCAGTTGTGTAAAATTGAGCTGTCATGTTTGAACATTTTTAGAACACATGTCACTTTAACATGATTAATAGACTGATGTAAAACTGAATGGTCACCAAAATGTCTGAGATGAATATATCTTGTAAAACACCAACTGGCTCTTTTCAAAAATCTTGTTCTATAATATCTTTATGGTAGTAGATAATTGGAGTATAATACTGAGCTGTCACTGAAACCAGGTCCATTATTTGTATGCCTTTCAGAACACAAGTTCTCACTATTCCGGTCTTTCTGGTTGATCTGGGCCATGCTGTTTGGGGCTGCAGTTAATGTGGACAACCCTAAGGGCGTGTCCAGTCGCTTCCTGGCCAACATCTGGGCTCTGTTTGCTGTGGTCTTTACTGCCAGCTATACTGCCAATCTGGCTACCTTCATGATTACCAAAGACACCTATGATAAGCTTAGTGGCATCGATGATTACAGAGTAAGTCACAAGCAAGCTTTTACCTGCGCCACAGGAATGGAACATGAACTTGAACCTGCAATATTCACCTTATTTAATCCTAATTATGACTAGCTGAGACTTGTACATACAAAAATATGGCCTTTCCTGATGGTGAGACCTAGAAACTGATTCCACTTAAAACACACATTAACATTTGACTAGCACCAGTTGTATTTCCACAAAGTTTACTGTTTATTATATTGATGTACCTAAATTATGTTTAACAGGTATAGATCAGTAGTGTCAGGCCAGCAACATTATACCCCTTTCACACTACAGGCGGTAATGGTTATAGGCATTAGCTAAAACGCCCCTGTCCTTCAACTACCATGTGACATTCATATGCCAACATGGTTACCAACCGTTCAATTCCTTGAGCATCTCATGGAAGTTTTGAAAATTTGCAAAATTTGTGCCTCTGAATTTCTCACCATCAGTCACTTTTACGCTGTATCACTGTCCCTTTATACTGTGTCTCCAGTTTCTGAAGTTTAAATAAGTTATGACTCGCACGTTCAGTGATGGGACACTGTGTAACTGTCAGTAGCAGTAGGATGAGAGTAGTACAAACATCTGTCACAATGACACAATCTCCATTTACCTCCACTCACCTTATAAAGTTGTTGGAGGAACACCTGCTACCAAAGAAAGACTGAGTAACAATCTACTATAAACCACGGACACCAACGTGATAGCACAGTACCAACCCCGCTGGTACATCAAATCTTGGAAGATATGGGGGCGTCCTGAGAGGTGGTTCCACCACTGAGTAAAACTTCTAACTGCAGGTTATACTGCCTATAGTTTAAAAGGGGAATTAATGATTACATGGTAAATTACATGAATGCTTTACAACCTTGATAAATTAAGTGGCATCAATGGTTATAGTGTAATTCAGTTGCAAGTATATTTTATAGTAAGCTGTAGAGTAATACTTGTGATAAATTCAGTGATAATGATGATGAACTAGTAAATTAAAAGTAACTGTTGCAATAAGTACCAAAGAAACCTATTAATTCAAGGGTATTAATGATAACATGCCACTTTAAATCTCTCACTTTTAATGATAACATGTCACTTTAAATCTCTCAATTCTCAATGACTTCAATTCTGTGTACAAAAGCATGCAGTTTCTTACAGGTGATGCCCAAATTTTTATTTTCACATGTGCACAAAACTAATGTTCACTAAAGAAATCTTCCTGTCAGAACACTCTAATTTTAGTGTTCAAATAGCTTTAATAGTTTTCCTGTTTAAACAAATCACAACTGCTACTGTGGCCTAGTGGTAAAACACTCATCCAGGACTACAGACAATGTGAGTTCAAACCCAAGTACAGGCCATGGCTCAGATGACCACTTAAACTATCGGTCCTCTGTCATTGGGTCCTATTCTGAGTGGCTGACTAAAGAACCCTCAGGTCATCGCTGAGCCTCTGTCTTTCAATTTGTGAAATGTCAGTCACTAGAGACCTGGGGCTGTACAAGTAGAGTTGGATTGGTGAAATAGTGCTTTGGGTCCTGTAGTACAAGGAGATGTTGTGCTGGTTATAAACATACAATACAACACAATTATTCTTGCCATTGAATGACAGAAGGAGTCTTATTCAATCAACAATTCAACAGCTATTGTTCCTATATAGTTTTTTTTCTGTTTGAAACTGAGTTTGCCAATAACTGTATAAGACTGTCAATTTAACAGTTAAGTCAGATGACATGTAGCATTGAAATGTGCAATTTTCTGTTTTTATGTGATTTTGTTTCAATGAAATTCACTGATCCTGCATCAGAGATTGCAATTTTACAGTAAAGTAAAATAATATCACTTGAATTACAAAAGCAGAAAAACAATTGCGATTGCAAATCTGGTGGATGCTGCAAAAACATGTGTAAATGGACTAGAGTTTAACTTAGTAGTTGGTGATGCCTGGTGGTTAATAGGGCAGAATCATCAACCAAATTAATGAAAAATATCTTCCACTCCAAACACTAACCTTTGTTTGAATAACCTATACAAATGGTGTTAAAGTTGGCATTAAGCCTAAATAAACTGAAAATTCAACTGCTGTATTTGACAGTTATTCCATGGTGATAAATTGAAGCCTCCATATAAGTTTGGCACCATACCAGAAGGCAGCACAGATACCAACATCCGTATTAACTTTCCTAAAATGTGGAAGTACATGCAGGGTTTCAACAAGGATTCTGTTGACTTTGGTGTGAATGCAGTAAAAGACGGGTTGGTATATATCCCTCTTATGCTATACAAAAAGTAGTATTTCTACAATAATATGATGTCGAACATCCTTTATTTTGAGACCAAACTTACTTATCCTATTTATCTGTATTAATGCCCAGGGGAAAATGCATTTTTACCAAACAGAATGACTATCACAGATAAAAAACAATAATTGAGGGTGAATATGATTCAATGGGTGATAATAACATACTTTACAAGTGGCATCGAAATTGCCAGCACATATAACTGTGGGAGAACTTAACATAATAGAAACAAAGAGTATTGTTTGGAGAATTCTTCATAATAAAATTCTTTTGTATTGGCTTGCATCCATTTGTCATTGGTGCATGTAGACAAGGGTTTCTGTAGTAGTTCTAAATGAATGATCAAATCAGTTGTCTGCATTCTGGGGCCGTATTCCCGAAAGGTCTTAGCCAAGTCTTATTCTTAAGTTGGCTATATTTTTATACAAAAGTTAAGCCTAAGACTTGGCTAAGACCTTTTGTGAATACGGCCCCAGATCTTTTAGTGTGGTCTCAACCGTTACACCTCTCAGAGTTTTCTTGTTTTCTTTTTGTCTTCAGATATGGTCATAATACTGTCACCTTGACAGTAAAGGTTAATATAAACCAGCAATATTATCTAATTATAATTTGGTGTTTGTTTTGCTATTCTTATTTGTTTTACAGAGATATCAATGCTTTTATCTATGATGCCACAGTGCTGGAGTACAAAGCCAGTCATGATGATGCATGTAAACTGAAAACTGTTGGCAACTGGTATGCCATGACAGGCTATGGTGTAGCCTTTCCTAAAGGCTCAAAGTGGATCCCACAGATCAATAAAGTCATCACAAAGCTCCAGTATGAAGGTAACCAGATGATTAAGATTTGTAATGTCCAGAACCTTATTCCCCTTACAAGCACAGCACATTACAGTATGACCTTTTTTGTTTTGTTTTGAAGACACATGTTGGAAGTCCTTTGCAATAACTTGCCACGTTTAAACTATCTTTACAGTATGAGTTAAAAATACTCAGATATTTAGAATTCCTTTACTAGAAATTATTATTATTATTATTTTTAACTTATTTATGAACATCTACATACAGAAAATATAGAACGACAGATGTAGTAGAACCTCATTCTATTTATTAAGTTTTTAAAACACTGTGACACCAACATTATTATGTAATTATAGCAATTCATTTATAGAACCAAATCTTGTGGGAATTGTTGGTCTTTTTGAACCTCTTATAATATGAAAATATCAGAAAGCAATCATAGAGTGCAGACTTTCACCAGGGGTGCATTTACAAACATTTGGGATTTTGTGTATGCAGAATACAGATCACTTTTTCCTTCAGTCAGAACCTCTCCACATAAAAGATTTTATAAAGATCTGCTTATTGCTTTTGGTGTAATGGCAATCAGAAAACAGAAGTATTTGAAAGTACACTGAAAATGGGCCCTTTGAAAATTTAGGATTTTTGGTGTTCAGAATACGATCTAGATCTTTTCCAAAATGTTATCACTTCTTCCTTTGGTCAGACACTACAGATATTATAAAAAAATTCATAAAGATCTGTTTATTACCTTTAATGTCATCACAAACACAGACAGACGAATGAACACACCTGAAAACATAACTCTTGGTGGAGGTAATAATGCTGTAACAATGCACTCTTATAACGTACAACTGCAATGTACACATATTACCTGTAGATAACAGACACAGTAAATTCTAATCTAACAATTTTTCAACGTCTTGCTGAATGTTAGAGACCTCACCCATTGAGCGTGATATTTCTAGGCTCACATCTGTGCAGCTGTTAAGCCTAATTGGCAAGATGTAGCATATATCTGAGATCATGCATAATGCGACTGATGATACCTCAGCAAGAATAGAAGAACCTTTTATCTTCTAACCTTGTTGAAGGAGCAATATTTAAACGTCCCTTGCGGGACGCTTTTTTGTATATGGGAGAAAATCAGGCTCCGCCGGCTCTGTGTTTCGTTTTCCTTATAACTCTGTGACCGTTAGGCGGATTCTTTTCAATTTGGCAGGTGTATGCAGTAGCCTTGGGGAATTTTTTTGAATATGCTGCAGTGACATTTCGACCAATCAGGGAGGTCACATGACCAAAAATGTCTTTTTTTGATGGGTAAGCTTGTCCGGATGATATCTTGAAAGGGATTTTATCAATTCACCTGATACTTGGCAAATACATTCATTCTATTAAAATCTGGAAATCATTAGATTTTGGCATTAATTGGTTAAGAAATGGCCGAGTAATTAATGATTAATTAATCATTACGAAGTTTCCAAATAAGGAAAACACAAAAATGCTTATATCTCGAAAACTGTGCTAGATAGAGCAATTTCGACGAAATTTTTGACCCACAGGGTATGTCTGCAGAGTGGCCATCCCAATTTTCAAAACATTTTTGTCTCTCCCAAAATGGCGACCATTTTGAATCTTCAAATTTTTCACAAAAATTACAAAACACAAAAATGCTTATATCTCGAAAACCGTGCTAGATAGAGTGATTTTGACAAATTTTTGATCGGCAGGGTATCTCTGCAGAGTAGCCATCCCAATTTTCAAAAATTTTTGTCTCTCCAAAAATGGCGGCCATTTTGAATTTTCGAATTTTTCACAAAAATTGCAAAACACGAAAATGCTTATATCTCGAAAATTGTGCTAGATAGAGCAATTTTGATGAAAATTTTGATCCACGGGGTATCTCTGCAGAGTAGCAATTCCAATTTTAAAAAAATAACGGCCATTTGAATTTTTGAATTTTTCACAAAAAAAGGAAAAAATTTGGAAAAAAAGGATCCTTCTGTATTGAACTTGTGGACTTTAAAGTCACCTGAGATGGTGTTTTGTATTGTTGCTTGTTTTTATACATAAACTTAAGCACTCACATATCTCTCCATTAGAGTATCACTTTTGCACCATTTAAATCTATCATTTTTAATAAACTTCATTCATAATTCCCATCAGTTGTAATCTTTCCACTATGGTGTAACTTTGGAACCATTTAAATCTATCAGTAACAAAAAAAAATAGAACGATACTTTGTACTGGGGTTGGGAAGAAAAGTAATTTTTGCACTCCAGTTCTCTTTCACCATAATTGCTCCTCTCTCTAAAAAGTATTTCCATTGATAAAACCTTCAAAAATGACCCCCTTAAACATCTGAAATTGACTCATTCTTCACCATATCAGCACTTCTGGAGCTGTATTCACAAAAGGGATCAAACTCAAGTTGACCCCAAAACTGGATCAGGGTCAACTTGGTATTCACTGAAAAGTTGAGCTTATTTTTTGTTCAAATTTTAGCTTCACTTTGATCCACTAAGGTAGTTGATTTACATTTCGGATCAGTTATGGCAGACACACTCATATTTAACTGAACCAGAGCAAAAACTCAGCTCAACTTTTGGCTTGGTTAATCTGTCCTTGGTGAATACCAATTTGAGCACCAGATTCTTAGTTGATCAAATTTTATCAATGATTAAGCTCATTTTTCGCTAAGCTTGATCCACCTTTGTAAATACAGCTCCAGTACTCTTCCACTACCCCATATTTTACACATAAAATTTAAACTCAGCTCATTGCAAAATCTGTGATGCACAGATTCGACCTTGTTGAAACTAGCATAAAAACCCTATCTATGTGTGACCTTTGTAGGACATTTGGAGCGTCTAGAGAAATTCTGGCTTTCTGGAGCATGTAAATACCAGTCTGATGAGGAAGCTCACTCCAAGTCCATTCCTCTGGGCATCCTGAACTTCACCTCAGCCTTCATTCTCCTGGCTTCAGGCATGTTACTGGGTGGATTGCTGCTCCTTCTGGAACATGTCTATTTCAAGTGTTTCCGAGCCAAGCTCCGAAAGTTGGACAAATGTGGCTGTTGTGGCCTCATTAGTTTGGTAAGTACAGTACATTCTGTATACTATTAACTAGAACCTCCCAATATCCACAGGGTTTAATTCTAGTTATGGCTGATTTTGACTTAATATGCCTTCAAAGGTTTATTGTATTTCCTGACAATGGATCTTCAAAACTGTTTCAATTATATCTCTGTTCAGCTTGCACTTAGTCTACTTGTGTGTGGTCTACTGTTGGGTACAATTTTATTTTAAATTACTATTTTCAAACTGTTGTCTTGTTGTATTAGTTTCAGTCGCAGCAGAAAGATTATTTTTCTTGTGTTAGCTTTAAAGTAAGAGTTGTTCTTTATTTTAAAGAAGTTTCGTCAATTTAAAGCAATTATATTATTCCTTTGTTATTTTGTAATTATAGAAAAGCAACTTTACATAGATAAATAATTATGAAGTGAGTCAGCTATCCACAATGGTGGTTATACACAGTTAGTTTATTGGTTTTCACAACCGACATTCATATTTTATTGTTTAGAGAATGGTTAATTTCATTGAACACACCTAAAATCATGTTTTAATATGGTTAAACTCGGAAAATTGGCCAGTACTGGAAAATATTGGAGAGCAAGACCTGATAGGGCAGAGATTTCATTATTTTCTGGTATTGGCCACTTTTCAGGAGTTTGACTGTTGTAAATCCCACATTATGTTTTTATTATATAAAAGTTGTAACATTTACAAAACAATTTTCCCCAATCACTTTGATCTGCCACCTTTTGTTTAACTTAGGGCACACTTGGCACAGTAATCCTTTCAAATTGAGCCATTCCTGATCCAAACCCCACTCCATTGACAATTGCAATTAAGGTATCTTCTAGTGTCAAACACTGGGTCCCTCCTTGGTTAGAAGTGTGAAAGGTAATATGGAGGTAAACTGCATCATCTTCTCAGCATGTGTATTACAATTTGCCCAACAATGAATTTCACCACTTGTATTTGCAAATACATTAAATACAATATTTTGATAATTTAACAGAGTATGGGGAAATCCTTGACCTTTGAGCAGTCAGTGAGAGAAGCCATAGAACTTCAGAAGCACCATAAGTGTAAGAACCCTGTGTGTGAGACCCAGACCTGGAAACTGAAACATGAGCTGGATCTGGCACTACTCAAGGTGGAGAGACTCAACAAACATCTAGGGTAAGTCACTATTGCACCAAGTTATTCAGAATAATGTAACTTAATGCAGCATCACTTTAAGTAGAAAACTTAAAGTAGAACAAGAAGGTAAGGTACAGTTGGACCAAGAAGGTAAGGTACAGTCTTGGCAGAGGCCCACATTCACTAACATTCTAATTCTTAGAATGCTGTAATTCTAAGACCTCAATTCTACATCGGATTCCATAAATGATCACAAGACATAGCAGAATTTATACTTAGTGGGTGCTCTGATTGTCACTGTCAAAAACAGTAGAAAAACTGGAACAACGGAGAAAAAAGCATGAATTTTCCCCAATAAAAAGGGTCAATCATACAAGTGAAAGGTATGACTGCTTCTGACCTCAACTTCACGAAGATCACTCATAGCACCAAGTCTTGATGACTCTTGGATAGTAGATAACTTTAATTAGCAAACTGGTATGACTATATGATTTCTTGGGTCACTATCACTTGGCACTATATTCTGGGGCAGATTGTTTGCTGTAACAGTGGACCAGATAGGTTGTAACACCCTAATAGATCAGTTGCAAGGTAGTTATGACAGAAAAATTTAGTCAAAAGTACTTTGAACACAAGTGACCAGGATACATGTTGAATATTTAGGTACCCAGCCTTCATGAGTGTAAAGATGCATCATGTGACTAACAGTAATCAAGGCAGTTGGGAGGCATAATTAGCAGTAGTTAATTTGGAGTATTAGAATTTTATTGAAAAATGGGGATTTTTTTTAAGAAAAAAAAATTCAAAGAATATTTATTTAAGAAAAAATTCTAAGCAAAATATTTTTTGGAGTTGCAATAAGTGTATTTTCAGCTGTTTTTCTATGCATTTATGCTGATCAAAAGTTAAGATACAAATACTGCCTGATTTTTCATACAGTCTTTCTACAGTCAGTTGTGACAATACACTTGTGTACTATCTTAAGAATATTAAATAATCTCATGAATTAAGGAATTTTGATTGTTAGAGTAATTCTAAGATTGAGAATGTTAGTGAATATGGACCCAGATCTTCCTGTCTAGATTTACATTCAACATCAAAGTCAAGAAGTACAACAAGATAAAAATGTAAGCTAACAGTGGAACCCAACAAGAACTGAACATAATGAAACTAATAAGTAAGATCTGAATTAGGCATTTCTCAAAAAAGAGGCTCGACCAGAATCAGTAGGACGTTATCAGACCAGAATGTGAAAGTAATATCATTGACTAGATCAGAATTTAGCATTTCTTAACATACTATCAGAAATGAACCAGGTTTAATTTTAGCATAAAAGTATATTGTTTGAATGTAAGAAAGACCACAGAACATAACAAGAGCACTCGGAGAGCGCAGACCTCCGTCACAGGAGCTCAATCCGGATCACTCCCAATACATTTTTCATGGATCCAGACAGTGATCCAGATCACTCAGAAAAATCTAATCACTTGTTCCTTGTCCCACGTAGGATATATCCTAAAAATTTCATCAAAATCCGTCCATAACTTTTTGAGTTATCTGTCTTTAAAAATTACATTTCATGGATCCAGAAGATTCAGATAGTGATCTGGATCACTCCCAAGATTGAATCATTTCTTCCTTTTACCTTTTCAGGCATATCCTGAAAATTTCATCAAAATCCGTCCATAGGTTTTTGAGTTATCTTGTTTACAAACAAATTCACAAACAAACCCAGGCAAAAACATAACCTCCTTGGCGGAGGTAATTATGTGATTTGTTTAGTGTGGTAATTATATCAGTTGTGTCAAAAAACATAAAATAGAGATTCTCTTAATGGAACATGTGAGCAAGACTATACATGTGTAATACAATGTTCGTTAAATGGAGTAGAGCAATGTGACATTCTTCCTTGGAGCTAGGGGACCTTTTCAAAAAATAAGGCAAAATAATTCTGTTTTGTGCCAGTTTTGCATCAGGGGATATCAGGGGCCTAATGTTGGTTACCACAAAAGTGTAAAAACTTTTACCATAAGTTAAGGAAATAGGGTTTTCTCACTGTGGAATGTCACATATTAATGTGAATTTCATAGTACTTACTGTAAAACACATCAGGAATATGAAAGACAGGAAATGTGTACAGGAAATTGAATATTTGGAAAACAAAATTTATGACCACCATTACATTATTATATATTGTGAATCTTGTAGAGACAATTTTGTTTCATTAGAGATTGTTATTGAGCTTTTTCCTACTTAATATAATAATAATATCAATATATTCCCAAAATAATGAACAGTGACTTCAGAAACAATCTTCTTCACAATATTATTTCTTTTTATATAGTGATAATGGCATTCCCCCAGAACAGCGTGCCGTGTGGAAAAAGCCGCGGCCTGGTTTACAAGATTATCAACAACATCCTCCAAGTATTGGCTGGAAGAATGAATCGGTGCCACCAAACTACTTTAACAAAGCTCCTTCACCTATCACTTACAGGAACTACACAAACAACAGAGCCACGTCATCATCTTCCCCTTCAACCAGTGGCACTTTGGATTCTACGTTAAGAAGCCGTGGTACAGGCTGTAGTAATGGTGGTGGTTATGGCTATGGAGCACCTACCACCCCTCCCAGTGCTTGGCAAGGTGAGAGTATGCTCCGTGAGCCCCCTTTTCAACCCCACAGTGTCGCTGGATTCAAGCCCTCTCAGGTCTTCCCTACCTTGCCTTATCCCAGCAGCATGAGCAACAGTAATCCTCCACAGCCTCTCTATGATCAGATCCATACTCCTCCATGTAAAAGAGGTGGTAGGCAACATCATCAACCGCAGGACAATGCTGTCACCACTCCAAAAAGCCAGTCAAATAAGAAGGTCTCCAAGTCTTTACCCAGTTCTCCAGTGAAACGTCCTCGAACTCCCCAACATCATATGGGTAAGGAGGATTGGGGTGGGCCTGGATACGGAGATCCCCAGTCAGCAGAGGAGAGTAATCCACACATGACCCGGACTATAAGCTTTCCAGAAAACCCCAGAAGACGGACTCGGATGTACCAAGGAAATATGTATACACAAGTCAACCGCAGTGAGCCACATATATTTGAGAAAGAGACAGTTTTGTGATGAAGAGTTGTCAGAGATACTTTTCTGGGGGAAAGGGGCTTCTGTTTCTGCATTTCTGCATCGTAGTTTGTTCATCATCATTTAACAACAGTTGCATTTGGATATATGTTATAGTTAAGGTACACCAGTTAGAGTGATGTTGTTGGCTAGTTGAAGTTGAACTAATAACTGATGACTTATAACTGGCAACAAGTTCACTTACTGTGAACTGTGACATCAAAATGTATTTATCAATTTCATAAATGGGTGTATTTCACAGATAATTGAACCTGAACTGTTGATAATAAATATGACATATGGCAGACACTGCCTAATTAATCAATTTGATTACAGCTTTTTTAAAGAGGAATTGTAGTATAAAATAATAAAAAGTACAAATTATGTAAGAGTAAAAATGTGTTCATAAAATAAAATATTTGATGACAGAATTTTGGAAAATGAAGGTTCAGTGCATTTCGCACAGTTCAGCAGGGTATTTAAAGCCGAGTAACTGACTTAACTGTCTCACAGCCACTGACAGTGAAATTTGTACTTAGTCCAGTTTATCCCCAGTTAGCCCTTTGATTCTAAACAAATTAGTTAGAATCACCACACAAAAATAAATGATCCTTGAAATAAATATTATGGCTTAATATGTTCTAAATGAACTGTGGTAGTTATTGATTAGAAAAGTAGTGATTTGCAAAGAATGAATCCAACAGGATTATCTAGAAGTCTAAAGATTGACTTTCCTTGCGTGTCTTGCTCATCAGTCCTGTTTCAGTTTTTACAAATCTTTTTTGCATTGGTATATCCTGTGCTTTGATATCTTAAATGGTTAATTTATAAAGAATACAAAAAAAAAAAAACCACTGAAATGGGCAATTTATCAAAGTATATGAATTTTGCCTGAGCAAAATCCCCGAAGTTAGTTTCTTTACAATGCAATTTAAAAACATTTTACAATAAATCATCATACAACATAATATATAAAGCAGAAAATATATAAGAAAACCTGTTTCTTGTAATTACAAACACTAGAATAACTAGACATTAAGTGAGATGAAGTTTCTGATAATTAGATTAAAGAGGTGTACTGAGAAAGAAGACCACTAGCATGTTTTCCCCCATGGTGTATGCCTTAATGCTGTAACTTTCCTCAAATTTGTGTGAAATATCTTTTTTCAGTATCAGTAGAAACATAATGTTTTGCATGCAAATCTTAAGTTTAAGTAAATTTTTGAAAAGCTGGTTTAAGTAAATTTTCTGCCTTTGACTTTCAAGTGCATAAAACATAGTTGTATAATTAAAATTGTATTTTTATTGCATAAAACACCGTTATCCTCAGTTGTGCTATGTGTTGCAGGAGCAAACATTGATGACCAACTCGAATAGTATTAAAAGAAATATTCTTGTCAGTACTTACTTCAGCTTCGGGTTGTCGCCATTTTATGCCAGATTGGGACCCACACCATTTTTGTCCATCTTGTCAAGACAAAGGAAAAGGTAACAATGTATGTGTTACATCTAAACCTGATGATTACTACCTTTGTCGTCAGTTCACCTCTGAATAAAAGAAGTTAAAGTTGAGGAAAGTTCAGTAAAAAGATAGAAGAATGCAGTGTTTCCAAAGAAGTCTAGGACTCTTTGTTGGGGATTGAAGAAACTAGTTCTTCTTCTACTCCAGCTACTGGTAATGTGGGTACAACACTGTGTACTGGCTGGACCACAGTACCTCCTTTATCAGACCCACTACAGTTTATCTTATCCAAATTGGAGGTCATGCAAGGACATATTTCTTCCTTGGAGAATGCTAGCCTTAATTCTGCTTCCTCAAATGAGCTAAACATGGTAGAATCAGCTAGAGAATTCTCTGGGATTGTCAGACTCGTCATGTATCTACAGTAGAAGAAGACGAGCACCGTTCTCATTAGAAAGGTTTAGAAGCTAGAGCTAGAACTAAGAGACAGCATTCTCCATCACTGTCTTTACCAGTGGACAAGAAAGATGATGAGGGTGAAGAAGATCTGTCCCACAGGCAGTTCTTGGCCACTGTTAGAGGTCTATTGGATTTGCTGGTGCCAGAGGTTGAGGTACTGTTGAAAAATCTTCTCATCACAGGATCATAGAAGGCAACCACCTCTTTCAATGTCGCTACCTCCAGTAGATGAAATCAATTGATATTGGAAGTTGCTGGGGAAGAAGGCAGGTGGTAACCCTAAGGCAAATGAACTCTGATGAGCTACAATCTACTCCATACAACACAGATTTGTTCTTGCCTTATTCCAGACCAGTAATATTTCTTTCACACTACAGGTGATATCACCCATGGAAACCTGCATTTGAGGATATGTCCCTGTCCTTGGATCACCGTCTGTGTGTAACCTTGCAGTTCAGTGGTGAACGACCCATTACCTTGCATTACCTTCTCGGTAACCAATGCTTGAAGTACTGGCATTCTACAGTTATTGACAGTTAAAAATCCATGTCCAGTCAGTGGCCGTCCGCCTGTAGTGTAATGAACTCAGACAAAATGGGGCGACCTGGGGGGGGCACAGTTCCGCTGCCGAGAAAAACTTCTAACCGCGGGATGACTGCCTGTAGTGTGAAAGGGGCATAATGAAATTCTGCAGAACTACCACTTCAGAGTTTTCATCTACAGCTCTTAAATGTCAGGACTCTTTTAAGTGGATATATAGCAAGTCCACTTCTGTGCCTTCAACTACTTCTGTTCTTACAAGGCTCCTATTACAATGGAGTCTATAAACAGATAGAATGTTAAGATTTTAGGATTTGTCAGTATGTTTATGAAGAGGAGAAATGCACTTCAAATATGGAGGAAATACTGCAGTCCTGTCACAACTCTGGAGATGATTCTTTAGTTAAAGATGTTGAAGAGTTACAAAGTTTCCTTCAGATTCAGTACTCTTTTTTTCAATTCTGTTTAAAAGGCTTTAGAAACTATAATTGACTTGTCAGTGACTATTGCTTGCAATATGCAGTTTAGCAAGAAGGAACACAATTTATGATTCTTGATTTCTTGATTCGGATTTCTGCCCTTCCATCCCCACTTCATATAAATTTTTTGGAAAGAGTAACTTTTAAGTACTCATAAAATAAATATGAACTGCATCGGGGAAGTAGGGATGCAGCGCATGCGCAGCCCCCATGTGCACAGCAAGTAAGTATCAACAAGAATATTTCTTTTAAAAGTATTTTAGTTGGTCATCAACATATAGCATAAGTGAGGATAAGGTATGTATTTAACTTAAAAAAGTTAAATTACAATAGAATTTTTTACAATTGATGGTTTATATTTGAAAATGAAGTAAATTAAATCTGGATTAATCATTGAAGTAAACAAGGCCGAAAGGGGTTTCGGTCGACTAGCGCAAGTGGCAAAGCCATCAGAGACACGAGTAGTGCACTGAGGCAGTCAGCCATCCGAGTACTAAGTAAACGTTGCCCATTGCTGCTTAACTTCAGTGATGAGACAGGTACTCATCATACCTACGCCACAAATCATGAAAGTCTGGAGACAAAAAATAAGAAAAAGAGACATTAAAAAAGTGATCTCTAGATGAGCGAGCCTTGCTAGAGCTTGTGCTTAAAAATAGCCATTAATAAAATTAACTCCAGTGCATTTCTTACACATTAAGAATAGGGGAAATTTTCTTGTAGCTAAACTTTCTACTTATACAAAAACTTCGCCCAAGGAAAAGTTCTGTACACACAACCAGTCTGACACAATACAATAAACTCAGATACTTCTTAGAAAATATTCCTTTTCAAATTGAAAAAGCTTTTAAAATCAGTCCAGAAATAAGGCAGTGCTGTGAATTTTAATGGTGTATTATGTTGTGTGCTGATGTTACCTACCAATCATATAAAAGTTGGAGAATTTTTTCAAACAAAATTATTCCATATTGTCTTGTATTGTATGTGCGAATAGCCAAGGTATTAAAATGAGTCCCAACTTTGTTATCACATTGTAATGTATCATGGCAGCATTGGTAAGTACAAACCTTAAGGCTGTATTTGCTCAACCCCAACTGCAATGGTGTGCCCCAAGCAATTATGGATGGATCTAATGTAATGATATGCTGCAGTTTTTACCCCACAGCCCTTAAGGGCTGTCGGGGGATTGTTTTCACCCATGGTGTCTGGATAGGCGGGCGGCGGGAAAAAGTTTGTCCGGGCTGTATCTCAGAAACCGTAAGGTTTAGGAAGTTGATACTTGGTAGGGACATTGGTTAGGATATGTAGGTGTGCAACGTCATGGTCTGACCTTGATTTGACCTTGCCGTAGTGACCTTGAGTGTGAAAATCTTGTCCGGGCTATATCTCGGAAATCGTAAGGTGTAGGAAGTTGATACTTGGTAGGGACATTGGTTAGGGGGTGTAGGTGTGCAACATCATGGTGTGACCTTGATTTGACCTTTGACCTTGCCGTAGTGATCTTGACCTATAAAATCTTGTCTAGGCTATATCTCGGAAACCGTAACGTGTAGGAAGTTGATACTTGGTAGGGACATTGGTTAGGGGGTGTAGGTGTGCAACGTCATGGTCTGACCTTGATTTGACCTTTGACCTTGCCGTAGTGACCTTGACCTATAAAATCTTGTCCGGGCTATATCTCGGAAACCGTGAGGTGTAGTAAGTTGATACTTACTAGGGACATTGGTTAGGGGTTGTAGGTGTGCAATGTCATGGTCTGACATTGATTTGACCTTTGACCTTGCTGTAGTGACCTTGACCTATAAAATCTTGTCCAGGCTATATCTCGGAAACCGTAAGGTGTAGGAAGTTGATGCTTGGTAGGGACATTGGTTAGGGGTTGTAGGTGGGCAGCATCATGGTGTGACCTTGATTTGACCTTTGACCTTGTCATAGTGGCCTTGACCTGTAAAATCTTGTTGCACCTTTGGGTCTGTCTTTTAATGCAGATTAAGCACTGTTAAAGTCATATTAGAATTCATTAAGAATTTTACTTTTACAACTTCCCATTCTAACAGATGGTATTTCATCAAGTGAGCCACAGATTTTGCTCCAACACCACATATAAGCATTCATTAAATGTATTACTACTTCTGTATGCATGGTAATATTCAAAACATCTAAACCATAATTCGGCCATGCCAGATGTAGATAAAGTACTTATCCGAACCCCATGGGAGACATACAATCCAGCCGGATAATCGAGGGGTTCGGATAGATGAAGGAAACCGAAATTCACGGTCTATGGGTTACCGAGTGGGCGATAATTGTTGGTGGTCCTTAATAAAATAATTTAATATTTTTATGTCATATAATATAAGTGACCCTTCAGTTGTCGTTTATTTGCTCCATATCCATGGATATTATTAAGCGTCCCACAAGGGACGCTTGTTTGTGTATGGGAGAGCTTCAGGCTCCGCCGGCTCCGCATTTTGTTTTCCTTATAACTCTGTAACCGTTAGGCGGATTCTTTTCAAATTTGGCAGGTTTAGGCAGTAGCCTTGGGGAATCTTTTTGAATATGCTGCAGTGACATTTCAACCAATCAGAGAGGTCACATGACCAAAAATGTCTTTTTTCGATGGGGAAGCTTGTCCGGATGATAACTTGAAAGGAATTTTATCAATTCACCTGAAACTTGGCAAATACATTCATTCTATTAAAATCTGGAAATCATTAGATTTTGGCATTGATTGGTCAAGAAATGGCCGAGTAATTAATGATTAATTAATCATTACGAATTTTCCAAATAAGGAAAACACAAAAATGTTTATATCTCGAAAACCGTGCTAGATAGAGCGATTTCGGCGAAATTTTTGACCCGCAGGGTATCTCTGCGGAGTAGTTTTCCCAATTTTCAAAAAATTTTTCTCTCGCCCAAAATGGCGGCCATTTTGAATTTTCAAAATTTTCGCAAAAATTGCAAAAGACAAAAATGCTTATATCTCAAAAACCGTGCTAGATAGAGCAATTTCGACAAAATTTTTGACCCGCAGGATATCTCTGCGGAGTACTTTTCCCAATTTTCAAAAAATTTTGGTCTCGCCAAAAATGGCGGCCATTTTGAATTTTCGCAAAAATTGCAAAACACAAAAATGCTTATATCTCGAAAACCCTGCTAGATAGAGCGATTTCGACGAAATTTTTGACCCAAAGGGTATCTCTGCAGAGTAGTTATCCCAATTTTGAAAAAAATTTTGTCTCGCCAAAAATGGCGGCCATTTTGAATTTTCGAATTTTTCGCAAAAATTGCAAAACACAAAAATGCTTATATCTCGAAAACCGTGCTAGATAGAGCGATTTCGACGAAATTTTTGACCCACAGGGTATCTCTGCAGAGTAGCCATGCCAATTTTCAAAAAAATTTTGTCTCGCCAAAAATGGCGGCCATTTTGAATTTTCGAATTTTTCGCAAAATTGCAAAACACAAAAATGCTTATATCTCGAAAACCGTGCTAGATAGAGCGATTTCGACGAAATTTTTGACCCACAGGGTATCTCTGCAGAGTAGCCATGCCAATTTTCAAAAAAATTTTATCTTGCCAAAAATGGCGGCCATTTTGAATTTTCGAATTTTTGCGCAAAAATTGCAAAACACAGAAATGCTAATATTTCGAAAACCATGCTACATAGAGCGATTTCCACGAAATTTTTTATCTTCAGGGTATCTCTGCAGAGCAGCTATCCCAAAGAGCTTTCACTTGGTGAAGTTTCAGACCCATAGCTAATTACTCACCTACTCAAAATGAGTAAATGCGAATTATCTCTAAAAGTATTGCAGATAGCCAATTTTTCTCAAATAACTCATTCACCTACTTTTGGGAGAGCTTTCACTCTGTGAAGTTTCAGACCCATAGCTAATTACTCACCTACTCAAAATGAGTAAATGCGAATTATCTCTAAAAGTATTGCAGATAGCCAATTTTTCTCAAATAACTCATTCACCTACTTTTGGCAGAGCTTTCACTTGGTGAAGTTTCAGACCCATAGCTAATTACTCACCTACTGAAAATGAGTAAATGCGAATTATCTCTAAAAGTATTGCAGATAGCCAATTTTTCTCAAATAACTCATTCACCTACTTTTGGGAGAGCTTTCACTCTGTGAAGTTTCAGACCCATAGCTAATTACTCACCTACTCAAAATGAGTAAATGCGAATTATCTCTAAAAGTATTGCAGATAGCCAATTTTTCTCAAATTAATCATTCACCTACTTTTGGGAGAGCTTTCAGACCCATAGCTAATTACTCACCTACTCAAAATGAGTAAATGCGAATTATCTCTAAAAGTATTGCAGATAGCCAATTTTTCTCAAATAACTCATTCACCTACTTTTGGGAGAGCTTTCACTTGGTGAAGTTTCAGACCCATAGCTAATTACTCACCTACTCAAAATGAGTAAATGCGAATTATCTCTAAAAGTATTGCAGATAGCCAATTTTTCTCAAATAACTCATTCACCTACTTTTGGGAGAGCTTTCACTCTGTGAAGTTTCAGACCCATAGCTAATTACTCACCTACTCAAAATGAGTAAATGCGAATTATCTCTAAAAGTATTGCAGATAGCCAATTTTTCTCAAATAACTCATTCACCTACTTTTGGGAGAGCTTTCACTTGGTGAAGTTTCAGACCCATAGCTAATTACTCACCTACTGAAAATGAGTAAATGTGAATTATCTCTAAAAGTATTGCAGATAGCCAATTTTTCTCAAATAACTCATTCACCTACTTTTGGGAGAGCTTTCACTTGGTGAAGTTTCAGACCCATAGCTAATTACTCACCTACTCAAAATGAGTAAATGCGAATTATCTCTAAAAGTATTGCAGATAGCCAATTTTTCTCAAATAACTCATTCACCTACTTTTGGGAGAGCTTTCACTCTGTGAAGTTTCAGACCCATAGCTAATTACTCACCTACTCAAAATGAGTAAATGCGAATTATCTCTAAAAGTATTGCAGATAGCCAATTTTTCTCAAATTAATCATTCACCTACTTTTGGGAGAGCTTTCACTTGGTGAAGTTTCAGACCCATAGCTAATTACTCACCTACTCAAAATGAGTAAATGCGAATTATCTCTAAAAGTATTGCAGATAGCCAATTTTTCTCAAATTAATCATTTACCTACTTTTGGGAGAGCTTTCACTTGGTGAAGTTTCAGACCCATAGCTAATTACTCACCTACTGAAAATGAGTAAATGCGAATTATCTCTAAAAGTATTGCAGATAGCCAATTTTTCTCAAATAACTCATTCACCTACTTTTGGGAGAGCTTTCACTTGGTGAAGTTTCAGACCCATAGCTAATTACTCACCTACTCAAAATGAGTAAATGCGAATTATCTCTAAAAGTATTGCAGATACCCAATTTTTCTCAAATAACTCATTCACCTACTTTTGGGAGAGCTTTCACTTGGTGAAGTTTCAGACCCATAGCTAATTACTCACCTACTCAAAATGAGTAAATGCGAATTATCTCTAAAAGTATTGCAGATAGCCAATTTTTCTCAAATAACTCATTCACCTACTTTTGGGAGAGCTTTCACTCTGTGAAGTTTCAGACCCATAGCTAATTACTCACCTACTCAAAATGAGTAAATGCGAATTATCTCTAAAAGTATTGCAGATAGCCAATTTTTCTCAAATTAATCATTCACCTACTTTTGGGAGAGCTTTCACTTGGTGAAGTTTCAGACCCATAGCTAATTACTCACCTACTCAAAATGAGTAAATGCGAATTATCTCTAAAAGTATTGCAGATAGCCAATTTTTCTCAAATAACTCATTCACCTACTTTTGGGAGAGCTTTCACTCTGTGAAGTTTCAGACCCATAGCTAATTACTCACCTACTCAAAATGAGTAAATGCGAATTATCTCTAAAAGTATTGCAGATAGCCAATTTTTCTCAAATAACTCATTCACCTACTTTTGGGAGAGCTTTCACTTGGTGAAGTTTCAGACCCATAGCTAATTACTCACCTACTCAAAATGAGTAAATGCGAATTATCTCTAAAAGTATTGCAGATAGCCAATTTTTCTCAAATTAATCATTCACCTACTTTTGGGAGAGCTTTCACTTGGTGAAGTTTCAGACCCATAGCTAATTACTCACCTACTCAAAATGAGTAAATGCGAATTATCTCTAAAAGTATTGCAGATAGCCAATTTTTCTCAAATAACTCATTCACCTACTTTTGGGAGAGCTTTCACTCTGTGAAGTTTCAGACCCATAGCTAATTACTCACCTACTCAAAATGAGTAAATGCGAATTATCTCTAAAAGTATTGCAGATAGCCAATTTTTCTCAAATAACTCATTCACCTACTTTTGGGAGAGCTTTCACTTGGTGAAGTTTCAGACCCATAGCTAATTACTCACCTACTGAAAATGAGTAAATGTGAATTATCTCTAAAAGTATTGCAGATAGCCAATTTTTCTCAAATAACTCATTCACCTACTTTTGGGAGAGCTTTCACTTGGTGAAGTTTCAGACCCATAGCTAATTACTCACCTACTCAAAATGAGTAAATGCGAATTATCTCTAAAAGTATTGCAGATAGCCAATTTTTCTCAAATAACTCATTCACCTACTTTTGGGAGAGCTTTCACTCTGTGAAGTTTCAGACCCATAGCTAATTACTCACCTACTCAAAATGAGTAAATGCGAATTATCTCTAAAAGTATTGCAGATAGCCAATTTTTCTCAAATTAATCATTCACCTACTTTTGGGAGAGCTTTCACTTGGTGAAGTTTCAGACCCATAGCTAATTACTCACCTACTCAAAATGAGTAAATGCGAATTATCTCTAAAAGTATTGCAGATAGCCAATTTTTCTCAAATTAATCATTTACCTACTTTTGGGAGAGCTTTCACTTGGTGAAGTTTCAGACCCATAGCTAATTACTCACCTACTCAAAATGAGTAAATGCAAATTATCTCTAAAAGTATTGCAGATACCCAATTTTTCTCAAATAACTCATTCACCTACTTTTGGGAGAGCTTTCACTTGGTGAAGTTTCAGACCCATAGCTAATTATTCACCTCAAAATGAGTAAATGTGAATTATCTCTTAATAGTATTGCAGATAGCCAATTTTTCTTAAATAACTCATTCACCTACTTTTGGCAGAGCTTTCACACACGAAAATGAAAAATTGTGAATATCTCGGAAAAGCTATTTCTTTTGCTTTAATGCTCGGCGGGAGATACATACCGCGGCAGTGGTTTTGACAAAAATTTTTGTCTCCCCAAAAATGGTGGCCATTTTGAATTTTCAAAGTTTTTGCAAAACACAAAAATGCTTATATCTCGAGAACCGTGCTATATGGAGCGAACTCAACAAAATTTTAGACCTGCTGGGTATCTCTGCAGAGTAGCCATGCCAATTTTCAAAATATTTTTGTCTCGCCAAATATAGCGGACATTTTTAATTTTTTTATTTTTTGCAAAACACAAAAATGCTTATATCTTGAAAACCGTGCTAGATAGAGCAGACTGCGCTTACTTTGGTTGCCACAACAGTATAAGGCTAGAAACGAAGCATTTTCTTAATACTTTAGCACTCACCTTTATATCCTTTTCGGGACGCTTTGTTTTTGCTATGCAAAAACATTATCTTTTTTTTTTGCGAGCGATCCTCTAGTTATTATTATTTAAACTATTACGCGGACTTGAGCTGGTTGTGTTCGGTTGGTACTTGCATTGTTAATGTTTTAATTTTAGATTAACATCATCCCGCATATTGTCAATTAAAAAACTCCCGGAGATTATTTATTGTAAAACCCCAAGCGAACACGCCTTCAGTAATACGCGTTTGATTGGTAATGCATTGTTGACGTCTTTTCTTTTCTAAACGTTGTCAGTCTGTGAACCTACTCCGGGAGATTATAAATTGCGAAACCCAATCGAACACACTTTCATTGATTGGCGCATTATCAAAGAAGTTGTGTAGCGGGTTTGTGTAATTGAATTAATCCCTCCCCTATTGTAACAATGGTGATAAAGATGAAAGAAGTTAGGTGTCTCTGTGAATGGTACGTTTTACAAAGCACTGCAATTCATCGTTTCTGAGACTGTGTAAAATCTTGTATTATCGCTCATGCTTCACCATGCATTATATGTAGGGAGACATGATTTCGGTTCGGTTAATCCGGAGATTCGGATAATAGAAGGCCGGATAATCGAGGTTCTACTGTACATGCATTATTTTTCTCTTAGAGATTATTTTCTCTATTTAAACATTGTTTGGACCTTAAAATAACTTACAGTGCTTTGAAAGTATCCTGAACTTTGTACTGATACAGTACATCTATATCTCATGGTGTTAAAAATATTCCCCTAGGCTGTGGGGTAAGGGCATCTCTGATGCTATTTTTTTCTTTTTTGCTGTTTTTTTAAAAATTTGGTTACTAGTTTCTTTTTTATTTCGTTGTAACATGTATTTTTAACGAGTACAATAAATAAATTAACTATTTCCTAACCAATCTGGACATTAATTCTTTCACCTATGTCTTCATTATGGAAAAGCAGTTTTGATACCTTATGTGCAAAATATGCCCTATAGTAAAATATGCATGCAACTTGTTGGATATTTGTCATTTACTGTAAGACCACCGAAAAAAATTGTCAACATCGATGATCAGCTTTCTGTGTCATCCATGGCCAGATGTAAGAATTTCAAACCATTCCAATAAAATCAATGAAAGTAATATAACTGGATTTGGTCATTGGAAGTTGATGACCTGGAAACGCCTGTTTTATTGGTTTTTACATCAGTGGAAGTAAACAACATAGAACACAGCCTACTGAATGCAAGATGTTACAGAAAGCAAAGAGTGATAAAAAGTGACTATATGTATATACACTGTACATATAATCTTAAAATTGATTTATAGGAAATATATATATGTGTAAATAGTTTATTATTTTTGTTAAATCTTTGTCATAAAATGCCAATAAGTTTCCTTAAATAGTAAATCATTTCTTTAAAGTTTTAAACTTCCTGTCAATTTGTGATAGATTTTTTTGCATCTAACACAATAAACTATGCAGGCTCATAAATTTAATTTCTTTTAGGAAAAAGAAGACATGTGTAAATGAAATTTTCTAATTCGTTCAGCTTAAATTATAAGAGTTACTTTGGAATACATATATCTTTATTTGATTGCATCTTTCACTTCATTTTTATACTTTATGATTTTGAATATATTTATAGACAATTGTTCATCTTTTGCTCCATTTTATGTGATAAAAATAACAAATGTGTAATAATAGTTGTTTTATTGATCTTTGGGGTTAATATTTGACATAAGCATCTCGGATTTAATTTCAATCAACTAATGTCAGGTTTGTCATATGTCTGCATCTGCTCTGGTACTTTTTTAAAACCTTTTTTGGATGGTTCTGCCTTTTACATTGTCAGGAAGAAGTTTTTGGTAGCTAAGGTTTTCCTTTGTAAATACATCTTACCTAACGGACAATTTGCTATACCGGTCAGCACGACCGGTCCTGCACAACGACAGAAAAAGTTATCCTGTGTTTTCCACCAGTCAATCTGCTAGCACAAGCCAGACTGTTGCTGTTCTTTGTGAGATACCTTTGGCTGAGTCTCCCACTCAGGTAACTAAGTTAAAGACTACCACTGGTTCCAGTGATATGCTAGATTTCTAACCCACTGGACCGGTTGGTCAGAACATCTCCAGTCAGTCTCTTACTGGCAAGAAGGTCCTGCCTTCATCTTCATTGGCCGGGACTGCTCTCTCACAGGACTCTGATCTGAAACAGCATAGCTATCTATCCTCCTCTGCTGACCACATGGAGGAAGAGAGTGAGGTATCTGATCAGGACACTGCTATGCCAGAGCAGACACTGGACCAGCAGTTGAGTGATGAGCAGAACTATTGGGAGACCATCAGAGGGGTCAGTTTGTTCATGGGTTGGCACCAGGTCCCTGAGTTTGAGAGTTCACCCCTCTCAATATAACAGTCCATTTGCTAGTCCCAGGACCCAGCCAACCAGCAAAGTATCTGTCAAACTACCCTCTGGTGAGTGGCTGTGCAAAAAAGATGGAGAATCACTCTCACCGAATGCTACCCCACCCATAGTTCTGATACTTGTGGAACTGTCAAGGGACTGGTTTGTCAGAGTTCCCAAGACACATAAAAGGTATGATATGTATGCTGAGAAGAAACACTTTTCCTGGTCAAAAGTGCACTGTCGGACTTAGGAACTGGCAAGGCTGAACAGTTCCTTCCCCAGAATTGCTAGACAATCACTACCTTCACACTGGCCTCCGGCCTATACCTCAGGATACACTGAGAAGATGGGAGAGGTCAGCCAGGGACCAGTCCTGCATGTGCAAGCAGGTAGCCAGCTTAACTCACTGTCTGACTAAGGTCCAGGACAATATGGTCACCCAATTCAAGATTATACGGAGTGACAAACCCAAGGGGAAGTATGCTAGCAAAACACAGGAGGCCACAGAAAAACTAGCTCATCTAATGACTTTCAATCAGCGCATCAATCAAGCTATGGCCAGAACCATGCAGGACCTTTCAGATTGTATATTCATTAGCATGGACAACTTCACCCATGCACATCATGACATTTATATGGGCTATTTGAAAGTAGGGGTCAAGCAGGATACAATATCCTCCCTTAAGAACTCGCCTCTGCAGATGTGCTCCCTGTTTGCAGATCACATCATTGCTAAGGCAGAAGAGGAAATACACCATCATGCTGACAGACGTTCCTCTAGGACTTCCCATAAGAAATAAGGCAGAATATGTTGTTTCTAAGACCAGAGTATTTTTAATGATTTGATAAGTACAACATTTTATCTACCCTGCCCCAAAGCTGACTGACATTTTGTCTGCCCTTGCAATTTTGACCAGCATTTTGTTCACCAGTATTTTGTCCTAGATTTGTGTTCTAACTGTAATTGTAATAGTATTTTTATAGCGCTTAACCTACAGACAGACTCCAGGCGCATTAAGCAGAAAAAACAGAAACTCATAATCATTAACCTGAAACATAGCAGGGGTCAGTGCCATGGAGAGAGACCTGGAAAAATAAAAAAATTAAGATTGGTATGCTTTGGATAGAGATATGTTTTGAGCTTCTTTCTGAATGAGTATAGAGATCTGGCCAAATGGACTTCACCAGACAAATCATTCCAAATCTATTGAACATCATAAGCAAAGCTGAGGCCAAAATGCTTAGTAGACTTGTATACTGAAGTGGCAAAGTGTTGGACCTCAAGCAACACACCATCAGCTTGGCTTTTATGTGTATTATAAACCATATGTCTAGGTTTAAGGAAAGGTACAAAATATTTTGAATAACCACTTTGTAGGAACTTGTACACCAGTAAGGCAGTCTTAAAAATAGAACGATGTTCAATAGGCAACCAATGGAGAGTCTTTCTAACAGAAGTGATGTGTGAGTACTTAGTGATGTTGGTAGCAATTCTAGCAAGACTATTTTGAACACATTGCAGCTTATGAAGATCAAGAGCAGAGAGACTCCTAAACAAGGAATTACAGTAGTCAAGTTGACTACCAACTAGAGCCTTCACAGCCATAAGAGCAGCATGATTTGTGACATAGCCTCAGAGATGCTCAAGATCCCAGATTTGAGCAAAACAAGACTTACACATATTCTGAACATGCCTCAAAAAGGAAAAAAAACACACTATCAAACCACGTACCAAGGTTCCTGATCGCCTCAGCAGGAGAGAGGAAATTACCAAGAATATTAACCGGGAAAGATTTGAGTTTTTCATGTTGCATCTTTGAACCAAAATTGATGAATTCAGTTTTATCTGGGTTCACCTTCAACTTATTTGCAGACAACCACTTTTTGACAGTGTCCAAGCAAGTTTTTACCCTGTCAAAGGCATGAGTTACATTCTTGTGTGTAAGATGAACATATAACTGTGTATCATCTGCAAAGAAGTGGAAACCTATGCCAGGATGATTTTGAATGACTTTGCTGAGGGGAATAGTATATAAGGGAAAGATTATTGGACCAAGGACCCGAGCACTGTGGTACGCCAAACAAAAGCTTCTTAATATCAGATAGAATAGAGTCAATCTTAACACACTGCAAACAATCAGAGAGGTAGGACTTGAACCAGTCCAAAACTACACCACCAACACAAAACCAAGAACTCAGAAAATCTAGGACAATCGTATCACATGCTGCCGATTGGGAGCACAACAGCAGTGGCTTCAAGATGGACATCATTCTTAATTGACAGCACCATACTTTTGGTCGAGTGACCTAACTTATAAGCTGACTGTTTGACATTCCCAAGTCCAATAGAACTGACATAGTTGTTTAATGGGAGGCGACCGCTTACTCGACAAGTTTGGAGATAAAGAACAAGCCTGACACAAGTCGGTAATTCTTGAAATTATCAGGCGGTAATGAGGCTTTTTTTGATTAGTGGAGTGACAACAGCTTTTTGAAACCAGTGGGAACAACACCTTCAGACAGGGAACAATAAAGAAGTATTGATTGAGGGCAGAAGAATGTCTAAACAACCCTTTACCAAAAAAGTAGGCCACAGATCCACAAACAAGATTTTGTTGGTGATTTCAAAATTGCCTCATGAATTTCTTCATCAGAAACCTTTTTAAAGAAGTCAAATTTAAATAGGTCTAAAGGAGCAAGAAGTGCATAAGACTCAGTGCTGGAAAATGAGTCCCTAATCTTGATAATTTTGTCTGAGAATAAAGTCACAAAGCAGTTAGCAAGACATTCCTGAGACTTGTGAGTAAGGAGTACACTTTCGGGATCCGAATGCAATGCAGTTAAGCAGTCTAAAGCAAATGGTAAACCACTGAACATGACAGCATCATATGCATAGAATAGTCATCAGTGTCCTTCTCTTGTTAAGTAGCTAGTTCCATGCAATATTTTTACCACAAGAAGGTAAAATGTGGAAATTTATAGGTACATTGCCCTGGGGAAGCCAGAAATAAATTCACCAATGGGTTTATATAATTTATTAATAATTCATTAATAATCATCATAATAATAATTTTAACATCTAAAATCCTTTTACTGAATAATTAAAACGAAACCTATAAGAGCATATTATTATTATGGTGTGACCATAATGCACTAGTATATGATTTTAACATAATATAAGGGTGAACCTTGGACCAAGCAACCATGGGTAACAAGGGTCAAATTTTGATGATTTTGAAGGGGTCAGAGACCCGGAAGCCACAAACAGAATATCAGAGGTAAATAAGCCCATGGTTAAATGTAAGTTAGTTATAAGTATCTACACCCAATTGACTAGGATGTTAATTAACAGACTTTGAAATTTTGTAAAATTTATGATACAGAATGATATTTCCCCGATCATAAAGGGGGAATAAAGAAGTCTGAGGCCAAAAATGTACAAATTTTTGGAAAGCAAAAGCCCCAGGCTATAAAATGATGGTATTTGGTAGCGAGCAATGGACAGAATGAGCTGTGAGGCCAAATTTAGAATGAGAATGTACTGTAGATTAAGTCAGTAATAGAATTTGGAAGATAAATTACGGTACAGTACAAAAATTTTTGAAAGAGTTTAAATAGAAAATATGAAAGATGTAAAATAAATTCAAAGCAAAAGAAGAGATCATAGGTCAAATCAAAGGTCATGTTTAGATGAAGGTCAAATCAATTAGAGGTAAAAGGTGTGTAATAACACACGGAAAAGACTAAATCAAGTAAGGTAGATTAATAAACACATGGAAAAATGTGAAGAGTTTGATAAAATTGTAAATTTGAATCAGAAAGGAAGGTGAAATGAAGGCCAAAGATGAAGGTCACAGTGAGTGTGAGTTAAATAATCTGAAACCAAATGTTTAATTAGAAACAGTTTGTACTTTTAAAGGAATGGTTTGCCATTAAGATAAAGGAAAGACTAGGTGAAAGGAGATCAAAAGGGCAGACAGGTAAGGTAGATAATATTGGTCCCACAGTTCATATAGATATGTATAATACAGATATGTGTAGATACAAGCAAGGTCACAATTCATGTAAGTCATTATGTAATATGAATGTCATATGATAAAAAACAAGGTCACAAATAAAACACCACATAAAATATATAATAATACAATGCATTTTGTCCATCACACCACACCGCTGTTACATCCCACCTAGCTACTGTATAATTTACACCTTACAGAGCTGACCAATACAGCCCACCTTAGTTATTAAAAAATAACAAAAACCCCTAAGGGACGCCTTGACATTAGCAGTGCACAGGTGCAGTCCTATATTTTAAATTCAGGAATAAAAGACAGGCCAGGCCATCAGCAGAAGACCAACATCCACTGTGATCGTCCATGCATAAGCATACCAAAGGAGCACAAGAGGAGCACAACTGAGATTAACTCCCCCACTGACTAGGCACCATCTCTTGTGAAGTCTTCAGAAGAGCCAGTACACATATACCAAGAACACCAATAACCACAAAGTCGCCAACTGCAATATCTCCAATTCCACTAACATTCCATTATTCCATGATATCACCTGAAAAATAAAATCTAGAGCAAGCAAACTGGATGAAAAAACCCTCCCAGGGAGGGAAGGGATGGGTGAGAAATTCAAATATAGATGTGGCCCCTTCAGTGTCTGCAGAGCAAATGGCAGAATGAAGGGCCAGGCTTCTGGTCCTCATTACCTAGACCAATCAGAAGCTGCCACACACTTTACACATTGGTTATACTAAAGAACATAACATTTTCGAATCTTGGACCTTCCCCAAGCAATGATCTCGCTGGCACCCAAATGCCAGCCCGAACATTGCCCTGGGGAAGCCAGAAATAAATTCACCAATGGGTTTATATAATTTATTAATAATTCATTAATAATCATCATAATAATAATTTTAACATCTAAAATCCTTTTACTGAATAATTAAAACGAAACCTATAAGAGCATATTATTATTATGGTGTGACCATAATGCACTAGTATATGATTTTAACATAATATAAGGGTGAACCTTGGACCAAGTAACCATGGGTAACAAGGGTCAAATTTTGATGATTTTGAAGGGGTCAGAGACCCGGAAGCCACAAACAGAATATCAGAGGTAAATAAGCCCATGGTTAAATGTAAGTTAGTTATAAGTATCTACACCCAATTGACTAGGATGTTAATTAACAGACTTTGAAATTTTGTAAAATTTATGATACAGAATGATATTTCCCCGATCATAAAGGGGGAATAAAGAAGTCTGAGGCCAAAAATGTACAAATTTTTGGAAAGCAAAAGCCCCAGGCTATAAAATGATGGTATTTGGTAGCGAGCAATGGACAGAATGAGCTGTGAGGCCAAATTTAGAATGAGAATGTACTGTAGATTAAGTCAGTAATAGAATTTGGAAGATAAATTACGGTACAGTACAAAAATTTTTGAAAGAGTTTAAATAGAAAATATGAAAGATGTAAAATAAATTCAAAGCAAAAGAAGAGATCATAGGTCAAATCAAAGGTCATGTTTAGATGAAGGTCAAATCAATTAGAGGTAAAAGGTGTGTAATAACACACGGAAAAGACTAAATCAAGTAAGGTAGATTAATAAACACATGGAAAAATGTGAAGAGTTTGATAAAATTGTAAATTTGAATCAGAAAGGAAGGTGAAATGAAGGCCAAAGATGAAGGTCACAGTGAGTGTGAGTTAAATAATCTGAAACCAAATGTTTAATTAGAAACAGTTTGTACTTTTAAAGGAATGGTTTGCCATTAAGATAAAGGAAAGACTAGGTGAAAGGAGATCAAAAGGGCAGACAGGTAAGGTAGATAATATTGGTCCCACAGTTCATATAGATATGTATAATACAGATATGTGTAGATACAAGCAAGGTCACAATTCATGTAAGTCATTATGTAATATGAATGTCATATGATAAAAAACAAGGTCACAAATAAAACACCACATAAAATATATAATAATACAATGCATTTTGTCCATCACACCACACCGCTGTTACATCCCACCTAGCTACTGTATAATTTACACCTTACAGAGCTGACCAATACAGCCCACCTTAGTTATTAAAAAATAACAAAAACCCCTAAGGGACGCCTTGACATTAGCAGTGCACAGGTGCAGTCCTATATTTTAAATTCAGGAATAAAAGACAGGCCAGGCCATCAGCAGAAGACCAACATCCACTGTGATCGTCCATGCATAAGCATACCAAAGGAGCACAAGAGGAGCACAACTGAGATTAACTCCCCCACTGACTAGGCACCATCTCTTGTGAAGTCTTCAGAAGAGCCAGTACACATATACCAAGAACACCAATAACCACAAAGTCGCCAACTGCAATATCTCCAATTCCACTAACATTCCATTATTCCATGATATCACCTGAAAAATAAAATCTAGAGCAAGCAAACTGGATGAAAAAACCCTCCCAGGGAGGGAAGGGATGGGTGAGAAATTCAAATATAGATGTGGCCCCTTCAGTGTCTGCAGAGCAAATGGCAGAATGAAGGGCCAGGCTTCTGGTCCTCATTACCTAGACCAATCAGAAGCTGCCACACACTTTACACATTGGTTATACTAAAGAACATAACATTTTCGAATCTTGGACCTTCCCCAAGCAATGATCTCGCTGGCACCCAAATGCCAGCCCGAACATTGCCCTGGGGAAGCCAGAAATAAATTCACCAATGGGTTTATATAATTTATTAATAATTCATTAATAATCATCATAATAATAATTTTAACATCTAAAATCCTTTTACTGAATAATTAAAACGAAACCTATAAGAGCATATTATTATTATGGTGTGACCATAATGCACTAGTATATGATTTTAACATAATATAAGGGTGAACCTTGGACCAAGTAACCATGGGTAACAAGGGTCAAATTTTGATGATTTTGAAGGGGTCAGAGACCCGGAAGCCACAAACAGAATATCAGAGGTAAATAAGCCCATGGTTAAATGTAAGTTAGTTATAAGTATCTACACCCAATTGACTAGGATGTTAATTAACAGACTTTGAAATTTTGTAAAATTTATGATACAGAATGATATTTCCCCGATCATAAAGGGGGAATAAAGAAGTCTGAGGCCAAAAATGTACAAATTTTTGGAAAGCAAAAGCCCCAAACAGCCAAAAACTACATGTGTAGGTGTTGTTTGAATGTAGCAGCTACTGGGGAAATGTGTTGGGGGAGTGTAGATACATAACGCCAGACACAGTCGGAAGTCCAGGTTCCATGCAACATGATCTGCTGGAGAGGTACGCCATGCTAAAAAGCCCAGGTAGTACCAGACTTTCTAAAGGTGTGAAATGTTAACGGGGAAGGTACTTTGAGTAGTGTTGCTACTTTTTTAAGATGTTTACGTGCTACTGAGTCAGTAAGAGGAACATAAGTAGTCCCAACAGGAATCTGAAATAGTGGATCATTGGGAGATCCAGGAATATTTTTCAACATGAGTTGCATTGCTGTGAATGGGCACAAGGGAGAATTTCCTAAACCTAGGTATACAAATAGTTGTGGTAGTTTTGCGATTTTGAATGGTTTTAGACCATTTTATAATTACTGTGATGGTATCAGAGGAAAAAATCAAATCACCTCTACACAATTGTCTAGTTGGGTCAAAGGAAATCCTACTGTGGGGCAAAAGATTAGACAGTCTGAGAAAAGAAAAGAAACAGAAGGTGTATAACGCCTTAAAAACAATAGGAAATTGTAAGGAAGCAGACACCATCAAAATATTAGTTAGAACTTCTATTGTAATTATATATCCAGTTCTTGGACACAAAGGTCGGGTATAAGTCAAGGATTTTTGAAACAAATGGATTCTTTTATCTTTGAAGGGAGTAGTATCAAGTCCATAGAGGATGAATTGTGATCTTATTCCTGCCATATAATTGATAATGTTGGAAGGGGAAAAATTTTGGTTTAACAAAAATTCCATGAAAATTAGCAAAGTAACAGTATTAACATGATGGAGAAGCAGCCCAGCCGCCACCAGGAAGCCCATGAATTCCTTAAACATACGGGCATAAGCCTTTTGTGTGGCAGGTCTGAAGGCATCCCACAACCTATTGACAGCGCTGGTGGCTAGCTGGGCTGCAAAGGAGTGATTATCTGAAAATAAATATAAAAAGAAAGTGCTAAATACTATAATTAAGCTTAAGAAGGTCCATATGAGTAGGAATCCATTTCCAACTATGCAACAAAGTAGATAATTTTTGATCCCTATTTTCTGTGACCCACCAACGTGATAGCAAATCAGCAACCGCATTGTTTGTACCTGCAATATGTGAAACAGATAAATGAATGTTAAATACTGAAGTTAGCATCCATATATTCCTGGCTATGGTGGCCAGAAGAGGATCTCTAGCCTTACCTTCTTGAAGTACTTGTACAACTGCAAGATTGTCGCACTTAATTTCAATGCGCATATTTTGCCAGGTGTAACCCCAAACCTTCAAAGCAACTATAATGTTAAGCATTTCTAATTGTGCAATGTTATAATTCAGATGGTCATGGGGTAGGGGTAGGGCATATACCATATTTTGGAAAACTGCACCTAGACCTGTAAGAGAGGCATCTAATTCAATGACAGCTTGAACTGGTTTATTATCATAGAAAGTTACACCATTGTAGGAACACAAGAAAGTGTTAAACCAGTTAAGATCTTTAACAAAATCTTCAGTTAACCGGATATGACCATTGCTGTGGTTATCCCTCAATACTTGAAGCATACGATTCAAGAAGAAGCGAGCTGGCCGAACACACTTAGTAATGTATAAGAGTGAACCCAGGAGGGACTGAAGCTGAGATTTAGTACAAGACGTTTTGTCAGTCCAAGTATTGCATAATTTGACAATTTCTGCTAACTTTTCTTGAGGAATGGATATAGTTCGGTTAACTGAGTCCACCAATATGCCAAGACATACCACAGAGGTAGAGGGAGCAACCAGTTTATTCTCACTAATATCCAAGCCTAGTTCTTGAAGTAAGTGAAGTAAAAAGTCATATGAAGCTGTAATATTTGATGGTAAACCAATATATATTAAATCATCTATATAATTCAGCAAGTTCGGATAACCGAATTTTTTCATTATGTACCTAATTGCATCTGAACATTTCTGAAAGAAAAAAGAACCATGTCTAAATCCAAAAGCCAAAGACCGTCCAGATAATAGGATTTATGGTGTAAACCTAAGAGATCCAGATCCCCAGGATCAATCCTTAAATGTCTGAAAGCTCTGCTGATGTCTACTTTATAGATAAGAGCACCAAGACCTAAACGCTTAAGGTGATCTACAATATGATCTACAGAGGGATAGGAAAGCTGGTAATAAGCTTGCAAATACTTATTTTTTTGTACACCATGGTTAACCGAAGAGCCATGAGGCCAACTAAGGTCTACAATAGTTCTTCGGTTATCCGAACCTGGTTTTTCACGAGTCATTAGAGGGGATATATGCATAGGAATAGGTTTTTTATTAAAGGGGCCATACATAGCATTGTAAGTAACCTCATTTTCCAGATAAGCCTCAATATCCCGAGGAAACTGTTGAGCCGAACTGTGATTTTTTTCAGTAGATAGCAAAGGACATGTCCTATCAAAATCTATGGGGAAACCATAGTCTATTAGATCAGGTAATTGTTTATCCCAATAATCCGACAAGTACTCCCTCCAAATATGTGCCTGTAGCTGTCCCTTGACAGGAATGCGGCAGCCCAAAAAATTAGGGAGTTGGGACTGACGTATTTTTAAATGGGTTTGAAGTATATCTGTCATTGGAACATTAGTAGTAGGAGGGCCTTCATAAACTATTTGATTAGTAATTGGAAGGGCACCAAAAACATCCCCATTTTGAGTTACACATCGATTATAATCTACACAATGAACCCTATTTTCCCAAATGGATAGTGGAATAGCTGTATTAGCATAGGTGGGTTCAAACCCAGCATTTAAGAAGCCAGGTTGTACATGTGGGTCGACAACATTTTTTGTTTTGTTTCCTGTATTCTCAGAGGCGTGAGTACTTGTACTAGGGAACAAGTCAGGATTGATGTTTGTGTGGTTTTCAGTCGTAGTTACTTGCTCATCACACTCCATATTTACAGAACATTTGTAATCAGGACTTGCTTTTGCATAATTACATTTCTTTCTTACCTTTTTGGGGCCAGCAACATCCCTAGGTGAGAAAACAGTGAATTCATCGTGATTTTTACAATCCTTATTTACAGATATTTCATTGTCATCAGTATGAAGATCATACAGTACCTGATACCTGTTGTGTGTACTGAGAATATCAGTATGGTGTTTAACAGGCAACTGAGGTGTGGTCACACTTTGACAATCAAATGACTTCTGTGGCTTCACAGATGTGTCATACACCACTTTGTTAACCAAGCCTGTGTTAACCGATGTACTAAGCCTTGGTTTACATCTGTTAGATTGACAATCTTTTACCAATTTAGGACTTTTAAGCATTAAAGTGCTTTTGAGTACTTGTGCATATGACCTGCTGTCTATGGTGTCAAAAGCTTTGGCTTGATGAAACCACTGTGACCAATGAACTTTAGTAGCATTTAACTCTTTTTTAACTTTACTTTTATCAATATTTACAGCAAACAAAGTACGGGTACTATGGACATGAGCACCAGAATGGCTCATGCCCTTGGTACTTCGTTTTTTAGACTGATTTTTTTCTTATTTCTGCAATCCATTTCACTATGTGAAAAAGTCCTATTTGCTGTTGTGAAACAATGGGAACATATGTGTTTGTATAAGACACCCCTAGTTTCATGCGTGCTGGTATGCGAACAAGAGTTCTGGTTGAAAAATTGGCAAGGCATAGTTTTGCCAGCTTTCAAAGTGGTCTTTTTGCCAAACTGAGCATTGTTGGGGTAAAGGGGACCTTGTGTCATATGTTTTTGTGCATTTGCTCTCCTAATTCGGTCAATTCGATCAATTTGATCATAGCCTGTAACTTCCCCCTGCTCCATACGACATAAGAGGACCGCATGACTGGCCTTGGCCGCACCCCATGAGAAATCATTCGCATCATCCATCAAATCAATAAGATAGTTCAACATGTGATTTTTTAAATTTTGATTAGTTTCCTCTCTCATGGTGCGGCAAAAGCCAGCCATCCACTGGGGCATTGTAAGCTGATCATAAGAAATACGCTCTTTAGATGAGCCAGACAACACAAATTCATGGGGCCATTTAACTCGGGTCCGAACAAACACATCAACTTGACCTCCACGTTGTGATTTGACCTTGTTACAAGTACCTGTTTGTGCAATGTCCGCCAGCTCTCTTAGACGTTGATCTACTTGAGCTTGTATGTGCTGATCATGTTTAATTGCTTGCAAGGACGGAACAGAAGTGTCGGATCCGACCTGGACAACCGGCTGGGTCTGGGTAAGTGAGGCCTTGGCTTTAGGTTTCTGGCCACGACTACTGGCCTCATGTACTGATTTACTCAAGGGCACTGTGTTGACCATACCTGATGTACTGGGTAGTTCAACATGTTTTGATTTTTTAAAAGTTTTGTTTTTGATTTTTGATGCCTGAAGAGATTTTTTACAATTTTTTTGTTCTAATGTATCTAACCTGGCACTGATTTTTTCAAGCTTATCTAGAATAGTTTGATTGACCATTTGCTGAGTATCATTACTGCTATTTTCATCCGGAATTTGACTTTCAGAACCAAATTTTTCATAGGACCTATGCTCAGTATCTGATACATCCGTTTCATTATCGGATGATTGAACTAGATCCGAAATATCGAAGTCACTACCGGATGACAAATCAGAATGAACTTGCCGTTGAGCAGGGGTAGGGTGACTACCCCCCAGCACTTGAGACATGAAGTCCTGGTCGTCACACAACTGGAGCTGAACGGGTAGTACAGTCTCCTTCTTCCCTGATCTGAGGTTATACTTCTGAGCCATGTAACAGCAGTGCAGTGTAAAGAAACTCAAAAAAAAAGTGGTATAAATAAAAGACTAAAATCCTAAAATATAATTAACACGTGGCAGCATGTAGACAGTGCTGTGAGAAATTCAAATATAGATGTGGCCCCTTCAGTGTCTGCAGAGCAAATGGCAGAATGAAGGGCCAGGCTTCTGGTCCTCATTACCTAGACCAATCAGAAGCTGCCACACACTTTACACATTGGTTATACTAAAGAACATAACATTTTCGAATCTTGGACCTTCCCCAAGCAATGATCTCGCTGGCACCCAAATGCCAGCCCGAAATTAAATGATGTAAATTTCTATTACAATCCACAGAAATTACTTCTACAGGAAGTATAGATCCCCATAGTATATATGTTGTTTTCATTACAAAGGGTAAAATGCAAATACATGCAATGGAATATTTTAAAAATGACTTAAGTCTGCCCTGCAGTGGTCTAAAAGTTATGACAAAATCTAAGACAAATTTTTGTCTAAGACCTTTTGTGAATCCCATTTTGTCTAAGCAAAAAAAAGTCTTAACTTTATGACAAAATTCTTGCACAGTTAAGACTTTTCTCTTAAAGTTATGACAATTTTTTGCTTAAGACCTTTTGTGAATCCCGGCCCAGCACTTATAAATAATTAATATACTGTTCATATTCAGTTGCAGTCATATATCTTCAAAATGTTTTAGTATACACGTGCTATGAACAGTTATGCATTGTTTACTAGATTAAAAGGCACTGTTTGTAAAGTTATGCCTATTTGAATTCTTAGTGGTAATTATGTCTGGTGATAATATGCAGCAAGTCAGTAGCAATTCTTTGTTTTCAAAACTAATAGGGATTACAATGAAGTAATTTAATTAACATACACAACTTTCACAATAATATTTAAACCTGCAACAGTAATGTGGGTGTTCCACCACACAACTAAGGCTCCCGATTAAGGGTTTTGGGGGGTCGGTTTCAAATATTTGCTTAGTCCCAGACCTTCTGTAAGGGTCGGTTGTGGTCGGTTGAGGCCGTGGGAAAAATCAAACGTGTTTGATATTTCACACAACTACAACCGATTCATATTTCCCGCCTTCAACAAAATGTCCAGTCCCAGGCGTCCTCAGGCCTCCTCAGCCCGAAATTTACACAGTCGTGTGTTGTCCCAGGCCGCCTGCGACCCTTAGTCCCAGACCTCCCTAGCTTAGTCCCAGGAGGCCGGTTGTTAATCCCAGACTCAAATATGATGCGTATGAATTTCATGCATCTGAAAGTTAGTCGGTTGCATTAGTCCCCGGAAGCCTCAGACCGTCTGCAGTGTCCTAGGACCCAAAAATCTAGGTCTGGGACGAAGCCCCGACTAAGGGTAACCGACCCTAACCGATTCAAACCGGCCTCCCCAGGACGCCTGGGACAACACATTTTTAGTCTGCGATGGTCTGAGGATGCCCCAGGAGGCCTAGAACTAACAACCGATTTAGAACCGAATCTTTTCGGCGCGTCTGAAATAAAATTGAGGTAGTGAGGGGGTCTGGGACTATATAACCGACCACGCACACATTCTCATTGTTACTGACTGAGAGACGTGTGTCACTGATTTGTAGGGGTTTTCAGTTTTTATTTTATATATTATATACTTGAGCTTAGGGCAAATTTCACAGTTAGGAGACACATTTTACTATTTTTTTATTATTTTGTCGACTGGATTATGAGGAAAGAGAAAGGAGGGAAGAGAGGAATGAAAAAGATGGATGAGAGAGAGAAGGAAAGTGAGGTAGAGGAGAGGAGTGAAGTTATTACAGAAGAAGGAACTGAGAGGAGAGAGGAGGAGGAGATTGAGGAAGGTCCAGCTATTGGGGAAGCTGTGGAAGAAGAAGAAGAGAGGTGTGAAGAAGATCCGGAGTGCCATTCTTCAGCCAAGAGAGCCAGGGTGTGTGCCACTTTTACAGACAGTGAGGAAGTTTCCATTGTGGAATTTGTAAAGCAGCACCCTGAACTGTATGACAAGGAACATTCACGTTTCCACGACAGGACCAGAAGAGAGGCTCTCTGGGCAGAAATATCTGCAGAACTCAAGCTCTGATTGGTGCTCTGTAGTTGGTGGCCTGCCTGGCAAGGTGTGGTTCCAGTCTAGTCTTTATCATTTCAAAAAATTCTGGGGTCATCCTCATGTAGTTGGTGAATCCTGGAATATCTGTGGCATACAGATCAGCCATAATGTTGTGGTAGGCCCCCCTCTCCTCTCTCTGCAGTAGCCATGGCCTGACCCACATGTTGTGCCTTCTAGGTCTCTGTATGGGTGCTGGTGGTGGTGGTGGTGCTGGTGGTGGTGGTTGCTGTGGTCGACATAGAAATAGGAAATACATGATTATTTGTAACTGAATAAAAGTTGTTGTTGAATCTGTCTTCCATTAAAAGGTGGCATCCTGCTGTGTTCCTAGAAAACCAATGGTGATTAGATTGTGGATTTTATATATATATACCCAGAAAATCCAGCAACTTTGCAAAACAAGAATCGGCGATCCTGGTCTGGGGAAGACTGAGGAGGCCTGAGGACGCCTCAGGACGCCGGGACTTAATCGTGTGTTAGTCGAGGCTTAGTCCCAGGAGGCCTGAGGCGTCCTGGGACCCGGTCGGTTTGTCTGCGACAGGATCGCGGTTGAAACCGCCCAGAAATGCGGCTTAGTCGGTTCTTAGTCACAGACCAGTCGGGGACTGTCTGGGGCTGCCTGATGCGTCCTGAGGCCTCCTGGGGACGATCTGTTCTTAATCCCAGACTTCACTACCGAGCCAGTATTCCCGCCCATTTTTGCTTTTTCTTCACCGACTGTTCACGATTAAGGGTCCCAGACAGGATCGGGGCTTAATCCTTTGGTGGAACAGGGGCATAAAAGACATAAATTTTAAAAAATAAGATGTTATTTTTAATCATTCTCTTGGTTAAATTTGCATTCACATAATATTTTCATATAAGTCATTAAATAGTGAAAAGGTGCAAGGAAAACCACTTAGCAAACTTCAATGCACCACAATTACTCTTAAATGTGAGTTTTAAATCACTTTTAAAATCTATGTTCAGACGGGGACAGCTCATCAGTATTTTCCACACATTGTTATTATTGAATCCATCATGTATAAAGCACAGACTTGAGTTGAATGGAGACTGGTTAATTTAATTAATTCATGTGTAGTCCAAATGATGAAGTGCACAAATACAGATAATACGATGAATGATTTACCAACAAGATATACTAGATAGGAAAGAAAACGTTATGCATTTTAAGGGATTTGACTTTTTATCAAATCCCACCTTTGACCCATCCATGTCAGTTAAACTGGGTTTTTAAAACCAAAAGCCGTTATATCACTGTTCTTATTAGGCTCAGAGGTTTGGGATATGAAAACTTTGTGTAGACATGGTTTTCAAATATTTTGCAGGGTTATAGTCAATATTTGTACAGTTGTACTACTCCTTTGGGTTCAAATGAGGTTACTATATCTAAATGTATACCCCTAAATCTTTGTCTTAATGTTCTACACGACAAGCAATTAAGAAAAAAACAATGAGTTGCAAACTATCACCCTCATTTAAAAGGGTTCGGCTGTGACTTAATGCTGTTAAAACTGATTTTATTTTCACAGATACAGATTTATCTGCCACTGTGGCCTAGCGGGTAACACACTTGTCTAGGAACTCAGAGGACGTGGGTTCAATCCCAGGTACAGGCAGATACATAGTGGCTCGGATGACCACTTAAAATGGCGGTCCTCTGTCATTGGGTCCTATCCCCAGTGGCAGGTTAAAGAACCTCAAGGACGTTGATAAATGGTCATCCTTGAGCCTCTATCTTCCAGTTAGGGGAATGTCAGTTACTTGTGAGTTGGGGCTGTACCTGTACAGTCGGATTGGTTAAATAGCGCTTTGAGTCCTGTAGTATATGGATATATTGCGCTGAGTATAAATACATACATACATAACAAATTCTACAAGGAAAAAATACTGATATTTTAAATTTTTTATCTGGTTTTTCACTGTAAATCAGAAGTTATTCTCTGAAAGTGTTCTATAAAATATCACCTTTTAACCTTTCAAATATCAGTTTTCAACATTTTTATAGGGTCTTACTTTCCACCATAAATAAAAAATAATTTTCTGAAAATTAACAATGACCAGTGGTATCCCATTTACTTGAAACCAGGGAACAAACAAATTTTCCACACAAGTTGTTTTGTTGACACAACAAATGGGCAGGACAGTAATGTACAATCATTAAATTTACCGCACCCACTGGGGGAGTGGTTTAATATCAATACTGATAATGATGACTGAAGAATGCCAGAAAAAAAAAACAACAGCTGAAGTGTTAGACATTACAAAATGTTAATCTGCTTATGAGTAAAACTGATGAACACTTATAAATTACAGTTTTCTTATAAAAGAAAATACTTCTAACCAGGAATTTTTCAGATAAAAGAAAAATGATCTCTTTAAGTCCTGGTCATTAACTCCACTTTCAAGATAATTTGCATAATGACATATTACATAAAGGGATTTCAATGTTCTGGATTGTGTGTTTTGGATATTATGACCTAACTGGCCTAAACAGCAAGTTTGTTTGAAACATGGAGAAGTTTGGGGAAACTTGTACCATGCATGGTTTAAGGCAGGCATCTTCTGAAGGAGTAGGAAAACCAAGAAGAATGCTGTGGATGCTTTTATTGCTTGGTATGGTTCTGTGCTTTTCTGCCTTGGCAATTGCAACTGCAATCAAATACTCTGAGTAAGTATATTTGTCAGATAACTGTCAGAGATAGAGATTTTTGCTAGGAACTGTGTGACTTCCGAGTGTGACATATTCAATGTTTTATATTTTACAGCCAAAAAAACCACACACCAAAAGTTCCATCGCTTACACTTGAAGTAGTTGATGTCAAATGTCCCAAAGGTCTTTTGTGTTTGTTTTCTTGTATTCAACTTTTTTTATATTTATTGTAAATACTGTGTTTGATGGTATCTTTCAACTTCAAGATGATGCAGTTGAACACTTTTAAACTTAGGGGTCAGAAATGGTTTCCCAAAACAAGCCCTGATGAGTTAAATATTATTAGTTCTCACATATAGCTTGTGAGGCCAGTATGGAACAATGAGATCTAGGTATTACTGAAGTCTTTCATTTAAAGAGCTTCCACTGTATATCCTCAATAGAAAAGTCCCTCAAAGTATCTGATCTTTATTTCTACTAAAATAAAATTCTTCATAACAGAGTTCCACTAACAGAGACTCAACTGTATTTTGTGAACAGGTTACATTTATAGGAGTGTTCCACTGGGAGCCGACCCTAAGCAACCCCAAGCGACTCTAGGGTCAGTTATTTGAGTCACAGATCAGGAACCAAAGAAAAAAAACAGAAAGAAGCACACAAAAAAATCTGTGTCAGTCTCATCTCACCAACAGGACAAAGTACATCCCAGCTTGTCTTGACCAGACAGGAAACTCTCAAGACAAGATGTAAAGCCCTAAGCGACACGTCGTATCAGGTCACAATAAGCCGTAGTGACAAACCAACAAGACATGGAGCAGTGTCCCGATCCATGCTGACTGATACATTTCTAGAGTCAGGATTATGAGTCGGGACCTGACCAAGACAATTTAAACCCCTTGCTGCTGCTGTTACTTATCATTTAACACTGCAAGCTAGACATCAGAGAGAGTTTCTACAGAAAATTAGGGCCCTGTTTTTTATTGAGTTAAATATTTTGATTTTTATTCTGAATTGGACACATCTGAACCCAGGCCACCACCTGCCATACAGCCAACAACTTCCCCACAGCCCCCACCACCACCCAGGAAAAGAAGGAAGCCACAAAACCCCTGGGTTATGCCATGGATCTGCCAAAGAGAACCTAGTGACCAACTTAATACAGACTGCTATCCCAGGTTACCATAATTTTGTTATAATGCCACCTGCAATTTTTGACCTCATACACCACAACATCACAACGAGTTTGAAGTCACCAATTTTAGGAAGCCCTTAGAAGTTGGATTGAAATTGGTTGTAACACTGATACACCTGGCAACAGGAGAAATGTACAAGTCCTTACAGTATCACTGGCTGGTTGGCCAACCACCACATGTAAACTTGCCCCTACTGTCTGTAGGGCCACCCTTGTTGAATTCCAGGAAGAGTATTTGACCTGCCCCACCAATCCAGAAGACTGGACACAGATTGAGGAGAAGTTCAGAACCACGGTAGAGAATGCATTTGGAATCCAAGTAAGCAGATTCAGGGTCCTACCTAAGGTACAATAAAGCAAAGGCCAAAGGTTGTCAGGGACATTGTTCAGAACCAAGTTAGTGAAGAATGTGTTTTGAACCCTAGCAAGCAGATTAAGGGTCCAAAGTTTTTCTTAACTTCAACATTTCAATCACTCACTCACTCATTCACTCGTTTTGTTTTGTGTTTTGGGGTAATGTGTTTGGTATGGGCAGTGTAATGTTTTTTGTTTGTTTTTAACCAGTTAGCTTATTAATTGTTTTGGGAAGATATGGGTGGTCCTGAAAAGGACCTACAAATCAGCAGCTGTCCTGAAAAGGATATTTTACAGCAGTGGCCCTAAAAAGGATATTCTATAGGTAGATGCAGTAAGTCTACTGCTGCTGCTAAGAAGGCTCTTGCTGCTGGGTGGTTGGAGGGGAGGTGGCGTGTTGATGCAGGTCACTTGGTGTCGAAAGTTGAGGAGTATTCATCTGCTGGTGGCTCATGACTATTCATGTATATTCCCAAAAAGGCTAGAGAGGCCTGAGAAGTTATGTGAAACTCTTGCTAGGGCTAATGATGAAATATAGCTGTCTTAAAGTGCCGGGTTGTTGATTGTCAACAACGAAGTATGAAATCTGCTGCCCTCTGGGCTGTTGTCATTTTGACACCACTTGACTTTGTTAAACTAGTTGTAAGACTTGGCGTGCTGGCATCTGGGCCTCTGGAATAGTCAGTATGTATTTCCTGGAAGTGGCTGCTGGCTGCTGTGTCTGCTGCTGCTGACAAGTGTGAGGCACAAATGTGGAAGTGGCACTGGACCTCCTAGAAAGTTTAGGTTGCTGGGGCTGATGGTTTTTTCTTTTGCCCTGCTCTGTATCCAACTTAAAAGTTTAAATGCATCATTTTTAAAATTCTAAAAGTCTCTTTCCTCCTAGTTTTTACTTCAGATGCCAGGTAGTTACAGAAGGCTGTAGTGGTGCTCTGGTGTCTGGGCCTGAGGAAACATGTAAGGATAGTCTTCATATGGACATATTGAGCCATGACCTGCTGGTCTAGTGATGAAGGCTTGGATACAACTTCTATTGGCAGTGCTGCAAATGGATGACTGATGTGTTGTGTCAGATCAGATGCTGGTCTCCATACTATCAGTATCTGTGGATCCTTGTGAAATGTTGTTGACTTAAGCTGCGCTAGCACTGGCTCTCTCTGTGGTGACTTAAATCCAGAAGACTTGCTGAGGCCCTTCCTTCTGATGTGTGTTTTCAAAAAATTGAATTTATCCTGAATCCAGTTCTACCTCTCTGTCATTTCTTTAAGAGCCTGGCCAGACTTGGATTTGGTTAATTTTCCTTGGCGAATCTTTTGGGATTGAAACCAAGTCTTGCACACTTTCACTAAGAGCCTACGGCTGCTTCCAAATCTTTCCCACAGACGATCCTTCCTTGCATTGTCCTTCCAGTGCCATATGTCCTTTCTTGAGCCTGGATTGGCACTCAGTAGGTGCGCTGGCCCTTCCTCGACCCTCTGTGACCATTTCACTTTTATTCCTCTCAGTTCTTGGTCTTTTTAGGCCACTCCCTCCTCCATCTGAAGTTTCAATCCTGTGGAGTTTCTGCCTTCCTGACTTCCTCCTCTCCCTCCCCTCCCTCTGTTGTTTCTCTGCCTCCTCACTGTCTCTGTTCTTTCTCCCCCCTCCTCTGGATGTCAGTAGCTGTATCTTGCAACTCAAACTCTGTAGGTGTGTCAGTGGGGACTTCTATCTTACTTACATTCTTTCTTGATTTTCTAGATACCATCTTCTAAATCAAATCTATGCAGCAAATCAGCTTGCCATCAAAACATATATTTATGAAATATATCCTAAGTTTATTTGTAAACAATCAACAGCCTATCTCAACCCTACCAGTTATAATCTGTCAGTGTTGAAAATCAAAATGATGCATTCGACAGGCTGATTTGCCTCTTATAGACACAGATCCAATAACCGACAAGCTGTGAGTTGGTGAAATGAAGCCAGTCTGTTCTACACACTTCTCGGCTTGTTTGTTGCTGCTACTACCTTGTCAATTTCCTTTTTTCCTTCCTTTCCCTTGTCCTACTGTGCTCCCAGCTTGTCCTGCAGTGATGCAACTCACCAAAGACTTGTCTTGATGAGAAGCAAGCAAGTTAGGTATTGGTTGCTTACGAAAGCTGGTTTACTTTCAAGTACAGTCAGTATTGTTCTATGGCCTGTTGTGGAGTGATGTGTCCAGGTGGGCAGAGCCAGGGTCGACTCCTGTTAAGGACAATCATTACTAAATACTATTAACATTAAGAAATTCACCAAAGTTAGTGTTTTAGTGTCTTAAATACAGAACAGTGAAAAAATAGGGCGTCACCAATGAAACTTTTTTTTATTGAAGCAAGAAGTTGATCCATAATTTCTCAGATTTAGTGTAATTAATTTACATAACTGCAGTAAGAAAAGAGTATACATAACATTTTGTATTTTTACCTCCGCCAAGGAGGTTATGCTTTCGTGCGAGTTGGTTTGTGCATTTGTTTGTTTGTGAACAAGATAACTGCAAAACTTAAGGACGGATTTTGATGAAACTTTCAGGATATGTCTGAAAAGTTAAAAGGAAGAAATGATTCATTTTTGGGAGTGATACGGATCATCTGGACCTTCTGTATCCATGAAATATAATGTTTAAAGATAGATAACTCAAAAAGTTATGGACGGATTTTGATGAAATTTTTCAGGATATGTCCTAAATGGGACAAGGAACAAGTGGTTAGATTTTCGGAGTGATCTGGATCACTGTCTGAATCCATGAAAAATAAATTGGGAGTGATCCGGATCACCATCGGCAAAAATATGAAATAGAGGGGGGAAGCAATGGTAGGTGTTGAAAGTCCAGAAAATGAGCTCCTGTGGCGGAGGTCTGCACTCTCCGAGTGCTCTTGTTTTTCTAATATGTATTTCATTTATTTTAGGATGACTTTGTTATGTCATAGTTCACATCACACTTGTCAAAAATGAACAAAACAATTAAGAATAGTACAAGTCAATATAGTTTTAGCCCAGAGAAAACAATGACGGAGCTTTACTGGCTGTATGGCAGGTGTTGGTCCTGGGTTCAGATTCTTCCTTTTCTGTATGCAAATCATAATGAAAATCAAAATGTTAAATTCAATAAAACAAAAGTACCCTTAGCTTCTGTACAAAGTCTCTATGATGTGTAGCTGGCATCTATGCAGTGATAAATGATGGGTTACTTCAACCAGATGAGGTTTATATAGTGTTGGTTTGATCCTGATTCTAACTCCAGAATTTAATCAGATCACTCGGGATGGTCAGGATTCTAGTCCAGTCCTGTCTGTTTGTCACTATTGCTTGTCGTGGCCTGATACGGCTTGTCTGTTTGGAGTTAATGACTTGTCCTGGTAGTTTCCCATCTAGTCGTGAAAAAAAGTACCCTGACCCCAAGTCAAGTTAGACATAGATCCAGATAAGCCGGGATGTGCTACGTCCTGTCGGGGAGGTGAAACCAACAAGAATTTCTGGTGGTTTTTCTGGATTTTGGTCTCTGATTTTGGTCCCAGCTTTTCAAACCGACCCTAGAGTTGTAGAGTAGGTTGTAGGGTTGGCCCCGGTGGAACGCCCCCATTAACTTTGGGTTTGACTCAACATCTTGCTTCCAATCATGTTCTGTAAGTTTACACAAATTAGTGTTTGCTCTAATTCAATACCAACAACTTGCTTTTGATTATATTCATTATGAAAAATTTAGTTTACTGAAAATTTCTTTTACGTTTTGGCACATTAAATTTATAGTCCCAAGGCAATATTGATTTTATTAGAAGATTATTATATATTTATTTAATCTATTCCATAGTCATATTGTGTTTTAAGTATGCTCCTTGGTTTTGTGCATTTTGTTTCAGCTACAAGTCTTACACTACAGTGCAGCGCATTTGGAATGATACACTCGAGTTTCCCAGTGTAACTGTTTGCAATTTAAACAGAGTTTCCAAAGCAAAACACCAGGAAATGAGGCAAGAGTTGCAATTTATCCAGTCTTTTAACAATGCATCTGAAGGGATCGTTGAACTATGGAAAGAGAAAGAAGAAACTCCACTAATGTTCCAGCCTTTCGTGACAACCACAAATGGCCTTTTACCATCTATTGATGACTTAATTATCTGGTGCATGTTTTTAAAAAAGCCATTTCTATGTAAAGAGCACATGGTTCCTGTCGTAACAGATGGTGGATTGTGTGCATCTTTCACAGCAAAACCTCAAAGCGGTCAGGGGGATACTTTCACTGTGCATCAGTTGGGTGAGTTTTGTAATTATATTTCACAGAATATATATACAAAGTTGAGGCTTTTAAGGATTCAAGAGATAATGTAGTCAGGTACCAAAAGAAGTCATGGCGTTGAAACACAGCAGAATCATTTTGTAGTCAATTCACTGCTTAACAGGAAGCTTCTTAACACGCAGATATATTTCACATGACCATACTTTCTATTCTTTTTTGGCAAATTTAAGGCCAGGATCTATATAATATTCTGAGATATGAATTTTCTTTAACCTACAGAAAATGGGGAAAACATTTTTAATGTTGGAAAATTTTCTAAATAAATATTGTATTTGTATCAACTTATATGTATTCGTGTATATAGTCAAGAATATCATATCTAACTTTACTATCCTATCAGAATGTATACAAGTGTGCAACAGTGTTCTGCACAGGGACATTCGCAAGAAAATAACAATTTTCTCACTAAAGACTGGGTTTGATAGTTTATGTCATTACACCAGAGGCAGAAAGCAAATGTGTCACCTCTACACGTACACTCACCCCACTACACAGTGTTATGTCTTTATGCGTTTCATATATTTACACTTATCACATATATTTTGGCACAGGTAGTGACTTTGCTTTGCATTTAGTGTTTGACCTTCATACAGAGGATCACTATAGAATACAAGAAGGAGATAGTAGCTTGGCAAATGGACTTGATGTCCTGGTGCATCACGCCGACAACTTTCCTCTGATGTCTAGCGGATCCATCCAGTTATCTCCCGGAATGCAGCACTACGTTGCGGTTCAGATGTCGGATATCGAACGCCTGTCTAAACCATACTCTACAAGAGAATGTGTTGAAGACAAGGAGTACCAGCTCAATGAGTGTCTCTATCAATGTAAACTGCAACTGCAGTTTGCAAAATGTGATTGCAAAATTGATGATCCTCACCATCCGGATGCCTGTACCTATTACAAAATAATAGATTGCTATGATATGTATATTACAGATTATTACAATGATGTGTGTGACTGTACTCCACCCTGCTCTACGTATGAGTACAGTGTTAGACAGAGTTCACTCAGTTTGCCCTCGGGTGAGAATCTGGAATATTTTACGAATATGACAGGCACGAACAGATCAGCATGGGAAGACATTACGGAAAATATTGTCCACTTGCAGATCTACTTTGATTCTATGGAGTACACTGTAGTGAGAGAGACGCCTGCTTTTGGACTGTATGATCTTATTGCCAATATTGGTGGGCTGTTGGGTCTGTTTCTGGGAGCAAGTCTAATCACTATAATGGAGCTGCTGGAGCAGGGCATGTTTGCCAGCTATAATATGATCACACGAAAGCACATGGGCAACAAAGTCAGTGACATTTCTGAAAAAGGCAAGAACAAAATGTTCCAGTAGAAGTTGCTTTTTTCCAAAAAAAAAATGAGAAGATAAAGGCTTGTATTTCCAAAGGCTTGTGTGCATTAACATGGACACAATGCAGTATGATCTAATAATTGAGTTCGGTGTCATTAGATATACCTTGTCTATTCACACCTAGACGATACCATATGAACTGATATGAAATGACTTTTATTTTAGAGAATCCTTAAATTTTTATTTGTACCATGAGTAGTTATCAGTATAGCTTAGACCCCATTTAAATGTTGTCAACCTTTTATATTCCAACCAGTTTTCCAGAGTACTTGTATCTGTATGTAACTTAATGGATATGTATCCCATTTATACACCTGATCGCCCTTGGGGAAGAGCAAGCCACTAGTGGACCTCACTTTGTGCGTAAATATGATCCCCATTCAATGTAAAGTTTTTGAGTCAAATAGTTGTTATGTTACAGCCAGTGCAGCAAGTTTGTATCCACATGACAAAGAGATAAATAAATCCACATTTAAATGTACCAAATTCAAAGACCTCTGTCCACTCCAGTTCAACACTAACTGTGGTCAGGCTTTCTACCCGCTACATAAAGCCTATCCCAGATAATACTTAATATGGTCTGGACATCTTGTAAGCATCCATTTATAGCTTCTGTTGTGTCAACTCTTCAGTATTTTTTGCACAATGGATAGTCAACACTACATTTTTTTCTAACAGTGGGATGTGGTTTAATATTGGGTAATCTACCAAGAATAAAAGGGTGTTTGCCAGTCATCTCTGCACAATGTATTCAATCAATATTGAATTCTTTTCACAGCTTTTTTCATGTTAATTATTTCAGTGGGCACATTTATTAGTCTTTTTAATTTTGCATGAAATTCAGAGTGCATGGAAAATACCTCATGGAAAAAAGTACCTGGAAAAAATACCTCCTGACAAATAATAAAAAAGGCAATTTAATTGATAAAGCTGGATAGTTTTTTAATCCTTTGCATTTTCTTTACGATATGACCCTACAATAATCCACCTTGTATTATTCACAAGAGCAGCTATCTGTCAAACATACTCAGGATCAGGTGTCATGGATTTTAATTCACTTTATCACACTTAAAATACACTTTGGACACAATACACTTTTTGTAGTGGAAATGATTTTTCTTAGGAGACATAGCTGGAATGCAAAATATGGAGCAGGCATTCTTTCTTTGAGGCTTTTTTCAGGAGACAATCTTTCCAGGAGGCATTTTTCCTTGATTCAAAATTTAGAAACAAAGAAAAAATGTAAATCTTATGAAACCTTAGCACACACATAAACTAATTTAACAATTGGTGGTACTTTCAATGCATGAAATACAAATCACTTGCTGTCTTAAAATGAGCACAAATCAGTATAGTAACATGAAAAACTCACCACAACAAATTATCCACAGCATGAACATTGTTATATGAACAATCTAAATATTTCTGGAAAGTCCTTTTTGTAATTCACAGATCCCTAACGTCTATATGATTACTCTATCCATAGTTAAAGCTTTGGTTCAGATTATAATCACAATTTTTATGTTCTATCCAAAATTAAATTTATTTTCCAAAAAAAGGAAAACCAGTGACTGACAAACAATATTGCCTGTGTACTGAAACTCTAAAGACCATAGAACTAATTTACAGAAAATCATGTAGAATCTATTCGGCCCTCACGATTCATCAATAATATAGCTGACAGTCAGGAGATGGCACGCATGAAACAACTCCTTTTCATCATTTTGTTTAAAGTTTGGACCAGTAGCTCCCCAACCTATATGATTTTAATATGATAGGTCACAAAAGCAATTTGATTTGATGCACAGTTGCCAGGACTTAAAAGCAAAACCAAAAGTAGGTGGAAAAGTGAAAGATGGATTGGGCATATTTTATTATACATATTAGTATTATATTTATGTACAACAGTTCAGAGCATTTAAAATTTTCCAATTTTCCAATTTTAAAAGCACCATACCTCAATAGAGGTTAATACCCAAAAAAGGGTTAAAATATAAAACACAATGAATATCACAGAAAATACAATCATTCGTTAGTATGTTAGTACCCAAATGTCAGAGTCAGCCTATTATCAAGTGGTGTAAAGGTCAAATCCGGTAGGGGGGGGGCAGGGTCAGCCTGGTCCTGCCTATATTCTAATTTCTGACATTAGCCTAGGATTAGCCGCTAATGAAGTCGCAATCGATAGGGGGATACCCAGGTCTGCTGGGCCCTGCCTTAGATTTTTTTTTTTTTTAAAATTCCAACCCTCCCTACTCAAGGCCCATATCAATCCGTGGAGACCTCCCTCTGGTTGGGTCAATTCCAGAGGGGTCCAGGCCAAGATGACGAAAGTGAACCCAAACTTCTCAAGACCTACATCAATCCTAGGAGACCTCCCCCTGACCGGGTCAAATTCAGGGGGGTCAAGGTCAAGATGCGAAAGTGTAAAGGAAGTAATGAAACTTCCTGATCTATGCACAGCTTATGACCTCCGATGAAGTCATATTCAGAGGTGTCAACCATGGGTTCATATCCCCAAGTACTTGTGTTAGTGGTGGGAGGTGGGTCAAAATTCTGTTTCTTAACTGTTCACAGTATGGCTGCCAAATTCTAAGTGACTACCAGAGTTTAAGATAAGTCATGTGTGCTGTGACCTGAATACTGATTGGCTAAAAGATTACAAGGAAAAGAGGGAAAACTGAACCTATTAAGTTAAGGTAGAAGACAACTGCCTTAACAGGCCCTTAACAGGGCCGTGTTGACCACAGTTGCCTGGACTTAAAAGCAAAACCAAAAGTAGGTGGAAAAGTGAAAGATGGATTGGGCATATTTTATTATACATATTAGTATTATATTTATGTACAACAGTTCAGAGCATTTAAAATTTGAAAATTTTCCAATTTTAAAAGCACCAAACCCATCAAAAGCTGGAAGAAACCAATGCTTGAAAGGTTGAAGGGATGATGGAAGGGGCAACAGATGCATTTTGGAGATATGTCCATACTGCTGAACTGCGCCAAAGGCCATGGGCCTGAATGTTTTGAAGTGAAATGTTGTTGTCAAAGGCCAAGGTTGCTCCTGACCTTCTGAAAGTGTGGAAACTGTGGCCTTTCAGAGGTATGTTCTTGTGGGCGAGGACCTTTTTCAGTGAATCTCGAATGTGTGTGTCAATGACTTGGGTGAAGGGTGGAAAGTTATTAGCAAATAAAGGGGAATGTGGTGGCAATGGTCTAGATTGAAGTAGCTGCTTAAGAGCCCTAACTGGACATAAAAAAGGGTTCTGGATTGAAGGGAGTTGAATAACATGGTGAGAATTATGACCCTGAAGGGGTTTGGTCCATTTTGTAATCAAATGGGCCCCTGGATGAGCAAATATAAGGCCCTGCCTAAGGAAATGCCTGGAAGGGCTGTACTGACCGGCACTATGTGGGGCAATGTTGGACATACGGAGAAATCCGTAAAAAGAGGTGAGAAAAATGGCTCTGAAGAGTATGGAATCATTAAGAATGTCACATGACATGGAAATTTGGTATAGGGTGGGTAGGTCAAAAATGCCCCTGAGGGTGGGCCTGAAAGAAGAGTTTATTGAAATGGACCTAATGTAATTGGTGATGGCATAGTGGTTAGCATCACTTTGTGGTATGTTATATTGATGGGCCATCAGGCGTACAGACGACAAGTAATTTCTAATTACTCGAGGAGAAATGTGATTCTGGAACAGATATTCCAAAAATGTGAGGATATTGTGGAGGTTTACACACACTGGAAGTTCCATGAACATAATAAAAGACATAAAAGTCCTGAAATGCCTCTGGTGAGATGAAGTGGTGGAAGGACGGTATGCATGCTGAACCTTCTGCCAAGCACTGTCCAGTAAGGGGCTCGACTGTGTGGAAGCACCTGAAATTATATAGATAGGTCCAGTTTCAGATCCTCAATATGTACCTTCTCCCAAATAAAATTATTCTGTAAATTTTCTAGTAAGGTAAGGTTAGTGATCTTATGAGAATACAGTCTAGAGAGGCAATCAGCTATGATGTTGTGTGTACCCTGAATGTGTTCAACTATGAGGTCAATGTCGTAAGTTGCTGTAAGCAGCCATATATTCCTAATGCAGGCAGCCAAAAATGGATCCTTAGTCTTTCCGGACTCTGCCACTTGGACCACAGCTTTGTTGTCACAAAAAATCCGCACTGTGGAATGTGTCCAAAATTTTTGCCATATCCTAAGAGCAACCAGTATGTTGAGCATTTCTAAATGCACGATTTTAAGGTCAAATTGGGTAAGCTGTATAATCGGGTAGGCGTAGACCCTGTTAGCCCAGACACCACCTAAGCCAGTGAGAGATGCATCCACATGTAGGGTGTGGTGTTCAGGTATGATATCCTTGCGAATGCAAGTAATTCCATTAAAACCTGGCAAAAATTTTAGGAACCAGTTAAGGTCATGGAAAAATTCCTAGTCAAGGTGGATTCTGTTCTTATGAGGATTAGTCCTAAGAAGGTTTAGCATCCTATTGATGAAGATCCTTGCTGGTTTCACACATTTATGCACATAAATGAGTTTGCCTAATAAGGACTGAAGGCCTTTCTTTGTGGTATGTTTCTTATTGGCGAATTTCTGGCATTCAGATAAGATAGCCTGTAACTTGGATTCACCAATGCTCAAGGTATTTTCATCCAAATTCACCAAAATTCCCAAACAAGTCATAGCCCTACAAGGTGAACAGACCTTCTTATGGTTAATAGGGAGGCCTAAATCTTGCAGCAATTGGGAAAGTTCATCAAAAGCCTCTTTGGCAGTATCAGGAGAACTAATGATGATGTAATCATCAATGTAGGCTAAGACCTTATGTTGACGCTTGGACATGACGTATGTGACGGCGTCGGAGACCATTTGAAACGCCGACGTGCTGTGGACCCATCTGAACGCGATCCCTTTATCCAGGAAATATTTGTTATCCCATTTTATCCCAAATTTCAGAGCATCAGAAGGGTCCACCCTCAGGTTCCTGAAAGCTCTGGCTACATCTATCTTTGCCATAAGCGCTCCTTCTCCTACTTCCTCAATTGCAGCGACTATGTTGTCAATAGTTGGAAGTTTAAGGGCAAACTTGTTACCATCAAAAAGATCTCTGTCTACATGGTCATTGACCGACTTACCCTGTGGGTAAGACAAGTTAAGAATGATGCGCCTATCAGGTCCATCTTTGGGTCTCGATAATAGGGGAGAACAATGGAAATGATCAGTTGGGGGATGGTCAAGAGGGCCCAAAATGGCCCCCCATTCCCTTTCTTTGTTAAGGTATTGAAGGACTTGCTCAGGGTACTGTAAAGCCGAGTAATGATTCACAACTTGTGTGTTAGATAGTTGATCAGATTCTCTAAGCGACAAGGGGAATCCGACCTTTAGATACTGGAATAATATCTTGTCTGGGTAATCCCTCAGGTGTTCCTCCCAGGCTTCCAAGTTCAGATCCGATTTTACGGGTATTCGTGCTGACATATAGTTGGATTTACCCGTGGCCTTAATAGTTGTAGCAACATGAAGGTATTGGTCAATGTTATCAATGGCAGTGACCTGCCTGTCGGGACAAATGAATTCAAAATTGTGAGTTTGCAAAGTGAGATGACCAAGTTGTTTTTCTGGGAAGTATACATCACCTCCTGTCACACCGTGCTCGGTGTAATAGTCAAGAACTTCCCCCATACTAGGAGAAAATGGTTCAGATTCTGGATTGTTGTTATTTTTTGTTAGTGTAGGGTTAGTTACAGTACTGGTATATCGACTGTTATCCATATGTACATTATCCCTCTCACATCCTGATATTAAACTATCATGTGATACATCTTGTCTCTCGATAATAGCATCAATAATGCATTGCATATATCTTTCATATGACATGTGAAAAAATTTTTGTACAACACAATCTTTTTGATAATTCTCGAGAGCCACTTGTGGATCAACTACAGTTTGTAAACAAGTACCAGTATCATAGGTACCTTCGTTTCCTCTACTCTGTATTATGAAACACCAGTCTGAATGCTGTATTGTTAACATACCCTGAGGCATGTTGTCACACCTAAATATAGTGGCTCTGTTTTCACAATCAAGTACAAAGTAATAAAAACTAGTATTATTGACGTGGTCAATAAGGCCGTCAATATAAACAATGTAAATAACCATACCAGTGTCATGTTGAACATATTGCCAATTTGTGAAGTGAACCATGAAGTGTTTACCTGATTGATACTTTATATTACAATGTGTGTCAATGTTATTACTTTCACACTGCATCTCATGGTTCCCCGGTTCCACATGCTCGAATATACAGTCATTATACCACATATGGGTGTTATCACTTAAGTCTGTTTGTACATAATTTAACCCATCACCACTATAATTAGCTTTGGGGTCCAGTGTTGAAAGCCTAGCTTCAACCTGAAACGAATAGTTTTGATCAACATTCAGAATGGTCCCCTGGTCTAAACTTGACCTACCAGTTAATCTGGTATGCTCTGAAAATAAGTTATACATATTATCACGTGATGAATCATTAGACTTGCCCCTATTCATATGTTTCCTGATCAATTCACTCTCCTGAAAAGAGATACTCCTTATACACTCATCATTACATTGAATGGCTTTATCTTTATACCCATCACTAATTCCATCAACAATTACAGTTCTAAATACATTCACATCACTTATTATGTCCATTTGGTTATCATTATACATTGTCCCCCCCTCCCCTACAGATTTTAATGTGTCCCTGGCTGTGTCCCTGGGTCCAAGTGGCTGTCCCCCGTCCCTAATGATTCACTGTGTTTGATTTATTGAAGCTCCTGGCTTTAAAAGAACACTTGGCTTCTGGATGTGCAGATTGGCGTCCCTGCTTGCTACAATAGGAGCATGTATGTGAGTAATTGCCATGACTACCCTCATGGGAGCAGGTGCCCTCATTGTAGTATCTACACTGTCTTTTCCCCTGTGGTACCGTTGTGATGTTTGTCATGGCAATCTGAGATGCACTCAATCTGTTGACTGACCATTGTGTAGTGTTTGCCCAGCTCAGTGTGCCCTCTTCTACCTCATGCATAGATGCCGCCCACGCCCCCCGAACTGCAGGCCATGGTAGAGATGTAGCATCTCGAGTGGCCATGATCATTTGTAATATGGCTTGTTTGACAAGAACAGGATCTTGCATACTGTAAATGTTTGTCAGCTGACCCGACACCCATTGGGGAAGAGTGAGTTCGTCGTACGTCGGTCTCTTTTTACCATTAGTACCATGACAACCTTCATTCGGCCAACGTAAATGAGGAGGGACTGTAACTATATCTACTGTGTTATAACGACCAGATTTCTTTGCTGGGGCGATCTTACCTTGTGCAGCTTCCTGCCTGCTTTGTTGCTCGTAAGATGCCAGCACACTGGTTACTCTGTCTGTCACTGTGGGTATACGCCGTAACACGTCCACACTGGGTAGTATTGTGTCCTGTCTGCTTGCGTCCGCCTGCGACGGTAGTCGGTTGGCACTGGTCTGGTCGACAGCGAGGGGCTGACCAGTCATCGTGTGGTGTGTGAGAGGGTCTACACCCTGATTGATTGTATGATGCTTCTGGCTCAAATCACTGCCCAGCCCTGGGTCCTGGAACCTCACTGCCTGCGTGTGGAGTGTTGGGAGGTTGTTATGGCTCAGATGATTATTTAGTGCCTGAGGCTCAATGTTGTGCGACCGGGGAATAACTGGAGTGGAATTCAGTGAAGGCCTTTGTTCCATTTTGTCCATCCGGGCCGTTAACGCTTTGTTGGACTCGTCTAGTTTCAGTAACAAGGCCATAATTTGGTCATTTGATGAGGTTGTTGATGGAGCCAGCTGGTTTAAAGTAATGGTACTTACTGGTGGATCCTGCAAATAGGAACTTTCTTTGTCGATATTCTGGCCCTGACTGAGGCCGTTACCGTCTTCCTAGTGTTCGTAATTGGGGTCTTCTTATTGTTCCCAGGCATATTCTCCACACTAATAAGCACACAATCTAAAAGTATCTATAAGTTAAAATCCATGTAAAATTATGATAAAATGAAGTTTCTTTCGTTCAAAATTCTGTTTCTTAACTGTTCGCAGTATGGCTGCCAAATTCAAAGTGACTACCAGAGTTTAAGATAAGTCATGTGTGCTGTGACCTGAATACTGATTGGCTAAAAGATTACAAGGAAAAGAGGGAAAACTGAACCTATTAAGTTAAGGTAGAAGACAACTGCCTTAACAGGCCCTTAACAGGGCCGTGTTGACCAATGGCGATAAAATAGATCTGGAGTCCCAACCTCTATGATTTGACTTTATGGATTTTGGTACTTATGCAACTTTTGGTAGTCGTGCAACAAAGTTGTCAATTTTTCCAAAAATATCATACATGTTTGATATTCTTTCGACTTGTAATGAACCTTCACAATTTTGTTTCCCCAACATATATCATTGCCAAACTTTTGTTCTAAATCGGCAGGATAATTGCCAAAGTCAGGAATACTTGATGTGGCCCTTGAAAAGAGCAATGTGTTTAGAAGAGCACATTATAACTATAATTCCACAGAAACGCTGACACAAATCTGTCAATTTCACACATGATGTTTCGGAGTAACTACGCTGGTGGAAATCATAATGCATTAATGTATGGTGGAAAGAATGCAAGGTTGTTAAACTTGTAGGTCTTGTGATGATAATCTTCTAATTCTCAACATTTATAACAGGTGTATTACCTGTTTGTTTTTGTATAAATGATAAATAATATATTTTTGTTATTTAAACAAGTTTATAATTGTTAAAATTTTTTGAAAAACAATTTAAATACTTCAGTGAAATAAACATAATTAACAGTGACAGAGATGCAAAACTTTGACAGTTCTTTGAACTATGAGCAATCAACCAGCACTATTTCCAATTACAGATATAACAAGATGAATCCACTAGAATAGGAAACAGGTGAATGACAAGTCAGATTAGCACAACTGGAAAGAGATACGCCAGAAAGAGGCCTGTGGATAATTTACACATGCTTAATTGAAATATTAATGTTGAAATTTCCTCAAGAATTTGTCCCCATGGGTACACAGACATTATTACTCAAGTCACCAGTTTCAAATCAAGTATCTAAGTAGCCCCTATTTGGACATTGTGACTATTAACTTATCGTGTACTAAGTTGTGATCAGGAAGACAGCTTGTGAGCAAGACTAATAATGTGGTAATTACCAGAATATCTTGTAAGCATGACTTACTATGTTGTGATCACCAGAAGATCACATGAGCATGTGGAAGATCACCTGGTGGTATGTTGCTTACGATTTATTTATTTGTTATCATCAGATGATGTTGTTATCATTAGTTCTTCCAGTGATCACTGGATCATCTGGTGACCATAACATTTTAAAGTGCTGAGCACCAAGTGAATCCCCACTTATTTTGCCACGATCATCACATCACAAATACACCACCTGGTGATCACTTCTTATTATATCGTCTTCACCAGATGATCTAGTGCTCACCAGTTGATGTGGTGAGCACCAGATGAAGTAGTGATCCCCACATCATCTGGTGATCACCTGAAAATAAGTCGCGTGAGCACCACATCATCTGGTGATCACAATATTATCTGGTAAGCACAAGATTAACTGGTAAACCATACTTTGTGTGGTGAACATAAGATAATAAGCACACAAGATAATAAATTGTGCATACTAGATGATCTCGTGCTCAGGACTTGGTTTATGCTTAAATATATATTTTGATTTCTATCATCAGCTCCGTATGTATCTCAAAAATATGTACAGACAAAATAAATTAAAATTTTGATTTAGACATGTATTTTTCACAGAATTTTTCTCAAAACAATTTGTTAATTATTAAATGTCGTATAATATCCACTGCATTTAAGCAGTTGCTAGTTATTTTGGCATTAATCTATAGTCAAGTCAATGGTGATAATGGCAGTAATGGATGTCATTAGTAAAACTAACATGTCATTTAAATTGAAAGAGGCGTGTAAACACCATTAATTGTTGGTACAAGTTCCTGTTAAAATGTCCCTGTTCCACTGCCAAGGACTGTATGTGAGTGGCCCCGGATCCAGTATATGTGGAGCCCCCCCCCCCCCCCCCCCCCCCCCATTGTGTCTGGATGAATACCTGCTGAGGCCAAAGGATCTGCTGGAAGGAGAGTAAATGAAGTATAAAATATTGCTCTGTTTCCCTCGGGTGCACGCTATATTGTGGTCCTTCAGTGGGCCCATCTGATAACACAGATCTATATAAAAGGCTTGCTTCCTTGGGACTGAATCCAGATATTTCCCTTTTCTATACAGAACACAGCATATATTGCCAAAATAATATCCAAATATTTTTTCAAATATTGTCATGGCTGATTCGGGGTCAACAGAGGTCGCCTGGGGTCAATGTAGAGTTACTGGTATTAGTCTCAGACTGCTGGTAACAGCAGGTGACCTTTTACAGAACTAGGACAGATTCTAAACATATTCAGAACCTTCCAGGACGACAATTTTACACTGGATAGCCTGAAAAATACCCCAGATGATGTTTGATGTACGAGAGAGCCCATGGCCACCTACAGGATTGACCCCGGAGGGCCAGAACTGGGCCTGCTCCTGATCTTTCTTGACACTGGAACAGCTATCTTAGTGATGGAAAATTAAACTTAATGTAAATACACCTAAAATTGGATTGGTTCTAGAATTAAGTATTAAAAGATTTGCAACTGGGGAGATTTTTTGTTTCAAGTTCTCAAGTTTAAAATTTAGTAAGTCTAAATGTATTGATAAACAACAGGTAAACAACAACTCTGAAGTGTAATATTTAAAAAATGGACCTTGTTTAAACATTATACACACTAAGAGACTATATTATAATATATACAGGAACACAAACTATATGTTTCATATTTATATAAACAACATAATATTAAAACTACATATTTAATCCAAACAACATGGATGATTTTGGAGATAACTGCACCATGCATGGAGTAAAACAAGCCTGTTCTTCTCAAACAAGAAAGTCCAGAAGAATCCTTTGGATTGTAATAGTTTTAATTATGGTGCTTTCATTTTTAGGATTAGTAACCCAAACTCTGATGAGCTATTTCAGGTAAACATATACCGCTTTATTCTAAAAACTTTTATTCTTGTTAGCCACATAAATGAACTTGTTTTTAAGCAAACCAAGAGTCTCCAGTGGTCTGGTGATTATCAAAGGTCAAATTTGGGGTTTATGTCCCCTCCCTTTGTTTCCACTCTTTATGGTTTCAAATCCAACTCATGAGAACATGTGTTCAATACTGTATAAATACTGGACGTAAGCATTCAACTTTGACCTCGAAGGTATTCAGTGAAGGATTCTTTATGAAAAACCGCATTTAAAATATTTCTAATGCAAAATTAGCTTAACTATACTTTTATTAAAACATAATTTATCTCTTGTGTATTATTTCTGATCAAATCTTATTTCAGACAAATATTACAGCCCTTACAATACTACAATTTAAGAATTATTTTCAGATACGAGTCCTATACCACACAGCAAACAATTTGGAATGACTCACTGGAGCTACCAAGCATTACTCTTTGTAATTTCAACAGAATCATAAAGAGCAAATATTACGAGATGTTAGAAGAATTGGACTTTATCATGTCTTTTCCAAATGAAACTGAAGGCATTGAAAAGCTCAGGAAGAAAACAACAGGAATTCCAATAGCACTTCAGCCAATTCTGTCCACAAACCACTCTCTGACACAACCTATTACAGACTTTGTAATTTGGTGCATGTTTCTCAAACAGACTCTACCTTGCATGGATTATTTCTCAAAAGTATTCACAGATGGCGGGCTATGTGCAACACTAAATGCACAACATCACAACGGCCAGGGAGATATATTGGAAGTAAGGCAACCAGGTGTGTGCCCAAGTAGCATTGGCTTTTAATTTCCTATTGCAATCCGATATTATTTTAAAGGTAACACGGATTTGATTCACTGTTTGATTCACATTGCAATGTGGTATGTCTCCAAGGCAACACTAACTAAACGTGGTATGCATATATTTATGAGCGTATTTGGCAATATGATATGTCTCCAAGGCAACCCTAACTAAATGTGGTATGCATATATTTATGAGCGTATTTGGCAATGTACGTCAGCGCATGCAGCACAAGGAATTAAAATCGAACACCTCAAATTTTATCCTCAGAGTGTGAAATTTATTGGAGTAATCCCCTATTTGTGAGGGAGGCAGATATTAAGATGGGGTCTGCTGTTTTGGTGAAAATATGAAATAAAACGTTTAATGTTACTTCTCAGTTAGTTTCAGTAAATTTGACAAATTATTCTCAAATGAACAATTTCTTTAAGTTTGCACAGCGTCTTTGGAAGTGTCTTATTTTGATATACAGATTAAAGCATCTTAAAAATAGTAGATATAAAACACAGAAATTGCTACTATCTTAGATAACTGTTCGTCTATTTGGTCACATAAAAAGCTCCAGACCTTGATGTTATTCAGGATAAGGCGATGCAATATTTTTGAGAGGTGTACATAGTTTTACTCAGGTCCCGCCTTTAAATGGAGAAATGGGTTGGTTGCCCAGTAGATTGAGAAGGTGCTTAAAACACAATATGACCATGGAATAGATTAATAAAAGTGGATAATAATCATCAAACAAAATCAATATTGCTGTGGGACTATGAATATGACCAAGGCGGTGCAAAAACGTAAGACAAACTTTTAGTAAATTAAATTTTGATAATGAATATAATCTGAAACAAATTGTTGATATTAAAAGAACTAAGACTAATTTCTTTGAGGAATATGAATGGAAACAAGATGTTGAATAAAAACTAAAGTTTATTCTTTATAAAACTTTTAAAAACAATTAAATTTAGCAATTAAATCAGTCTTACATACCACCATATAAAGGTACACTTATACATAGAAACTGGAAGATATCGCCTCATTGAAGATTCACAAACTAAAAAAAATATGTAGAAATCTTAACACTGAAGAAAGAAAATGCCTTATATGTAATAGAGAATCTAGGGAAGATTAAATTCATTTTTCTTGTAAATGTTGTATATTTAAGGAGCCAATAGAAATAATGTTCAATGAAATATGTCATAAAATAAAAAGAGATTTTGAGTATCTATTAATAGATTAGTTAAAGACATCCTGGAATATCAGACAAAATATGGTCAATAGATAAATTCATAGAATTTTCTATTTTGTTTTATGTTGAATTTAATATTTATTTTTCATTATTATTATTATTATTGTTACTACCACGTTTTCATATTTGAACCATATGTACAGAGATAGATAAAGGATTTTCCGAAAGGGGGGTGGGGCGTGGGTTGTCGTAGGTTTGGATATTTCATACTTGGATATTCTGTAGTGGGGCATATCATGTGGTGCACGGACAAAACGCAAGTGGACACAATGCTGGTGGACAAAATGCTGGTCAAAAGTTTGGGGGAGGACAAAATGCAGGCCATTTTAGGACAAAAGGCTGATATTATCAAAACACTTAAATATCGTACAGATGGTTAAGTAAACTGAACAAAGCCTCTAGCAGAAAATAGCTTCTGCAAAAAAATGCAGTAGAAAATACCTCCGTATAAAAGCCCTCTAACTACATAACACATTTACACAAGCACTGCCAATTAGTATACATCATGCAACATAGATTTGGGTATTTTTCCAACACCCCAAGGGATTTTTTCTATTAGAATAATTTGTTGATTTCCTGTTTTTTTACTACTTATAAATTGAATTTAAAGCTTTTTAAAACACACCTTTTCACCCCTAAAGGTTGTTAAAACACACTTTGCATGCCAAAGGCTATAATTCTATCATACATGCCATGTCAGACCCGCTGGACTAATCCAGCCATGATTTCACCTCACAGTGGAGACATGTAACACATTTACTATCATGTTACTTACATGTTACCGAAATACTAACAATGTGTTAAATTAATACATACACCATGAGTTGTGACCATAGAATGCTGTTACCAAGTGATTCTATTACCACTGCAATTAAAGAAACATGGCTATACTGCCATACACGTATACTAATTGTTATTCAATGCAAAGAATACTACTCAAGCAGGCTTATCACCATCTACACTACATTAGCTGCTGGACTTCTTGAAGCTAGCCACCTAGCTACAAATGTTAATATATACCTGAACCACCTATGTCAGGCTCTATAGGTTTCATGCTACCGTTAGTATGTTATTTACCCTAATTCATACATGAGTGAATATCAGGAGCATGAGTAGCTAGCATTGAGACACAGACACTTAGCTTGAGTGTGTAATTAAAATTACTAAAATTTACTAAAACCATATAAGCCACACTGATTAATTACAGCTATCTGACTATCATCTCTGCTACACCAAGAACCTAACCATAACTACATACAATTACATTGCTTAATACAGTTAACTCTCACAACATACACATGGTCGAGCAAGACCTTCATAGCAATACAAATTTTTCTTTCCAAGTTACTGCCAATCCAACCACAGACAAATTACTTTTTGAATCTCATGAATCATACACAGGGGTAACCCCCATTGCTTCTGCTACCTATAAATTTGCAGCTTCTTTTCAAAGACCCCAAGCTGCCCTAAAGGGCTGAGCAATACAGCCCCAGTCTCTCTCATCCCTAAACTTGGGGCCAGTAACGTTGAAGCTGACTACTAACCATTAAATGGTAAAGACAAGAGCCCATCACTGTCTACAGTTAAGCATTTAATGCTTAAGCACACAGATATTAAACATTTCTGACAGCAAGCTTTGCTCCAGGTAGCAGCAGCATGGCCTTGCTCCAACCATGAAGATCTGCTAATTCGAGGCTCAACACCTGAAAAACACAAAATAACACTGAGCAGTATGCAGTTATATAGGGAAGGGAGGGAGGGTAAATTTTTCGTTGTGTACTGTTCAAATCCAAAGAGTGTGGCGCCAAAATTTGAAAGAAAACAAGCTTTTATATCAAAAATTACTGAACCATAACATCCCACAATGCACTGCTTCAGACTGGTACCAGAACTGAGAAGCATTGCCCCGTAATGGCCATGCCCCCACAGTTCCTAGGTGACCAGTAAGTTGTGAATCTGACCTTTGACCCTAAGTAAATAACAGAGAAGCAATGTGGGATATATATGGTTTATTTTAATATGTATATAGTATAAATGTTCTACAATACTTGTTATTTACAAAACATGACAGTTTAAGTCACAACTTTAAGTTTTACTTTAAGGTTAACATTGATAAGGTCACCTTACCATTAGGCCCAATTTTGAAGTTTTAAGGTGAACATAAAGTTAAAGGTAAGGATTACTATTAACTGGAGGTTAAAGTTGGAAGAAAATATGAAAGGGGGCATTATGGTAAGGTGACCTTATGAATTTAGTTATTTACTAAAATTACTTTAATAATTTAGTGGTTATAAATTGAATTTAAAGCTTTTTAAAACACATTTTTTCACCCCAAACCCCAAGAGGTAGTAGTACTAAAGAAAAGAAAGCCTATCCCTGAACATATTTGCGACCTGCTCACCAGCATCAGCTGAATCAGTGATATACCTCCAAACGCAGTCCGACGTCCAGGTACCATGTCTTTGAATGTTTTGCAAATCTACATTATTATTGAAAGCAAAAGTGGCACCTGAACGACGGAAAGCTTGAGGAGTATAACCAGTGTTTCTCAACTGCAGTCTACCTAGTACATTATCAAAATGCCTCCTGACTCTACTGTCAGTGAGGGGGACCCACTCTCGAGCCACTTTAATTTGAAACAGAGGAAGATTTGCACCCTCTGGTACAAGTGATAATACGTTTTGTAATGCGGAAACTGGACATAAGTTGGACTTTGGAATTCTGGGTACAGTGATAAGCTTAACTTGATCGTTGTTTTGCATAGTCTTAGACCATTTAACCAGAATTACAGCTTTACCAGGACGAAAAATGACATCTCCTCTAGCCAAATGCTTGAGAGGGGAGAACTGATTCATTGCATGGGGAACTAGGTTAGATAACCTCAGAAAGGAATAGAAGCTGAGTAAGTACAGTGCTTTATAAATTTGTCCCATGAAGGTATAATCACACTGGTTCACAATTGACTTTAACAATGAAATATCAATGACTTTTTTCAAGCTAACCCGCATATGGGTATGCATTTGTACAACTTTTTGATAGTATTTCAGATGAGGGTCAGCAAACCCAGCAACATCCAGACCAAAAATTATGAGCTTAGTCTTGACAGCTGACAGATAGTTTAGCATTTGTGAGTGCCTAACACCATTAAACTGGAGACATTCAAGGAAACATAGTAACTGGATTGCAGTCACCTGACTAATGTCCCAGGACATGAAGACCGCAAAAGCCAAGAAGGTCTTGAACATGGTGTTGTAAGCTCTCTTGGTTTAGTCAGCAAATGCACTGGAGAGTCTAGATGTTGCCAGGCAAGCCAGATGTTCCTCTACTGGATTAAGACCTACAACACAAATCAAATAGACTCATTCACATGCAATAATTCCCCAGATACCTTCACCCATGATACCGGGTGCACCAGTTCCTGTAATTTTTGAACATTATTTTTAGTGAGATGCCATCGAGACAGGAGGTCTGCAACTGGATTGAGGCGACCTGCAATATGAATGACTCTGATTTCAATGTTAAATGCACTTAACCATAGGAAGATATTTCTGACATATTTAGCCATTACAGGGTCTCTGGTCTTACCTGTCGTAAGGACCGAGACCACAGCTTGATTATCACATCTAATTAAAACTGAAGAGCCAGCCCACTGGCTGTGCCAAACTTTCAACGCCACCAAAATATTAATGAGTTCAGTATACGCTATATTCAGATCCCTCCAGTGGCTAGGCAGGGGGAGGGTGTACACCTGACTGTCAAAAATGGCACCTAAACCCGAAGGACAAGCATCCAGGTGCACAGATTTACTGGGGGGATGGTTAAAAAAGGAAACACCATTAAACACAGGTAGAAAAGCATTAAACCACCTGAGGTCCCTTCTGAACTCCTCAGTAAGACGTATGCGATTACAGTGAGCATTTTCTCTTAACAACATTAACATTCTGTTAAGAAAATACCTAGCATACTTAATGCATTTGGTTACATACAATAGTAACCCCAACAATGACTGTAACTCTTTTTTGGTACAATACTGTTTGGTATCCCACTGAGAACAGATACTTTTAATATCTGAGAGCTTATCCGACGGTATGGAGACGGAAAGGGCCACGGTATCGACCACTATACCCAGACAAGTAAGCTATGTACTAGGGGCTACCAGCTTCTTAGCACTGACTGTTAGGCCTAACTCTTGTAACAATTCCTGCAATCTACTGAAAGTAGCATCAATTTTGGAGGGCAGGGACACACACAAAAAATCATCTATATAATTCCAGATACCGTGGCCCTCCTGGCTCATTATGAAGCGAACTGCGTCAGAAATTCTCTGAAAGATGGAAGAACCGTGCTTAAATCCAAAAGGCAGCGATCGATCGAGAAAATAAGCATTCCAATACAAGCCTAGCAAATCTAAGTCCCCAGGGTCCATGGGAACATGCCTGAAGGCCCTACTGATGTCGACTTTAAAAATTTTGCAACCCTTGCCCAAGTGAAGAACTTCCTGTGTGATATTATCTACTGAAGGGTAAGTCAAGACGAATTCCGTACCCAAGTACTTGTCCGTAGGAACCCCAGCATTAACCGACTCGCCTAGCGGCCAACTCAAGTCGATGATGACCCTTCTATGCTCTGAACTGGGTTTATCCCGAGTCATGAATGGACTAGTATGCAGTTGGGGTATAGGAGGGTTTTTGAAAGGGCCTAAAATCGCCTGATGTCGTAGCTCTTCCTCCAGATAAACCGAAACATGTTTTGCATAATCCGTAGCACTCTTATGATTAATCTTGTGCAAGGTCATGACACTATCACGATTGAAATCCAACGGAAATCCGTATTTTATGAGTAAAGGCAATTGCCAATCCCAATACTGCTGTAAGTACTTAGACCACACCTCATAGTTTAACTTTGAAGGTACTGGTACTTGCAAGCCCTTATAGTTGTGCCGACCATCTTTCCGCAGCATTCTGTGCAATTGCAATATATCAGTGCATTCAGCATTATCACTTTTATCAGTCACCTGGATCTCTTTAGCCCATAAATAGGTATAAAACCAAACAGTGGAACATTTTGTGATATGCATAACTGATTTTCAAGAGCTTGCTTTGCTTGTTTAAGTTTTTCTTTTTTCAGTGTGGTTTGTAACTCCAGAGCGTATTTGTCTGCCATAGTGTCAGCTACTTTGCAAACATTCTCGACAGTATTTTGACAAGCATTATGTGCACTTAATCTGGTTCCCCCCTAGCTAGAGGCCATGCATTCAGAAAAAGTACCTACTGGATTACCCACCGCAGAGTTTGCACTCTCTGAGAGATTTTTAGAATCTTTATCGACTTTCTGTTGCTTTGACAGCATGCTAATCGCTTTGCAAGCCGGAACTCCACTACTTTCCGTACTAACATACGTTTTGTCATTCTGTGAGTGATAACTTTCGAGAGCCTTACTCTCAGTACAATGAGGACTAACAACCTTACCTCTGACACTTGTATCTCCATCTTTCACAGTTACACTGACAGGTACAACATATTTCTGAGTTTCTTTACCTACACATGCAGGGGCCACGGTGGCAGAGTGGTAACACTCTCGCCTCCCACCTCTGCGGCCGGGGATCGATCCCCGTCATGGCCGTAAGTGAGAAAGCTGGTAGTTGCTTGCCGTTGGTCGGCAGTTTACAGTACACAACCCTAGCGAACTCTATGTACTGGTTTCCTCTGCCCTTCCAACTACCCGTCGTGATATGACCTGTACAGTGTTGAAAGCGACGTTAAACCCCAAATAAATAAAAATAAACCTACACATGCATTGACATCAGTTTGACATTTGTTTTCAATACAACTTTCAATATGCTCACTAACTAGGGGTTGAAACCGGTTCTTGTGTACAAACCTGTCACCCCATGTTAAACTATCATTACCTTTGCATTTCACATGTGCATTCACGTCTCTAGCCATGTGTGACACACCTTGTTTGACACTAAAGTCAGTACTGTCCTTGACAACTTTCATATGACAACTACTATTACCATACCATGCAGTCTTTCTGCTACTTTGCACCATTGGCTGCTGACCTCTACTACCCAGCTTTGACACAGCAGAGTGAACAGTTACCTCGTTACCAATTTTGTTATTTTTAACCACTGCTGCAAAAGAAAGAGATGGTTTAACTTGTTTATACACAAACAACAGTCTAGATACACCTTCTTTGCTAAGTAAATACTTATCTACAAACCCAGTTCTGTAAAACAAACGCACAGGAAATGAGTTACTTTTACCAGTACTTGCCACTGCATTACTGCAGTGGCCACTTAGTTTTTTGCATTTTGCTTCTGTGTACACAGCCGTGTGATATGAAGGCCATCACATTGCTCACAAACATGTCTAAAGTACTGGCCAGCAGTTCTATGGTGAGCACTGAACTTACAAGTGCCCTCTTGAAAGTACCTACAAATCAGTCCAGTGTTTGTATTATTACTCTTTTGCTTTTTCCATGCTGCAGATTTAACATTTGAGTTTTGGCCCGGATTGACATGCCTCTGGGCATGTGCCCTACGGATCCTGTCCAGTTTGTCAGTATCCGTCCATTTTAACCGGTCAGCTTCCATATTAGTCAGTGCAATAGCATGGGATGCCTTAGCTGACTCCCAGGAGAAGTCAGATGCATCCTCCATCAAATTCCCCAAATAATCCAACATACACTCTCTGGATGCATCTGACTTCTCCTCTTGTATACACCGGACGAAGCCGGACACCCACTGAGTAATAGTCAAATCATCGTACGTGGGTCTAGTCTTTTTGCTACCAGTAAGGATAAAATTTTGAGGCCAGTCAACCATATGTTTGACAGAAAAATCCCCTGGACCTCCCCTCTGTGATTTAACTCTACCTCGAGCTGTAGTTTCATTCAATTTCACAAGGTCCGCCAACCGTTTATCTACCTCTGCTTGTAAAGATTCATTTTCTCTAAGATAACCCAACGAGGGGACCACACTCTCCGTAACATTGTCCGGCCTAGCAATATTCACTAAATTTGATGGTGAATTTGTGGCAGAAATAACAGCATTACTTGCCTGTGAAGTTCCTTGATCCAGAGCTGCTTCGGTCCGCTGCACCCTCCTGTCCATCCTGTCCATCTTGTCCCCAAGCTGCTGCAGCTGTAGCAATATCTGCCCGGACATAGAGCTGACTCCGGACGCTGAAGGAGAGGGGGGTGCAGTGACCTCCACATCCGAGACCAAGGACTCACCTGCCTCTTGGCATCTCTTACCCACCGGACGTGGATGCTGTGAAGTACATTTTGAGCAGTAAAAAATCTTAGGCATTATCACTGAGCAACAAAGTACATAAAACAAAGAATAAAATGAATAAAATATACTAAAATAGAATAAAACAACATGTAAATCGACATATAAAGCTCAGTGTAAATTTTTCGTTGTGTACTGTTCAAATCCAAAGAGTGTGGCGCCAAAATTTGAAAGAAAACAAGCTTTTATATCAAAAATTACTGAACCATAACATCCCACAATGCACTGCTTCAGACTGGTACCAGAACTGAGAAGCATTGCCCCGTAATGGCCATGCCCCCACAATTTTCAGACACATACAGCAGTTTGCTGTCATGAACATAAACAAAATAACATGAAACCATAAAATAAACTTTAATGGACTTTCCATAATAAACAATTGTATATCTGTTAAAAAAAAACTTTGGAGAGGAACACTTTAATTAAAATTTTTATGTCACAGTGTTTCTTGTTTTCAACTTTTTAATTTTAAAATAACAGATTCTTTCATCATTGTCCTTAAAAATACATTTAAAAATTTGACGAACCTTTTTCAGAATTTAATTATTTTTCAATTTAATGTTATTATAGCTACTGCAGCAAATTCTAATTCAAACATAGAAGTGCAGTAATAAATTAGTTCGAGTTTGACTCTCACAAGTCACAATGCTGTGGATCTGTCCCAATATGACCCTGGCTGTTGAACTGGACGTAAAACCGCAACTTTGAACTTTGTAACATGTTCAACAAACACACATAGTACTCTTTATTTTAAGTGACTTATAAGCTCATTAGGGCTTGGCCAATTAGTTTTAATTTACACGTTTTTGTGAATCGCATGTTACTATAATAAATAAATAAATAATAAATGGGTAAATAGGTAAATAAATAAATATTTTCCCACAATTATAATATTAACAGATGTGTTTTCATTTGTTGCTTGTCTTATTTAATCCAAAATGCCATTCGGATCGTCTACTTGGAATGCATGATATGCGCATGTGTGTAGACTTCTTCTTGGAATACTCGACTGTCAAAGCCAAATACACTCGATCATATATTATCAGACAATGTCCTTAAAGTACATCCGATTATGTATTTTTAGTGGGAAGTGTATAAAACAGTTTTCATATTTTCACTCGCTTCTTTCTATTTGACAATATTCTTTACTTTGTTTACTAACTATTTATCAGATAATTTCAGGCAATATATAGTTGTGCATTGAATTGGCCCTTTTAGTTATGCAGTATTGGACAATGGTTGTGCTTTTACTACACGTAAGATTGCCTCTTTTTTAGGTAGTGACTTTGCTCTTCACTTGGTATTAGATTTGCACACAGAAAAACACATGAGGATAGGTCATGTAGACAGGTCATTGAGTACGGGAGTGGAAGTTCTAGTGCATCATCCATCCAGATTTCCTCTCATGTCAAGTGGCTCCATTCCACTGTCACCTGGTCTTCATCATTATCTCTCAGTGGAGATGACCCACGTTGAACGCCTTTCCGAACCTTATTCAGAAAAACCATGCATTACAGATGCAGACTACAAGTTCAATGAATGTCTTTTCAAATGCCAGCTTGATCTGCAATATGCAGAATGCAGTTGTTACATACATGATGTCAATCACCCTAATGCATGCACCTTGTATAGCCTTATGTATTGTTATGACTCAGATATCAATGCATATTACACAGAAGGATGCTCCTGTAAGCCACCTTGTTCTAGTTATAAGTACTCTATGAAACAAACTGCCATAGGTCTGCCTTCAGAGGATGAAAACATGCAGCATCTAGTCAGTTTGACAGGTATCAACCGTACAACATGGAATGACATTCAGAAAAACATTGTATATCTACAAATCTACTTTGAGACCATGGAATACCATGTCGTAAAGGAAAAGCCAAGTTATGTCTTGCATGATCTGATGGCCAATATTGGTGGATTACTGGGTCTTTTTCTTGGAGCCAGTGCAATAACACTGATAGAACTGCTTGAACAAACTGTATTGTGTGGTTACAAAGCTGTATCAAAAAGGAGCAATCGTGTTAACACAGTAAAAACCTTCCTGAACATTAATGAAAAGCACCAGAATTCAAAAGCCACATAAAAATGGGAAATAACATGGTTGAGTCAGGTGATATAACCTGATACATGATAAATTATCATGACTGATGAGACTTCACGTCTTCACCTTAAGATGGGGGAAATAACCTCTCTGATTTGGCATACACCATTGTAGGTTACTTTACACTTTGTCTTCAACATATTCAAGCATGTTGCTTTTAACCATGATCTACCCAATCTCTACATGTAGTCAATCCATCAAGACGTTTTCTTTTGATTCTTTATATTGCTACATTTTTGTTATCTTACCACGACTGTTAGACTAAACTGTTTTTTCAAACTCCATCAATAAATAAAGTTTTTCTGCGGTGAGTATCAAAAGGTTCAGAAGATTTTAATACAACCTTTTTTACAGAATCCTAGTATACACTGTAATATCCCAAATTGATGTGTATAGCAACATTGAACAGAGTTGGTGGATTATAATAACATTGCATGTGTGTTCATATATATGTCCCATTTTAGGAGAAATTGAAGCTCCACTGGGTAGATTCCAATTGAAGTTTCCACTAAGGGTAGATTGAAAAAAAATCATTTCTTTAATGCTTGTAATTGGGGTTTTCACTAGGTAGATCGGAATTCTTATCTCAACTAGGAGAATTGTAGAGGGTATCCAATGTATAAAATCTCAGAATTTTTGTTTAATCAGGTTTTCCGATCTTTGAAATTATGCTAAGCCAAGCTTATCTCAAGTCTTAATGTCTTTGTGTTTTTATAGATACACACTGAAAAGATCTATGTGTTTAGAGAAGCACATAGTTACCATTTATTCCATAGTAACAATGACACACTTTGTCAATGTCAGACATGAATCTTTCAGAGTGACAGCACTTGTTGAAATCATAATGCACTAACATATGGTGGCTATCATGAAAGAATATTACAAAGGAATAATGATAACCCGACAATTCCCCAATTTTTTAAAATACTATATAAAAAAATGAAATAACCTGTTTCTTATTGCTCCTCAGTAGCTCAGTGGTTAGCAAGTTTGCAAAGATATGTAAAAAAAAAAAAAATAAACTCGCCGGCCAGACATTATGATCAGTTAACCTTTTATTTCTACCCGGCTTGTTTTCAAGTTTAATCTTAAATATTATTTCAGTAGTTCTTATCACATAATAACTATAGTTTTAAAGTTTGGTTTTAATGTCCCTTTCAACAACTATGGTTAGACCATAAAAGTCCAGAACAAATCCTACAAGTAACCATGAACTTTTAACAAACCAATAACCACAGTGGTGAGAGTTAAATGATTTGGTGCTAATTAAACCTGTTAACTTGTTAACAACTCTACAACGAAGATCTTTCCAATTTTGAAAGCCTGGCCTTGTCTATATTTGATATGATAATAAAATATATAGGCAAACAGTAACTCCAACTGCCTGTCAACAAGTAATATTTTCTCAGTAACATGACGTTTACTGTTTCATTATGTATCCTACTACAGCAGTTAAAACAAACAGTTCCGTGATTTTCAGAATATCTAAAAGGTATTTTGCCACAGTGCACCTTCAGTGTTATAATATTCACGACTCTAACAGAAATACCCATAGCTGGGAATGTGACATTAATGGGTATCCTTGAACTTTGCTGAATCTCATATAGGGTGTGAGTCTCATATATGGTGTCTAGGTTCACCCCAAACCTCCAAAATAATTTTGCTGCTTGCTGTCACTGTGGACATAGTTTCATGGGTAAAAATGACATGGACAAAAGGTAGAAATCCAAACATCTATCACAGATCAAGAAAATCTAGAAAGACATACCATAACGATACCAATTAATTAAGGTTGCAACATTTACACCAAAATTATGTGATTTCTCAAAGTTACTTTGGATTTTCTGAAAGTCGGAAAAGATGAACTTGTTGTGAGAAGGCTCTTTCTTTGTTTCTTCATATATTTTCATGTGTCCACTGAAACGGGCATGTATCTGTCATAATCACATCCTGTAAATTGAAGCATTCTTAAAATAGCTACTAACTCATACTTAATGAATATGCAACAGCACTATTACTAAAGAATTTAGCGAGTAAATAGAATGCGTCTTCAGGTGTTAATTCATTTAGAAAAGAGGGTGTGTCTAGAGCTTTAATATGGGTCTCAGCGAAACCAAAAACATCAAAATTGCCAGTTTTGACTTCATCACAGAGAATTGGGTCTTTATTCCTTAATGAACAGGCAGTTAGCAAAAACCAAAAACTTCAGTGGCCCAGGATATGAGTGCAACGTCACCCGACAACAAAACCAGAACAAGCTGCCTGAAGGACGCCTTTTCACGAAATGTAACTTTGTGTGTCTTGATGTAAAAGGAACAGGATGGATTTGGCAGTAGTTCCATCATATTTACATACATGCAGGCCGACTTCACACTGGCTCTGAATTTTGTTTTGAGTCCTATGGCAGTGCACAAAGAGACCAATAATACAAAGATGGAGTCTTACAATCCGCATTATTAAGGAATCAAGAGACCATAGGAAAAACAGAACATGCCAATAGACAGGACAATAGACAATCAATAAATATGAGGCAACAAGTATCATGTAAATTTAGTGAAATAATGAAGCGAAAGTATAAAACACCAAATATTAAACAAAAGTTAGTGAAAATAGCACCAAACCACAGCTAGGAAATATTTAAAATACAAGACACAACGAAAAAATCACCAAGTAACTTCCGGTAGTGGTCGATAATAGATCTATTAGACTATTGTACCATTTAAAACATTCAGAACAACATACAAATATAAATAACTGAAGGTGTATCATAGAAAGCAATAATAAGCATTAAAAGTATGACTAAAAACCTAGATTGTTTAATATTATTTGACTATTTTGTAGATTTTGAAAAACGCGTCCGTTTGGGATCTCACAAACAGTCCATTATTTTCTAATACTGGATACTTACTTGGCCATTAACCTATATGACATACTGTATAAGGGGGCAAAGCTCTCATCAAAGTATGATACTATGGTATTTTTATCAGAAGTCATGATATGCTTTTACACTACTTCTATGTCAAAGGATATGCATTAAGTGAACATGTGTTTATGTGTGGAGATATGAATACTATTCTATAATTGTCTATGCTGTTGACAAAACACATACTTCTGAATCGTTTCACGATATTTAGTCTTGGTTCTGGGAACAAGGTGTCACAGTTCTTTCTTTATAAAGGCACATTTGAGCAAGATAGAAAATTAAAGTTGTGCATTAAAAGATTAAAAACTGCAACAAACGCTTATATTCAAGGAAAGTTTTTTGTCACTTATTACATTTGCAGACTTTATTTTTCTTTTAAGTAAGAACACTCATTGTGGAACCTGTTACAAATAGGCCAGCTGTGACAATATTTATACATTAAAGCTTCAGACCTCCAGACTGTATTACCTAGCTTTCACCTAAAGAAAGCCTAAAATGGTTTTAAGTAGTCTAGTTAAAGAAAGCTTATTATACACGGATATCTAACAGCTATAATGTGCCAATATCAAACATGTTTTTCTACTAAATGCATTTCTAAATAAACCTAATAACTACATACCTCACTATGATGCTTATGAAAAATAGTTGACAAGCTTAAGATTCCATAATGTGTAAGTGACATCTATTGTATTGCTACTGGCTTCTCTATGTAGCTAGTTTGTCTTGTCACAGGTGGAGCATTAACATACACATGTACACACAGATGGAGACAAATCATGAGTGCATCTCTTTCTTTTAACCTGTTTTTTTTGTAACAGCCAGGCCAGATTGAGATGTGTGGCATGAAACAAATAAGTTTAGAAGAGGCGGTTTCCTCTCATATTTATATTGTCATAGAAATTTCAAGACACCAGAGAGGGATAATATGCAAATCATTCTGTCTATGGTTCTTTTGAAAATTATATAAAATTGGATGAAATTAATCAAACCTAATAGATTGATTGGAGAAATGAGACAGTATTCTGTTTAATTATTCATTCAGTTTAATACATTGATAAATTCAGGTCACTAATTAAACTCTTATGAAAAATGTTGCCAGTTTTACTCTTCTCACTGTTGATTTTTTGCGAAGTCCCAGTGATATTGGCAGCACTCAATCAGTTTAGCTATGAGAGTAACAGCACAAAGGTACAGGGTAATTTGGATATTGAAGTGACCCCTGAACAGCATACAATTCTACTGCTAGGACAAAGACGTACTATCCATATCTATTGCATGAGTGACATCACTGAAGGGATCTGCGTAAAAGCTAGTTTGGAAGGTCATCCTTCCCATGTATCCATAGTCAAGGTACTGGAACAGGAGGATGTTGTGTATTTCGCTGAGAATACTACCAATGTTGGATCAACATCCAGAGGTGCAAAGGCTTATGCTAGTGTAGATGTCCTTGGATTAAGACCTGGTAGAGCCAAATTAAAACTGGAGTTGCTACATTCCAACCTGACGTTTATTGGCACTCTCTTAGAGAATTATGAGGTATGATATCAATTGTTTTCAGTCTCAACAAAAATTTAAAATAAAGTCTTTTTTCTGTTTTGTGACGAATATGTTTCTCAATCTCCTTTTTTGCTTTAAAATGTAGATGGTCTACCCGTTTTAAGTCTACTTGAAAAAAATATTAGCCTTTCTTGAAATGCGTACCAGTTGAAAACTTAATGTAGGTTAAGAATCTCTTTTGAGACACGACATTCATTTCAGTAAGGTATTCTCACCATTCATTATAATCTAATTCCATATCTCTTCTGAAAAATATTAGATCAATTTTCAACCCAGTGAACATTTTTGAGGGTTTTAAGTGTTTGGAGGGAAACCGGAAAAGGTTAAACATTGAAAAAATGAAACCCATTTATAATAGAAGGTTATCAAAATGTTTTATCAATACCATTTATTAAATGTTTAATGACAAATGTTAGAAAAACGTTACAAATGAACATTACAATATCTCAAAAAGTATTATTTTGGCATTGCTTAGAATTATTAACCTTAATTGTGGTCAGAGGTCAAATCCAACATGTTTTTAGGTTGCTCACTAATGAAAATATTATTTTTATGTCTATAAATTGTTAGATTGTGGCTTAAAAATTGTGCCCAATTCTTACTTTGTATGTGGGGTAATTTTTACGAAGTCCTCAGAAATCCCCTATTATTGCTCACCACCATATTTGTTGGCAAAAGTTTGAAGGTAAAGGTTTCATAAGTATTCTGAAAATATGGGTACAAAAAGCTTTTTGATAGAATGTTGTCAAAGCATTTCACTGGAAAAATTTCTGAAATGTTTTAAAATGATGTGTATGAAAACCAATTGCCTTTAAATGTTTGTAAAACATTTCAGAGCAAATATTTGCAAAACTTTGTCAACAAATGTTGTTTAACATTTTATTTATCTTGTTTTTAACACATTTCATGATGGATGTTTGAAAAATGTTTCCCGCATAACCTTTATTTCTTAAGCTATTTTATAAATGTTTTATAAAACGTTTCCAGGCAAAACTCAGTCTCTTGAGTTTGTTTATCAACATTCAAAAACAAAACAACAACATTTACTTGGAAACGTTTGGTAACCCAAAAGATAGGGTTTAAAACATTCTGTTAAATATTTAAAACATTTTAAAATGTTACTGGGCAATGTTGAAAAGTATCTTCAGGAGTTCAACAGATCATTTTGGCAGAGAAGTTGAACCTGTTTAAATGTTCTTCATGTGTTTAATATATCATTGTGGCAGAGCAACTGAACTGTTTTAACTATCTTCACGTGTTCAACCGATCATTGTGATAGAGAAACTGAATTGTTTTAAAGCATCTTCATGTGTTTGTTCAATAGATCATTGTGGCAGAGAAGCTGAACTGTTTCACCCTCTTCATGTGTTTAATAGAACATTGTGGCAGATAAACTGAACCTGTTAAAACCATCTTCATATTTTTAATAGATTATTGTGGCAGAGAAGCTGAACTTGATTCATGATGGATTTGTCTACATCCTCTGCAGCATCCAGTTTTTGGCTGTATTGATGTTGGGTCTGCGCATGAGGGGTGCAGCTGCCAAGGAGGTCCTGATCAGACCTTGTGGACTGATTACAGCTCTACTTGCTCAAAGTGTCTTCGTACCTCTGGCAAGTTACTGGGAAAGCCTTGTATTTATAGGTTTATTTTATTTATTATACTGTCATATATACAGTATATATAGGGAAACAACAAAAGAGCAATGGGTATCATACCCATATCCATACCCTTACTGGACTTATATGTCATATTCAAACCTACGATTACAGAATGTGCTCGTGAAGTATTATATTAACACTCTCTTCTGTTACTCAACAGCACAAGTCTAGTCGTCCTGTACTTTTGTATCCGTATCAACGAATAATAAGGTATCTTTGATAGATTAGCAGAAAAGCATAATCTCTAAGACACATTATTTTAAAGTTTTTTAAGTAAACCAGGCTTACATACCATTTATTATATTTGTGTGAAACCATGTTCAGAATTTTGTTGCCAGATTAATTTTTATTGGTTTAACAAGATTGTAAGTGCTTTATGTATAAGATATTTTTGCAAGATATTTTAACACTTAGATACTAAGGACATTCTTATTTGTACAACTAGTTAACTCATGGCTTTAAAAGTACAGATTCTTCACAAATTGAAAGTGGTATTGGATTATTATTATGCCGTAGATGTTGTTGCTTCATGATTTTGGTATCATGTTCCGCTACCCTCCAGTTGTTTCAGAGCATCATTAAACAAAAATATAAATTTCTAAAAAAAAAAAAAAAATACAAAAAACAAAACAAAACAGCACAGTTGACGTTTCCAAATAACTCTTGTATTTATTCAAAAGTAAATTAATCTCCTTTACAACTCACTACTGTTAATAATATAATTATGATTAAATTTATATTTAATTTGCTTCACTCACTAGCCATTTCTTTAAAATAAAGCAGCCACGTTTTAAGTATTGCACTATAAAAAAGTCCACGATTGAAGAGTTCACCGGCAGACCATATGGAAAGACCAATCAGACCAATTAGACCAGTAAACTTAAACAAGGTACAATGAGTCACACAAGTTTTCGTGAAAAAGAAATTGCTGAGACATTCACAGTCTTTTTAGATATCTTTGACCATCCACAAAACGTATGTCATCATGCAGACGACAGATTAATTTGGCTGCAGAAGTCCAGATGTTGCCACTATTATTTGTAATCATACAACATCAAAGAATCATTGCAATTACATTAGCAAGTGATGCTGATAATACTGTGTCATGAAATGCAACATGTCTTTGAATTACTGATAAAAATTACTCACTGATGGAATATTTCAGAGAATATTAAGATATATTAAAATAATTGAGGACTTAGACATATTTACTTGACAAAATTGGTTCTCAGGAGCATTTGTCAGGTTTATATTTTAAGTATTTAAAAACTTAACACACATATTAGCAATCAAAGAAGGCGCAATATCCTTGACAAGATATAGAACAACAGTTATGTCTAGTTTCATAATGTTCTCACTTTGTTTTAACAATTTCTTTTCTTATTCACATAATGCACTCAGTTAAGAATGTCTTGAAACTAAGGTTTTTGTTTTTAATTGTTCAGTGTCAGTGCATCTGGTCAAGGTTTCTGAAGTTTCTTTACAACATATGACGTCGCCATTAAAATGAGGCCCCCCACTTAACTTTTTTTTTCAGATCGGCAATTAAAATATTATTGGCATCAATAAGTATTGATCGCTTCTGACATTTCTCTGAAAGGCGCATACATCTGTCTTTATCCCTTCAGTGGAATCTACTTGGTCAATATATATTATTATACACATATTTGTAGATCTACCTGGGTAGTAGTGTGATTCTTTCTCTGGATCAACATGCTACTGTAGCCCTGCTATTGGTGGGATGCTGTCCCCCTGCAGTGGTGGGTGTCATGATGGCAGTGGTACAGCAAGGTCACGTGGAGCTCTCTATTATACTACTGTTACTGGAAACTGTCACTGCCTTTGGTTAGTAGCTGTTGTTTTTTTTGTGTGTTTATATATCAATATATCAAGACAAATTTTAAAGGTAAGGTTCTGCGTTTGTTCAATAGATAAATACATATCAGAACAGTCCCCCCCTCATGTTGCCTTGACTTAGATTCGAACCCACAACCACAGATATGAGCACCATAAAGATTGTATTTCTTTTGATGGTAATTCCAGACAGCGTATTAAGTATATCTGTATTTTCACCACTTACCATGTTCTATGGTAGTCAAGTGGTGGGGTCAAATAGTATTGCAAAATACCATTCAATAGAATATGGTTAAATCAACACTTGAATGGTCTAGATTGTATTCCCAATCTCTCGTCTGTGCATCTTTATCCATGAGATTATATTTTGTCACATGTCTCTCTATGGGAACTATTCTGCATGTGTGTTTTAAGTAAGTTAATGCGTAAGGAATATAACATCTCTTCTGAAGCACAAGATAAATGTGATAAAGTCTTTTTTCTTAATATACTGGTGTGAATTACAATACAAAACAAGCTAGAGGTACTATAAGTTTTATGTTACATGTAACTAATGTTATCAAGAGGATGAATCTCAGTTCTCTCACATGCATTCAGCAGTTTTTCTTTTGTTGAAACAATAAACCTTTCCATTGAATGAAAAACATTCTGATGAAAGCATAAAGTTGATTAGGTATAAAGAACACACATATGTACTGAATTTTATAGAAAAGTATAATCATGAGGATGCAAGATAGGTGAATGTGGCATCAAACAGTAATGTTCATGTTGTGTGTTTTGGCTCTTGAATCTTTAAATGAGAAAATTCTTAAGACAAAGACTATTATTTTTAAGAGATTACACATCACGGTACTGTCATTGTAAATGTAAATTAAATCTGAGGCTGATGGTCAGTCAGAGTGCCGGACAACTTTAAAGTGATTACCGAATGAAAAACAAAAACTAATAATAATAATAAAAGGGAGGGAAGGAGAGTTCCAAAACATTCTAGAATTATGATAATTTTGTAGTATGTTATGTACCTCTAACTCAATTAAGTCTAAATGTGACAAAGATAAGTAGGATAATATTTACTCTTCTGAAACACATGCTTTTTATTGAATTACTATTAGCTGGTTTATCCACCCTATTTTATAAAGCTATGGTTTCAATACAATCTGAGTATCCTAAAATAAAAATAACATAGTGATAGGGGTGCTTAGATAAGTAAAGATGCAGTTTTAGGTAGACAAAATTTGAGCTTTGATCAAAGTTGGGGCGAGCATCTAGTGCAACTTGAACTCAATATTTGCTATCATGATTATGTTCAAATGATCCTACTCTTGTCAATTACCACACAGGAGTGATGCCTGGATGGCTGTTTACCTATGGCCACTTCATGGGCCTGGCTTATGCCGAGGTTTCCTTTCCATATTTCCACATTACTGCCGCAGTTGGGGTTGTCACTCTGCCAACAGTCATTGGTATCATCCTCCGAAGGTGTACTCCAAGAGTCTTACCTCAGCTGGATAAAGCCATACAACCTGTCAGTCTCCTGGTGGTCATGGTAGCAGTGACCATAGGAATATACAACTTCATGGAGAAATGGTCACTGATCACCTGGAGGCTACTCTTGGCAAGCAGCAGTGTCCCGTTAGTGACCTTACTCATCGCCGTCACATTGTGCGCTGTGGCCAAGCAAAAGGTGCCACAGCTGAAAGCAGTTGCCATATCAACCTGTTTACAGAACACCCTACTGGCTACTACCATCATCCAGAGCTCATATCCTGTAGAGAGTTCCAGTGTAATGGCTGTGACCATAGCCTGCCTGGATATGATGAGCTTGGGAGGATTGTTCCTGCTCTACCTTCTCCATATAGTACTCTGGGTGGTATGGCCAATGTACAGGATGCACCATGATAACATTGGTGTTAGTGGTGTGAGCAAATCATTCAGTGAGCGACTTGTGAGGTGATCATGTTTATATTAATGGTTAAATGGGTTATGTTCATGTTTATACTAACAGTTAGATAGGTAGTGTTCATGTTTATACTAATGGTGAAATAGGTAGTGTTCATGTTTATACTAATGGTTATATAGCTACTGTTGACAGCTTATCACTTTGGTATGAATTGCATATCGAAATATAAATGATGTCACTGGTATTGATCTGCATACATAGATAATTTCTAAATGTACACTTTTTGTTGTAGTTATCTTTCCATATCTGTCCATATTTTCATAGACATGGCATGATTAATTATATTGTGGATTCATATGTCAAAATAGAAATATGCTGAAAGCCGGGGAAATTCGTTTCTGCAGCCGTGCAGCTAATAAGAAAAAACAGGAAGAAAGTGACGGGACTCCATTCTGCAGCAGTAGTGGACTCGTTGCTAATGGCAACACCCCACCCCTGCCTAAAACTCAGGGGAATGTCAGTAGTAATTTCACCAGTAGTGTCTCAAACAGACTTGCCAGCCTAAACCTCTCATTTCTGGGTTCTCTACATCCAAAGAGTAGGTTTTGTTATCTTTGATCATTCAAATTGTGGGCAACAGTTCTTGACAAAAAGTTAAACCTAAAACAGAGTCTTCACTGATCAACTTTATTTTATTATCACCTCAGAAATTTATGCAGAAATTTAAAGTGAGAAACTAAAGTTTCTATATTCACTTGTGCCCATAAATGAAAGTCCTTTTTCTTTAAAAAATATATTCTTAATTTGCTAAATATTCATACATAATGGCAAGTAATAAAAGTAAAACATCATTCAATAGAAATATATATAAAATAAGATATCACTGATGAAGATGAACAATGTAATACTCATGGTACGCACTCGTATAATATATTTATCTTCATTTGTGTTTTTTTAATATATGTAATTCAGAAAGTTTTTGATTATATTACATTGCCAAAAGATTTGGATATATTATAGTTTTATCTTCAAATATATAAAGTTTTTTTTTTTCAAAAGCTAGATTGCTGAGTATGGATGTTGTACACTTTCCAATCTTTCAAATTGAGTAGGCTGTTGGTATGGATGTAAAGAACTACCTATTACATACATTATTACTCCCATGTGTTGTTTTCAGTAGAATGTTCCCAGAAAAGTTTATCCACCACAGCTGAGTCTGAAGAGAGTGACTTGTCTCTTCATTACTTCACCAGAGCTCTGCCTAAACCAGCCACTTCAAGCACAGAACAGGTAACTGTGACCTTCTATTATTGACGTGTTATATTGAGGGGTCATCTCAATAACATTGGCAGGCATGTAATTAAATAATTTTAAGACAATTTGAAAATTTTGCAGGAAATTCATCAACATTTGAAAAAGGCATATATGTTCAGCTTTTTTGTCACATAGATATTCTAAGTTAATAAAGTTTTGCTGCTTGGCTCTTTTAAATATGCCTATAAAAGGTTTAGCTGTAAATTATCTCAAATCATACATTACCTACAACTGCAAGTTTTATAACTCTAAGACATTGTCATTTGAGGTTAGTCTGAAATATGAGTGCTAATGGATGCTATCAGAGTATATTATCAAATTAAATTAACTGAAAATCTGAAATGATATTCTAATGATCATATTCTGTAAAGTCCATTTCACTTTTACAAATAGGCTAAGGGGTGATTATGTATAATGGTCTTGTGTGTATTTGTAATTATTTCAGACCAATAACACAAACAGTGAAGCAAACAAGGATGCTACAAGTATCAAGTACGACATAATGGTAAAGAATGACAGCTCAGTACAACGCCAGATAGCCAGAAATGTCTGCTGCACCAAACCTATGACATTACGTACAGAAAGCAAAAGCTTGGAGAGCCAAACAAACCAATCTGACACCTCTAATACCAAGGACCTAGATGCACTAAAAGAACTGGACAAGATGACTGGATATGCCAACTGTACAGGCAATAACATCACAGGGGATGGATTCATATGTGAATGTGCTGAAGACAGTGAAAATGCCACTAACGATGTCTTAGAAATATTGGTGGCAAGTACTCAACCACCAGAGGTAAGGGTGGAGAGGATAGAAGAGAATGCAGAAGGTTCAGAGAACATTGGCGGTCAGTTAGAGGATATTTATAAAGGAGGATTCCCGGATCAGGTGACACAGGAAGGTTCTGGGGGCTATCAAAGTTGTTCTGAAGATGTGAAGTATCATGAAGGATGTGGCAGAAAGATACTGGATCATAGTGAGCTAATGCATGATGACCAAGAAGAATGCCAAGTGGATGACACTGGTGAATATGGCGGGGAAGAACTGAAGAAAAGGTCGGAGAAAGATACAGCAGTTTGGTTAGGAGAAAAAATTTCACCGTAATTTCTGTCACACTTTGAAGATCATAAATGTGTTATTTCTTCTTGTACCAAGTAACCAGCTCCCCATTTATTGGTGTTTTAATAAAATTTTTCAGTGAGAAAGTGTTCGGCTTGTAAGAAAAACTAAAATTGTTTTGTGTAACAAAACATGGTCATTAACAGACTAAGCACTAAATACCCGTTTATTGCCAAAACATATTCAACTCTTATCCAATGCCTCAATTAAACCTAATTTGTGTTTTGGTCTTTTAATTTTTTCATGTTTCAGGACATTATTATTTCCATATCGTGTGTATTCTGCTTTGTTTCTGAATGCAGTCTAATATTCGTGCAACATAAGGCTCAAATTTGTACCATATATCTTTTTTAAACATGTATACAAATGCTTAGTATTAATAAAGCACTCGTGTTAAGAGGTAAAATCTCACCAGACAGGTCTGTCTGCCTTAGCAATATGCTGATGTAAAAATCAGTACATGTACATGTAAGAGTACATTATGCATATATTGCTGATGTAAAAATCAGTGCATGTACATGTAAGAGTACATTATGCAAAGTGAAGGCCCTTAGTGTTTATATTTTCCCAATTTACAAAGAAATTTGAGCCTAAAGCAAAGATTCATCTTAAGTAAAGTGTCATATGAGAAATCCCTGGTACAAACATTTTGCCCCAGTAACTTTAGAGAGACACTTAGTAACAACAAACTAAATGTGGCCGTTGTGGTTTAATGTGACACAGTTGTTGGATTAAATTATTGTAAAACTCAAGAAACTAAGTTTGATTACCAGTTGTTCTCATGAAGAGAAGCTGCATCTTTTTGAAGTCAATATCAATAAAGTCAACAGAATGGTTTATCTACGCCCTGCAGCATCCTTGTGGAGTTTGATGTTCCTTTTTTATGAGGTTGGGTATATTGTTGTGGCCCTAATAATCATAAATAGATTGAATTGTGGACTTCTTGCACAAGGCTTAAACAAGAAACCAGAACACAGTAATGATGTGGGAACTTATTCTTCAAATTTTAGATGGTAAATCTATAGTGGTACCAGTTGGTTCCTGTCATGCGGTGAATTTTTGTACATTTTTCCCACGACCAAGTGATTTTGCCGAATCACTGAGAATCTTATATATAAAATCATTGGTGTTTATTTATTATTGTAAGATATTAACGAATGGCTTGTGTTATACTGACAGGTCGCCACTGGATGTGAACTAGCACCATTACTTATGACGAAGCAACCACAAAAAAGTGACGGGAGAACACCAAATTAAATTGATATTGCATTCTTGCAAATTCCCACTGACGCTTATTGCTTTTTGGGCAAACAAATCTCCAAAACTCACATATTCATATATTTTAGTCTTGTTTTGAAAGAGTGTTTTCAGAGAGTTTTAGCTATTCACATTTGTATTGGACCTTTCACAGCAATTTTTTAAGTACTTATTGTAGAGATGTTCAGTGGCCTAGTGGATAATAAATTTTGTATTTAATCACACGCTGTCACCCCAGTGTAGGTTTGACTCCCATATGCGAGTTTGGATGCCACATTTAGCCCACAAAATTATTCAATCTTCAGAAACTAATCTACAGGTTGTCCATTTTTAATCATTCATCAATTGCATGCAACCTTTGATTTCAGCAAGTAATATCACTGGTTTACTACTTTTTATTACATACCTCCTCCATCTTATTACAGAATGAAGTAATCACATTGTGTAATTTGGGGTTTCAACTAATCTTTTTAAACCATGGCCTGCCCATTCGTTCAAGGGCTGTGCCCTACATTCTTATATATTGACCTTTACTGAACTTTACTGGTTGAAACTTACTTTGACCTTGTTTTCATGTTTCTGTACCATTCACTCAGTTATGATCAGGATAATTTTAAAAATAATTATCTGTGCACAAAAGGAATAAAATAACTGTTCATATACTTAAAGAAATAGATGAAGAATTGAATTTTTAACCCATTTTGCTACTTTATTAATTGACTTGGGACTTCCTGGGGGATGACATTACTGAGGGTCTGTCCCAATATGACCCTGGCTGTTGAACCAGACGTAAAAACCTTAACTGACTTTGTACAACAAACCTGTAATGTCATACGATGTATCAAAACATAGCTAAAGTAATGTTATCATAGCAGTGATTGCTGCTTAACTCTCAATTTGATGGTTTTTGTACAGTTTGAAAGCCCACAGCGACGTTCAACATGGATGTCAATCACAACTTGATGCCAGTCATGAACAACATCACACTTACAAGTCACATTTGGGCAGAAACGTTTCGACGTCCCAACAGAAAAAAAGGAATAGATCAGATAGATGGTCATTAAAACCTTTTTGAAAACTGTTGTGATCTGAAAAAAATCAAATCTCAATCCTTTTGTTGTTAACAGGATATAGTCATTTATGTAGCACACAAAAAAACCCAAAAAACCAAAACAACTGGACAGAAACATCCTGCATTCAATACACAACATCAATAAGCATTGGTCAACAATAGCCACTCTATACAAATGGTCTAACTGGTGCTTGTACTTGAGCTATTGTTGCAAAGCTTCCCATATTCTTCAATCCAATATTCTACACAGTTCGTCACAGCAATCACTTCTGTCCCATTTCCCTAATTGTTGTGTGTTGGTCTGTCAGTTCTGTTCAGAATAACCCACTACCATAAATCTTTTTCAGTTGACAAGAACGTGTCATATTTTTCGTAGCCTTGCATCAGGCTTCAAAAGATAATTAACGTAATACAACCCCCCTCATTATTATGCCTACAATGGAAACCACATCTCCCTGTACACGGTTCACGATTGAAAATTTCTTAATTTCATGAAAATATAGATCGTAAATTTTGAAGTAATATCAAAACAATATTGCTACATTGTGTTGTAAAATCGTGTATGACCATTAAATGAATATATCTACATCTTATAGCCTGTCACCATCTACAAATCAAGTTGAGGTTGGTGTAGTTAAGACATTTTAACCCTTTAAAATTTTATAAAGTCTCGGTTGTTTCATATGTACGTATATATGGCACACTAAGGTTAAAGTTGAAAAAAAGTTTCCACACTTAGCTTTTACATCTTGGTTTAAACAGCTTCAACATTGTGTTCCTCCAATTTCTCGATGACTCAATGATATTTCAACAGTCTCCCACACTTTTTACTTTTTCAACTAGTACAGTCCACCCTTTATTTTGAGTAAATAAAATTTGTTTAGCACCCTATTTTGTATATAACAGTTTCAATCTTATTTTTTAATTTGTTGAACTTTAGAATGCCATGAAAAAGAAATTACTGTCCCTGAGTTGACAAGATCAATATTGAAACCGTTTTAAATTACTACTTTGAATTCAGAACTAAGCAGATAGTCCTCAAGCCTGTATTTTTTGGCTTATTTAAGGAAGTCCTCCCAAAGATAGACCTTGACCTACAAGCACAAAATTCATGATCTTTTTCACTAAATTGTCTGACATTATCAGACAGTGCATGAAGGTATAAATGTGTCACCCTTTTCTGCAATCCCTGATGTCCTATGTTCAACTTCAGTCATGGTCATATGTTCATTGACAGTTACTTGCCAGTGTCTGATGGTTTAACCAGCTAGAACATCAGTAACTGAGTGGCTACCAAGCTTGGTATTAAATCAGTTGACTGTTACCTCTCTGGTTGTGGGTTCCAATACATCTCACCACAACATGTGGAATTATTTCACTGTCTAGCTATCTCAATATGAGTTAAGTTGTTGAAAGGGATTTAAAAATCACAAGTATGGCCTTTGTCTGCCACCATAACCATTTGTCAGACGAAGAACACATTCATTTAAAGTTACATTTAACCAAATAAATCAAAATCAAGTCTGACTTTTTTCTTCAACACTAAGGTGTTTATTTTGGCATATGAATTGCCAGACAAGCAGAACAAATTGAGAGTGTAGATAATCAAGGGCCTCTGACCTCTGCAGGTTTGATATCACTGGTTTGAGATTACCAGGTGGGTTGTAATAAATTAGATTGGCCTCACTGACCAAGTGCTTAACAGATATGCTGATCACTTGGTCTTTTGTTTCAGATTAATAGAACAGTTTGAAATTATAGTGTATAAATTTGGAGTTAAGATTCGTATTTAACATACCTCAGTATAAGCCAGGAGAAATACCAAATGCTACAATAGTTTTAAATAAGATTTAACTGACCTTATTATAGGCTTTTGATGCTAAGAGTATGCCTCATTCCGGAGATGCATCAAAATAATGTTCAGGTGTTTATGAAACATTAAAATCTTATCTTTGTTCTAAGCTATTGATGAAACATTCACAACTTTAACGTTGTATCACACTGTTGATAGAGTGTAAAAATAACTTTGTGCTGTTCTGTTTATAGAACATTTAAAAATTTAACTTTGTAATGCGCTCTTGATGAGACATTGAAAAAATTTGAACTTTTAAACTTTGAAGCTGCAGGTGGAATGTTTTAAAAGTTTTTACTTTGTACTAAATTATAAAGATACGCAAAAATACAATTTTAAGTATTTACTGAGCTGTTGAATAGTCCTACATTTTGTACAAACCATTTAAACATTACCTTCAACTTTCAACCAAATAGGGCCTTTTGCATGGTTATACATATCATGTAGAACACCAAGTTTGAGCTGGGGTTCAACGTATTCATGTTCCTCTATCACTAGTTCCATGGTAATTGTTGCTAATGAGAGTCATTGGGCAAATTACAAGACTTTTCAGTGAATGACAAAATAGCCACAAAAATCTGACAGGCACAGCCCAATTTTGTGTCTGATGGATTATGAACTGCAGAATAACTGGCAAGTTCTTTGAGTAGGTGGAAGAGTTAATGAAAGGATTTGCTTAAAAAATCTTTCACAAAAAGTATAACCATTTCTGTTGAATCTTCAACCAGATTAAAAATTCTGCAGAAATATTTGAGTTGGGTAGTTTTTAAAAGTGTTCAAGCTGGCTTTTTTGGGCAATTAAATCCAGATGTGTTTATATTACGAAGCACTAGATGTTATGGTCTGTGTACATCAAGATATGCCTTAACTATAAACATGGGTGAAATCCAGGCATCTCTCAGAGGCTACGTTGTCTTGTAGTGGCAAAAATATCTGGACAGAGTTATTTGTTTAATGATCGAGTTTCTTGTAGTGTTTATCCTTCCGGATATGCAACATAGCTTGGAAAGAATTCCCCTTGACTTTAACACATAGTTCCTTAGAATATAAGGAATGCAATGGGGGAGAAACAATATCATATAGTTGAAGGAATTACACATATAAAGCAATAACAAGCCAGCTATTAGTCTCTACTCTAGTGAGATTGCACCGTGTTCACTACCAATGTTAATTTATTTATTTGGGGTTTTACGTCGCTTTCAACACAGTACAGGTCATATCACGACAGGTAGTTAGAAGGGCAGAGGAAACCAGTACATCCAGTTGGTCAAGTTTCTGTACTGTAAACTGCCGACCAACGGCAAGTAACTACCAGCTTTCCCACTTGAGGTAGGGCTGGGAACCGAACCCCAATCTCAAAGGTGGGAGGCGAGAGTGTTGCACTCTGCCACCATGGCCCCCCACTACCAAGGTTAAAAACCAAATACAAATGCCGTGGTTAGTGTATGCATATATTCACTGAAATGCCAAGGGGTTTCATTTGTTGTTGGAAGAGAATATATTTCTGATAAGTTTACATATAAATGTCTACAAAAACGTGAAGTATTTAAATATATGCTTGATACACCATTTGTTTGTGAAATATTATGAAATAAGCCTTACAAGAATCTGCAACTTCTGCCAATACAGTTTTAGTCAAACCTGTCTCATGATTGACTTGAAGTGTAGTAGTTTTATATGATAATGCTAAATATTGCTTGCGTATTAGTACTCAAGGACATGATTGATCACTTCATCTGGACTAAGAGATTACAATCTGCAAGTCTAATAGATCTAATAGATGTAACAGCTTTTCCTACTCGCTTTCACTTAGTATTACTATGTCATGATTTCCTTTAATGAAAAATTGGAATGTTTGTCAGATTTTTAGATTGCTCTACAATGGTGCTAGTTTTGTTGTGTGAATGGCTTGTGGGAATTTACGGTCATTTTCCCAAAGAGATGTAACGCATTCTGTGAAAATCACAGCGACATATATATTGTGCCTTTCTCAATAACAGTTAAAAGATGTGAATGTCGTAGAACAAAAGCTTCAAGGAATATTAAAACAACTTCAGTGTTACATATATATACTTAGAGATTTTTTATGTAAATCTCGAATCACATTTCTCAGTTGCAGCACAATTATCAAACCGTATTTTGAAATGTGGTATGAAAGTGTTAATCCATGCCTAAACGTAGTCCAAGCTACTGTCCCGATACAAACCAGAGATGTTAACAGAGAGGTTTCTGGCCTAACAAATGTCATATTTTATCTGGTAATTCAGGGCAATAAGACCTTGTCCAGGGTCCACAGTTTAACTACATAGTGATATTTCCTTTCATGTTAGAATTATGTACATCAACTTTACACTGGTCCGCCACTGGTGATGTAGCTTGACCTGTTCCTGTCTGATCACTGAACACTTGGTTGGTATTTGGATGGGTGACCATCAAAGTTCTGGGTCAGGTATGGGCGGATACATAATGACTCCGATGATCACTTAAATGGCGGACCTGTCATAATATAACTGAGACAAGGTACTAGTAGCGATGCAAAATGATGTCAAAAGAGTTTCCTCACATTTTGGACTACAACATTCAGCAGTGTACTTACAGAAATGTGTCTTGCAAATTATTAATACCACAATGTGTTAATAATTATAATAATTGTTGTTTCATGTTTATTGTTTGTTCTTGGAGTTGATTTTAATTTATTTTAATTTTTTAAACAGTTGAAATCTTTAATAGCTGATATAAAACTGCATGCAAAGAATTGTTTAAATATTCATTCTCATGTTGCATGTGTCATCTGTTAACTTTGAGATGTGACCAGATACTAAGCTGAATTTCACATTTTTTTTTGCACAAACATCATGTATCCAATTTTCTGCACATTTTTTCATAAAAATATTATGTATCCTTTACAATGAATTTTATTGTGCAAGGAAAGGAAAAGCCCCATTTGTCTGCCAGACAGACTTTCTTAAGTCAAAATCAATATCATGCCAATTACTTGTCAAATTGCTCACTGCACCACAAGATAAAATTTTGATAGCTGTCTTTCATTGTGTAAGAAATGTTCAATAATTCTCTAAGTTTCAATTAGAATCAGACAGGAAGTTTTGTGTTTCAAATATTGGATATTGGGCCAGAAGTTCAACTACCTACAGCAGGTGCATTAGAATAAAGTTTGACTTTTTATATATTTCACTGTAAGCATATGGATCAGGTTATTTTATCCAAAATACAAGAAGCATACTGAATATTGGTGTAGATCACAAAATAATTATCATAACATCTCAGTTTCTTTTCAAGAAGTAGGTTTGTGTAATTTGTCATCAAGAAATACAATTTGTATATTAAATAGGAAATTTCTTGGGTTATTTGACATATAGAACATTTAGAATAGAAAATTTTATTATTTTAATATTACGTTATTTTATAATTAGAGGTGTAAGTTTATATTATAATTAAATGACTTAATTTATATTATAAGTTAATGTCTGCATTTCTCTCACTTGGACTCTTCAATCTGTAACCAGCAACTCTGACCTTTTGTGAAATGCAAAATATTGTATTTGTACAGAAATATCAGCTATTTTCAATTAATGAATTATTGCACCTTCATATGATATCAATTGTTTTTCATGAAATGCTTAACATATGAACGTGAATAATATAAAAAACAAGCTTTATTTCCATACCTTTGATCTCCCAAATTCCAAATTTTATAGCAATTCGGTGGTATGTCAAGTTTTCAGAAAGACTTGATCAGATGACCATACAGATATAATATTATTATTATTATTATAGAAGATTTGATTTAGAGTAGAAATATTTTTCCATTTTTAGATTAGGTCTATCACTAGAACTTTATTTATTACAAGTAATTGATTTAATTAATATTATAACTTTATATCACGTTTATCAGATTTACATTTGCCTCCAATTTTTATTAATCGGGAAACATAAATGGTTCTTCATTAGAATATGCGCCGGGGAGTGTGGCTAATGTTTGGAAGGACAAGTCTGAAAAGATCTAATTTCAGTTGGTTCTTTAAGAAGAAATGACATTCATTTGTACAATAAAACATAAGCAATTAAGCAAGTGAATATGTACCCTGCATGCAAATTGCACAGATGTTAATCTCAATTGATCCAGTAATGTACGTGACAACCATCAGAATTATCACAATTAAGGCATTAGCACCTGAGGCTTCTGTCTCACATTATTGAGAGCAAGAATGTATCCTCAACAAAAACAAACCCTGACAAGAACCACGAGGAATTCTGGGAATACAGGGAATTATGGGAAACATTTGTTTTATCCATTATTATAAACAATGCTGTATTCTTCCTGTATATTAAAATAGAAGCAATACATTGATGATATCTTTTTGATAATGCTTTCCCACCTTAACACGTACACTTCCCGGAGACTCTGTGGTGTCGACCTGGCTATGTCTATGGAATGATGATTATTGATTATGTACCTGGTGTTGCACCTTAGGGTCTGAGAGATTAAGCACTATAAAAGTTCAGAATAGAATAGAATGAATATGTTGTATTATCGTTTTGTATATCCAAATATAATTGCTGATAGGTATATATTGCAAATTGCAATGATTTCTCTGCCAAGTCTTCTCTAATTATACTCATTTTAAAAATGATGCAATTAGACAAGATAAAGTGTAAGCATGGCAACAAACAAAATTGTTGGGGTCTATATTGTGTTTCTTGCCCAGACAGAGTATACAAGACACACTAGATTCTATTAACCAGTATACAAGACAGTTATTTTTGATCAGGTAGGCAAGATGAGGTATTGTTATTGCTAAAAAATTAGTACCTCCTTTACCAGTGTGATATTAAGTAATTTAAGGAACTTCAACATTTTTGTATATTTTTGACTGTATCGTGCATGTATCTGTGCCTTAATTTTGCTGACGCATAGTGAGTTAGCTTCTCTCCAGAATTTATTTGAACAAGCATGATCACATAATGTTATACAAAATAATATTATCTTAACAACCAAACTTTAAATACTTTAATATATATACATTTTTTTAGGTTATGATACTGTCTAAAATTAGCCAAGTCTCTTCCTTGTTTACATAACTCGACTCGCCAGACTTGATTAAACAGAAATATCAGATGTGGAAATCCTAACTTTGTCCGTCTAGGGTAATATTCTCACCTCATAACATTGTTACTGTCTGTCTATTTTGTCCATTTACTTTTCCTATGGTAACATGTTGGTCATTAGAGTCCAAACAAGCCACTTGAGTATCTGCTAGATGTACTTCAGGCTTTAGATCAAGCATTCCATTACCACTGTTAGTTTCTGTCAGTACCTCCATTTCATCCTCTGACAATGGAGACAGCACCACTTTGCTTGATGGTTCAGTACTCTTGGACGACCGTATAGAAACGGTTGTCATGGTAGTAGTGGTTGCCTTAGGAGTTTGTCTTGAGTGGGCCATACTATGATCCCCTTGCAGAGCACGGTTCACTTCAGCCTCATTGGCACACTTGAATGCCTTGGCAAAGCTCTTTCTAAAGTTCTCACTGAGGAAGGCATAGAGTACAGGATTCATCATGGAGTTGGCATAACTCAAAACAGTGATGATCTGAAACAGATGTATTGTCCACACAGGCATAGAACTAATATGGTTCAGCACAATCTGAAACACCCAATAGGGTAACCAGCAGATGACATACACTGTGATCACTGTCAAAACCATCTGTGTCACCTTTTTGTGGGATTTCTTCTTCTCTTTGGACTTGTGCTTGGGTCCAACTGTTTTCAACTTCATGACAACTAAAGTGTAGAACACAACTATAAGAAATACTGGGATTGCAAATCCGAGCATGAGGGCATACCAAATGAAAGCAATAGATCCATTGGGGGGCCAATCAATAGTGCAGGATACACCTGTTCCAAAGTCATTAGGTTTGGTTGTAGTGTATAGCACCATGGGTAACATAGCCAACAAGGAGGCAGACCAGACGCATACACAAACTATACGAGAGATAATGGGAGTTCTGTAGCGCATGGCTCTAATCGGATGACATACCGCTAAGAACCTATCCGCACTCATAGCTGTTAGTGTGAACACACTTGTGTACCAATTGATGGAAGTACTTATATAGAACAACTTGCAAATCACAAAGCCAAAGATCCATCTCTGTAATATGGAGGTGATTATCAGAAAGGGCAGACCTATAAGAAAACAGAGGTCAGCTACTGCTAAGTTCAGTATGTACATATTGGTAACAGTCTTCATCTTAGCATAGCGGAGAACCACAAATATTACCAGGCCATTGCCCATCAGTCCAGTTACACAGATCAATGTGTATAAGGCTGCTGACACCACACTCATTGTATTCACGGTTACATAGCCGGATGAATCAGGATCTCCAGGGTTCTCTGAGCAGTTGCTGCTGACGTTGGTTTGATTATTGACATAATTGCCTGCAGTCCAGTTGTTATTGACCATGATGCTGATGTCTACTCCCCAGGGGCTGCTTGCAGTAGGTCTCTCTATATCTTCCATTGTGTTTGTGTGGCAAGGAAGAATGTCTTCACCATGGAATCAAGCTGTGACCTGCAACATGATGAGAAAGTATTAGTTTTTGCTTGAAGATAAACAGCCAGGCATTCTGCTTATGTGTGAATTGGCTTGATAATTTGTTCCTGTCTCAGCTTATTAATCTATGGCCTATTTAATACCAGCAAATGTACATATGGGAGAGAGTAATAGATTACTGCAATAAATATATACACTAGGCAGCACATAGCTATCACAAGAGTAAGGGAGTATTAAACTTTTGGAGTAAGTTTTAATACCTGTGACTTCCAAATAAGTAAAAAGACTTCCATATAACACACACAAAAAATGCAACACACACTAAGTACACACAAAGTAATAATTGGAACATAGAATCCTATAAACGCAAAGTAATAATTGGAACATTGGAATCCTATAAACAAAAATAGATATAAAACCAATGGATTTGCATGTTGTATGTGATGTTTTTATCAGTAAATGAGTTTTATAAGTTAAAGGGGTTTTGCTTTTATCTATTACGTATGTATTATCTATCTATTTATTATAACATTGAAAACGTTTCTATTCCATGTTCACAGCTTTGCTGTTAATGCAATGAAGATGATTGATTTTCCACAAGAGTGGAAGCACATTCAGTGCTTAAACAGTGTCCTTGTGTAAGAGGAAATTACAGTACACTTTTCCAATCCCTTTTCAGACTCTGTATGACTTCCGACAGGGTCCCATGATTGTAACAAACCATCTATTTCTATGTTTTGTATCTTATCTGAATCATACAGGTCTTTAAAGTTTAGCTTTTAGAGGTCTTTGGTTATAGTGATGTCGACCTAGTTTTGACATGTCTCCGTTTTCTTGCGACAGCTGATATGTCCGCTTGATTCAGTCTGTAACTAATCAGCCTCTCTGATACAAAAATAAAGTATTGTTAGGTGTACATTGATTGGTAGTAGTTCCTGTAGAAATTGCATTATCGCCCTTTAAAATCATCCTGAAATTTTAGTTACCTGTCTGCATTTCTATATCTTTTGCAGATATAGTTCAATTAATGGTTTTGTGTTCATGAAGTCTCAACAATTTTCCTGTTGTAAAAGCTACTTTTTGCAAGAAAAAAAGATCGAGGTGGAATTCATTTCAGAAAAAAAAACAATGAAAGACACTCCAAAGTATTGTATTTTTTTTGTTTAAATAGTTTTATTTGGTCCCATAAAATACTCCTTAATCTATCAGTAAGTATACGTACATATCCACCACATTAAGAGAAATTAAAACACACAATTCATCAATTAGTAATTTATAATTTGTGTGCTGTGTAATGAGAGTAAGTTTGTGATTAATTGGATATAAATAGAAAATAAATATTTCCACATCATTATGAAGCTTATGACATGGCCTCTGAAGATTTGCTATGATTTTAATGATAACTTCACCCATCAATCAACTTTCATGTCAGTCAGTTTAAAGGCCTTCCATATTTTGTCAATGATCAAGAATTCTATTCACCAAATAGTTCATATTTCCACCTGTTTTTGTGGTTAACTTATCAATGCTTCTACATTTTGGAACACTATATTTGTAATCAATGACATATGTATAATCTACTGGCTAAATATGTGGCTTATAAGTATACTTATTAATCTCTATGGAAGTCTAAGAGATTGCATAATTCTTTTATCATTTGGTTTGATTACTTTTTCAAGGATTGTTGGCTTTGGAGATGTCGCAAAAAACTGTATTTTACTTTGTAAAAATAATGACCAATTATTTAGCCCCCTCTGTAGTGAATCTGTACCTTCTGTAAGATATACATACAATAACTTGGATGTTTAAACCGTGCTGGTTCTTACACCAGTTGGACACAATTGAACATTAAATGGTTATTTGGAATTGTTTTAGGTAAGCAAACATAAACTTATTTTGATAATAATATGTCTCGACACAAACACACTTTATGGACTATTTCTTGTAATTACAGTCGGCAGGCCAAGAAGTAAGATAAGATTGGTGATAAGGTGATAACAACACAATGAGTACACATAATTTATAAGTTTGGGACTACTGAGCCTTTTATTTTACATAATCACATTCTAACAAATAAACTAGATTAGTGGGTTAGCAAAACCACAGTTATCTCCTGAAAGGACTTGAAATACAAATTTTACAGGTTTAATTGTTACTAGACTTTTTTGGTTTATTTTGTTAATTATTGAGTCCAGATTCCATAAAACCTATGATTATTCATTAATTTGTTACGTAACTCATAAATCAATTGATTCTAAACCTTTTAAAAATACTTTTCACACTTTCTTTGTTTTAATGTGCCAACTAATGACTTTTGCTGTATTAATTGAATGGCTAAAACTTCAGTGAGACAAACACTATTAGCGCCACACATTTGTCACCTGTTTAGAGTGTCCTTATCCTTCCAATCCATAGCCCTGGAGCAAAATGTCCACTCTGCTTGATTATTCAATTCTAAACAATTATTCCGAGCTAATGCACCTCCAGTCATGTCACACTTATAACTCTTGAGGAAAACTTGTCACCCTTTCACACTAAGACCTGTGACATTGTTAACAGTTACAGGCATAACTTCAGTTCATTGGCCCTTATGTGGCTCAAAGCAATCCTACATTTCTAATTTAAATGTCCACTTTTATGATTTCTGCCAAATTTCAAAACTTAAGTATTAACATCTGTTCAGGAAACTTAAAATATCAGCAATCTCTAAAATAGCTTAACATCACACATCCGAATTTATGATTTTGTTCCCCTTAATAGTGCAATACTCCTTTTACTACAGCATGATATAACCCACCTCGGCTGCACAAAGTGAGCTCAAGTGACTGACTTCACCCTACCTGAAAGCCAAAGGAAAGATCATTTATCAACATCCTTAGGGTTATTAGCTTTCAATCAGGACTTAACCCAATGACAGATGACCACTATATTATCTACCTGGGAACTTACCCATGCCCTCTGTATTCCCAGGTTATTGTGTTCTCCAACTAAGCCATAAATTCGAATATGAAATATTTGTTTCAGTCTAACTTGGGGGGGGGGGGGGCACATAAAATGTTGCAGTAATCGTAACAAGTCAAATCATTCCTTAATCACAGTTCTTGCTTATTTCATCCTTCTATATAAAAATATTCAGAGTATTTGTAACCACCGCCCATCGTTTAACTCCCTAATTAGTTTTATCATACCTGTTTGTATGCCCGGCTGAAGAGGGTTAAACATCCGTAAGGATACAACTTGGATCAAACCCAAAACCTGCCGCTGTGAAATCCGACATTTTATTCCGCTGCCAATAGAAATCATGACAAAGCAAACCTTACAATTTGTGTATGTTGGTTCAAATTTGTATTATTCCTATTTTCAGTTACATCGTATTTGTGTTGTTGGCGGGGTCATAATGTTATTTGTCTTTGTTTTGTTATCACGTGCAACAAACATTCTTTTTAGGTGACAATCAATGGCGTAGAGATTCCTACTGCCCAAAGTTTGCTATTTTCGGGGGAGACATACACAATGAAACTATACAATAGCTTTAATAAAATTGGCAAGAAAAACATACATTTCAAAATTTCTAATATATACAGCACCAGTAAAGTGTTAAGAAACACACACAAAATGGCTTCATATTAGAAAAAAGACCCTCATATTTCATCTACAACAGAAGCTGAGGAGTTTTTTCTCAAGTTTGTGTCACACATGTTCTGTGTATAAATAGAATTTATGAAACATCAAATAAATAAAACCTAGAGAGCCTTTCTCTGTAGGTGTAGCGGCATAGAATCCCAACATAAATCATCCTCAATATTACTTATATAAATAGAAGAATATTGACTTCTCACTGTTGTCTACATTTCTTTACATTTTTGGGGGCTTTAACCTCCAACTTTACCACCATACTGCAGAGTATTTTATCTTTTCCAGTTTTTATAATCATACCTTGCAAATGTAGTCAAAATCAATGCAAGAACAATAAAGAAACAAACTGTGAATGATTTTAAATAAATAACATTGAAAATGCAGAAAAAAATGCTGCCAAATTTATCTGATATAGAGACAGAAGTATACAGACAGTGACAACTATCTTCACTTTTTTGTTATTTATTGTTACTGATTTTGACCTTAACTTGAATAAACATGATCTTTTGTTAGAAAGTCCTAAAATAAATATTTCAATTCAGCTATTCTTTTGCCAAAATCAAAGTAATGTTAGATAGTAGAAATTAGAATGAAGTTAACAAAATCAATAAAAATTTGTAAAATATTTGCAAATTATTATTGCTACTATGTTTTATATAAATCTGAATATCTAACATATATATTAATTCTGATAATCAGTAGGCTTAAGCTGTTAATATTGTTATAATCACCTGGAGAAAGACTTGAAACTAACTATAAATGAAACAAATAAAATAAGCCATAAGTATTATTATACTTATACATGTCCTTATTATTAATACATATATTTCTGGACGCATTTAAGAATATATTAACTTTAACAGTGATTTATATAAGTCCTTATGGACTGATGACTTATGTACTTTTTCTTTCAATATTTTGTGTTATTATGTTACATTCCAATTTAATAATACAATAATTAAAATCTATGATTAAATCTATTATTCAAGTCTTACGATTAAGTAATTATAACTAATTGTATAAGTAACTATAAAGTACACACACATATAATTAAATAATGTCATATACATGTATATTTAAATAGATATAAACCAATTATAAACAAAATAGGGGTGAACCTCATATCTGACATACCTATAACTGTCATTAAATTAATACTGTTTTAATACATTAACAAGAACAACACAAGTAGGAACGAGAGAAATAGATACCTTTCTACTGAAGTCATATTCCATTTTGCTTTGAGTCATTTTATCCATAGAATAATATTTTACATATCATAGGTCTTTAAATTAATAGCTCTTTCCACAGTGCAGCAGAATTTTGATTGCGAAAATTATAACCAATCTAATTTATTTTTTTTCCGTCAGAATGTTTCTTTCATATCTAACATCATCTCCACAAAGGTACAGACATATTCTCGTAAAGCTGATGAAACTGAACTGAACTGTATCCCACGACTGCACATCCATTAAATACCATCTGTCACTCATAAAACTCAGATCCTCTTTGCCCAACAAACACACACACTCACACAACTGGGGAATACCTTCTGAGTGAACTCCAAGTGTTAATTAGAGTAGATATCCAGCCCACATTTTATTTCATTCCTGCGTCATTACCTTTTTCAAGGAGGTATTAAATTCATGGCTGTTTATTTGTCTGTTTGTTAGCAGGTTGACACAGAGACCATTGTCGGTATCTTCATGAAAAAATTGAAAAGATGGGTCTTGGTCCAATTTAGATCCTATTAAATTTTCAGAGTGATCGGATTCATTGCCAGGATGCAAAAGAAAATATCAAAGATCTGGGGTTTACCATTTACTTTTAGAGTTGTTTTTTTAAATGCCAGACATGCTTTGGTGGAGGTTTGGACATTATGATTGTTTTTTTTTTGTTTGTTTTTTTTTTTTTGGGGGGGGGGGGGGGGGGGGGGGGGGGGTTGCAGCTATTGAGGGTACTCAGAATTTATGCAATGACCAGATAATGCAACAGGTTATGGACGTGTACTACAAACAAGCATTCTTGGGAACTAATATCCAGACAGCTATAAACTAGCCATATAAAGAACTTCACAACTACAATATGTGGGAAAGGGTTTGGTTTAAGACTGTTATATGGGCAAAGCTAGAAATATATATATTGTAACTGTACTTTGGAGGTTATGTTTTGGGGTAGATTTGTTTGTCACTCTGCTTTTGCGATAACTCCAAAAGTAATGACCACATCTTTCTGATTTTTTTTAATGTGGGTAGGCCCTGAAAAAGGGGGAAATATTAAAGCTTAAGTGATTAAAGTTTGGGACAGATTCAGATCATGTGGATGCCAAAAAAACCCACAATTTTTTTAGTGTATTTTCAATTACTATGACTTGCTGAATGACATTACCCATAAAAGTAATGAGCAGATCTCTTCTGGTGTGATTGGGTCAAGGCCAAGGGAAGAAGTGAAGGAAGTAGGGAAAGATCAGCACCATATTATGGATGCAAAAAATTCCTAATTTTCAGATATGTGTTCTGGTGAAAGTCTGAGCTCTATTAGTGCTTTCTAATTTGTATACAATGTATATTGTCTGCTATCTAAAGTATCTCTAGGAAGCATTTAAATTTTATTTTTGTTTCCCTGGAAAGATGTTAATAAGGTTAGTTGTCAGTTATCAGCCACTTTGACTACTTTATCCTCTTTTTGAAGTCTTATCATGTCAGTTATGCCATGTAGTTACCATAAATGTTTCCTCCAAAACTGCAGTACATAGAAAATAACCTAGCTGGAAGCCTTAAGAAGCCTTCGCAAACTTTCTATTGAATAAAAGACTCTTTTAACAAGAGTCAGAGTCTGTAAATTTCGAGATTCCTAAAGTATCTAATTCGTCACCTGAAGTCTAATTAACAAACCTCTAACAGTTTAGATATAAGGCTGTTGTTCTCAATCTAGTACCATCAGATTACCAATGAGGAAATTATTTTAATCCTATAATGATTTCCAAAAAATGTATAAATAAGCTTTTGCTTGTTTTCCCCCTACACCACACTAACTTGTTTCAGACAAACGTTTGAACTCATCTATTCATTATTGTATTGTGTAGTTTTAGGTTTGGTGGCTATGCCATATGATACTGCTTGGCTGTGGTGTAACAGAATCATCAACAAACTCCTAATAGACATTTTAGATTCTGCTTAATGACAAACATTGGCAAATCCCCATTTGAAGTCTCCAGGGTTGTGAAAACCCCCGTAACATGATACATGAAAGACTTCCAAGCAAGATAAATTAATCCTATAGTCACTTCTTCTAACTAGGTCAATTAATACTCAGACGGCCATTAATAACTAAGGAATCTAGTTTCTTCTTGAGCAGCCTGTGGAAAGTGTAATTTTAATGTGATCATATTTCACAATAACCACTTTAGTCTAATTATAGCACATACATAAACACACTGCAGCTTCACACACATATCTTAAGCCTGTATTTGTTATTTTATGCAGTTGATTTACAAAAATTTCTTCATTTTTTATGTTGAAAAGTTTTTAAGAGTCTTGCATGTGACAAAATATCAATATTCAAGTTTTCTACAAGACTGACCATGTCTATCAACCAACAATGATTTATTCCTTTAAATGAACAGGTTTTTAAAAAAGATATCAAACCTCTTTTATGTAAAATATCTAGTACAGGCTTTGACATTTACTAATGCGCTGAAAACCTCTGTGTAGCAAATAATAAAAGTAATGACCCAGTCATAGTACATGTGGTATATCTAGCAGTTATTGATGACAGGACAAACAGAGGCAGAATGCTGTACCTCATATGGAACCCAGATACACACCTCTAGCTGCAGTTTTACTACAGAAGAGAATTAGAATTGGAGAGGACAGGGACCATGGTTTGGCACAGGAAATATACTGTAAAGATATAGTGATGTTATTGCAAACATTTAGCTTCACTGCAGACAAAGCAAAAATGCAGAATAACACAGAAATGGGACGAAAGGTAGCAGAAACAGCTACAGAAATGACACCCTGCAGGCACTCTACAAAACTTGATACCTTATCTTGCAGGATAGAAATTTTTAAAAGTATGAAATGTCCATGTGTTTGACCATGGAAAGTAGGGAGTATAACGGTATGCAAGGTACACTGACAGAACTGTGATACATGAATACATGAATAAATCAGAAGTTGTATGTGATGCCTACAGATTTATTCTACAACACCCATGGTGTACCAGTGCATGATCTTGACGAGGGAGTCCATCTCAAAACAATGCTCAAAGTGTGGTAACAAATTCCATCGAGATCAATTTCAGAGACTGCTATAATTGTTACAAAATGAACAACACTAATATGGTACAAACCTGCATAGGGTGATATTTTAGTCAAACAAGGCTGAAAGGTGTTTCGGTCCCCGAGAGCGAGCGCAAAACCATCAGAGACACGAGTAGTGCACCAGAATTTATGAAACTCTGGTGACATAAAGAAATTCCAACTAAGACACATCCCACAGCTGGTATAGAACTCAGACGGTCACCCATCCAAGTACTAAAGTAGCCCATTGCCACTTAACTTCAGTGAGCAGACAAATACTCATCACGCTGCCCACAATTCATGAAAGTCCGGAGAGAAAAAAGTGATTCCTAGAAGCACGAGCCTCGGTCAAGGGTCAGATGTCATCCCTTAACTATTACATTAGGTTTATGTGACTGCTATGTAGTCCAACTTCTGTTGTACACAGTGACAATAGTTTGATCATGTTAGAACTCCTTGAACAGCTACTTACAACTATATTTTGTTTTGTATAGATACCGTGCCCCGATCCACTGGAGACATGCTGAGAAGGTCTCAAGGCTACCTAAGTTGCAAAGACAGATAAACCCAATTAAACCCATTATAAATACCTGCTTAATCCGGCTTTTTCACTGAAATCAGCATAAAAGACACAATTACTTGTAATTGGCAAAATTATCATTTGTTGTGGGGTGACAGCAATTAGAGAAGACCCTACAAATGAGCCACACAATTATTAATTTCGTTATTAGTCTTGTCCTACTATTCTCATTACAGTATAGCCCACATCTATTATGTATGGGCTAAATATAAGAGGAACCAATTAGTTAAATGACCGGAAGAAGGCTTTCTCATTACTTGCTTCATTTTGACTTTTAACAAGTTGGATCTAATTGCCAGGATGTTAAGCCAGGGTCCCACTTCGGCGATTTTATGAGACAACTGTCAGTGATTTTAAGGCCTTACCATGCATACCACAATCTGCATAGGTCCTCATAAGTTTATATTTTATCTCTGTTGTCTGTCATCTGTCTTCATAGTGAGGTCAGTTTTTTTTTAAAATATGGTCAGTCCCCCCCCCCCCCCCCCCCTTTAGTAGTAAACATGTCAACTCTGTAGCACACCCGTAGTAATGTCATCATCGGTCTTCATATCAGGTGTTATAATTTGTAAAACAATCTCTGAAGATTTAACATATATCACTCTGAGTGACGAGTGTATATGTTGGAGAACAACTTAGGAGTCAGCCCAACTTGAGATAATAAAATTCAAGAATTATTTTTATGCGGAATATAATATTTACTATTTTCAAGGGAATTATTTTTCATGAAAAAGATGATATTAACATTGATAAGTTTAACTGACCCTTGTACAGAAGTATTTTGCGTGAGGAGTATACAAGCCCCAGTACTATCTTCGTGAGATACAGAATAGCTGTGGACTAATCTTATTGTGTTGTCATATCACACTCTTTATCAGTCGCCAACAGTGTTACAGCTATAGTATTTTTTTTACTATTGTCATCATATAATTGTACAAGTTTGGCTTAAATCAAAGCATTAATGTGACAGAACCACCAAGAGTAGTGCTAGATCTCTCCATGGCAAACCATAGAACCTTATTTTCTGCTCAAGGTCATTAGTCAATGAAGCTCTAAAATATGGACAGTCTTTGTTAATTGTGAACTAAGTCGTAGCATAACATCATAACACAACTGGTATGAATACTGGAATCTAGACAACATGGCAACGCTGTATATTATATAATAAGCTTGAGCAATTTCCATTCTAAGCCTAACGTGAACCACAGAATCATGTTAGAATTCTACCCATTTACAAATTTGCCTGTTTGTCACTCTAAACAGATGTTCAGCAATGTACATGTATCACTGTATATGTTCCACTGTCGTGAATTGCTGACTACCCCAAGCATATATAATCTTATTGGTCGGGATGAGTTATCCCTTCACTTGTGAAGGTCAGAAGTATAATCCCAACGATTGTAAATAACCATTAAAACTTGTTTAAAACTTGTTTAAAACCTGTTTTGGTGAGGATTTCTGACCCAAGGACTCTCAACTGACCCCTTTTGGTCGTATGGCAGTTACATGTAATTTGTTGCAGGCTAGGACTGATCTTTCAGGGGAGAAGCTAAGAGTTTTGTTTTGGTACGACCTAATTTGTCAGAAAGTTATGGTTATATGCAGATATTCTAAAGCCAGAGTGAAGGTGGATGTGTTTTTTTGGAGTGCCACAAAAATGTACATTTTTCACTAGGATAAGAAGTTTAAAAGCAAATGAAATATTAATGACATTAAAGATAAATAACTGTAGATTAAGATAGTACTAGCGTGAATAAACTTATTTTTGTGGATATAATTTAATCCTCAAATATAGTTTTAACTTAGAAAGTGTAAAAGGTAAACAAGACTCGGTCTCTAATCATTTGATTAGATTGTGCTTTCACACAAGTTGGTGTTATGGTTAATTAATTTCCTGTAGTTAAATAACTGTAGATTAAGATAGTACTAGCGTGAATAAACTTATTTTTGTGGATATAATTTAATCCTCAAATATACTTTTAACTTAGAAAGTGTAAAAGGTAAACAAGACTCGGTCTCTAATCATTTGATTAGATTGTGCTTTCACACAAGTTGGTGTTATGGTTAATTAATTTCCTGTAGTATCAACCATATCTGTTATCTTTATAACCTTAACAAGTATAGCCTTAACACGAACAATAAGTGTCTCAAAGTAGAGCAAGAAAGCAATATACAACGAGCTGGTATCATCAAAGACTTTATGAATATGCGTGAAGACATTCTATTAAATACAAAAGACAAATCAAATGTATCTGAAATAATAGAATTTTTGTGCACATCTTAATATTTATAATCCTTCCCTCTTTTTTTTTGTTTGTTTGTTTGTCTAGTTACATTACCTGTTGCTAATTGTTTGGGTTTCTTCTTCCTCCTCATTTGCTGTAGAAAAATATTGTTTGTCATTCAACATTCAGTTATAATATTATGTATTTGCATGTATATATGCAACATAATGAATAAACTTAACTTAATTAATATATTGAGGGATGAGGTATTGTATATCTCATTGATGATTCTACTAACAAAATACTACACCGTGACCTACTTTCTTAGACATAAGCTATGACCTTGTCTTTTCGGGGTATAAAATAGCTGTTAACTTGGAATTTTGCTCAGGACAGATTGCAACACTAATTAAACACATATAAATAATATAATATAGGTTGGCATGTGTTTGCATTTATGAAATGCTGAAAGGCCCAAATTGGGGTTAAAATTGGTTTCTTTAAAGCACTAATATCACTTAGGCAAATCTCACCAAGCCTGCACTCTTTCTTAAGATAATTATCAATAAAGGTTTTAGCGCCATTATTGTCTTTTATAATGTTTCCCTTAGACTCTAATCAGTATCAGATTTCAGTAGATATCTGTTTCATTGCACGCTTAGCGAGAAGAAACAATCTTTGGGGGATTGGGCCTAGTTTTTCTTATGTTTTATTATATTAAGTTTTTCTCATTCTCTTATTTCTCATTGTTTTTAAACAAAGATTCGTCCATAGAAACAGAGTTCACAGCAAAAATAATGATATACCGAATGTCCTGTTACACCCTTAGTCTTAGGTCAACCGATAGCAACTGTTCTTCTGAAGAAAAAACATAATTAACCCCTCCAGACACCACAGAGGGGTGGGGGTATATGATTAATTGTTACACTTGTTAATTATCATAAAAATATTGAATTCTTGTCATATTTTTCAAACTTAGAAACTGTATTTATAGCATTTGCTGAATTCCCAAGTGTTTGATTGGTTTCTTTTTTACCAATACAGTAATTTTCTTTTCTTTCCGAAAATGATCTGTTAATGTATTCACACTATTCCATGACATGAAATGCCATATCATTTACTGAATGTTTTTTTCCCAAAGGAGTGTCCTGTTAAGATTGAGGGTTTGGTTCTGAGTTATGGTGCTCACGGATTAATCGTTGAACTGGGTCAAGGGTCTTGTCTTCATACAGTAGGCTGCTCACCTAATGTACTGTTTTCCTAAAAGTTTGTGAATGTGGAGCCACAGTGACACTGTGGTAGCACAGTCACTTCCCACCTTCCAAGTCTGAGATCAGAGTCCCTGCTTGCCTCATGTTGAAAAGCTGGTGGTTGCTGAAATGTCTTTTCTTCAGCTCTGGTGAGAGTTTAAGCTTAGTAGAGGCTAAAATGTGTTTAAATAATGAATTGATTTATTTTAGATAGTCACTGCACATAACTAGATTTATCAAAATATTAAAAATTGAATATCTAATTTATTTACAGTTTTTTTAGGATCCAGCTTATGATTTCTTAAAATTCCATCTTCCTCTAACTTAAAAGCCTGATAGACTGGGAACATACTGTTGATTTTCTTTAAGTTATCAGTTCAACAAGCATTGATTATTCCCCAGATGTATTTATTGCCTTACGTGGGCTTTCTTATAGTTTCATTGTCAGAGAAAAATAAACAACGGTAATAAAAGAAGGGCATAAAATTTTACACCTCGTATATTATTCACATTTATTGTTTCAAGCTTTAGAATGATAGTCATGAATTTGGGAGAGAACAAATTAAGTCTCAAATCTTTTCTGCCTGATTGTCAAGTCTAATGGGGATTTCACATTTCTCCAGGTGAATGGATCCTTGTCTCAGGCACCAATTATAAACTATTCTCAACTATCAGGAATGTAGTTTCTACTATCCACTGAACGCCTACACACTACTTTATACTCTAACTTGCATGTATGTTCCTAAAATGTTCTTAAATATGTATAAGAGTATACCCTATATGCATATAATATGTATAAGGTTAACAATGAAAAAAAGGAAATACCAGCAGAAGATACTAATACAACTGAAATGAAACATAGGTCTTTGTAAATTCCCAGAATTCCTTGCAATTTCTGTGAAGGTTTGTTACCCTGTTCCGCTCCTGAAGTGGAGGGTGAAGATATTGTAATCCGGTCTACTTATTTGTCTGTCTGTCTGTCCCTGTACATTACTCATAAACTACAGTTTGGATCTAGGTCATATGTTGACACAAGGTCGGGGTGTAATGGTGGTTTGGTCCTCCTCAAACATGGTCTGGATCCAGATCTGAATGGAGGATTCAGAATTGTGTTTTTTTATTAATTTGATGATATCTGCAACATAATTTCACGCAAGGTGGGGTCCACCCATGGCTTGGTTCTCCTCAAAGTTGACCCTAATCCAGTTTGAAATTGAAAATCCAGACTTTTTTTTGTTTTTTTTTTTGGTTCTTCAGCACTACCTGTTTGCGAGGTTTTTACATTCTCAGGAACAGCCTGTTTTTTTTGGTCAAAAGACACATCTGCATGGGGATGAAATGTAGATCCGAGATAATTGCAATATGATATAATATGCCATTGTACATAGTTCAGACAAAGTGTGACTAGCCAGGTGCTTAAATATATGACCATCTAGGTGTTTAGAAACCAAGAACAAACAGTCAGTTATGTCTGCTCAGTCTCCCCCTTTTTCACACAATCTTCTTTGTTTTCAAAGATATTTTACATTTACTAATTTTGTTTTGTTTTTTTTTCTTTTTAAGGGGCATTTTATTGGTACTTCAAGTTGGTAAGTACTGTAATCTGGGTGCCTGGTTTTTGGATAATTATTACAAAACAGATGCCTTGTCCCATTTCTTAACCCAAGTCACACCTGTACTTAACCCATTAGACATATAGCAGGCATACAATCCTTACATCATAACAAAGTGACAGAGGAGGGGGTTTGGTTGCTTACTTAGCTGCTGGAACAGAAAAATATAGATTTTGACTAGTTAGCCATTTGCAAGATATAATTGCGATATTAAATATTTAATTTAGTATCAGAGGTCAAAGTGCAACCATACTTTCACAGAGAAAGAAAATACAAGAAAAGAGGAAATTTTGACAAGACATTGATTTTAGCTATTTTATCTAATTAGCTGGGATAGTGAAAATTAAATCCAAGTAAAATTTTAAATCTGTATTCATTTCTTGAGTAGTAACTAAACATGAGTGACAAGTATTTCTAGAGAATATCGTGGTGGAATTTTCTTCTTGCTAAAATTCTAATAATCTGCATTAACACTACTTTATTTAAAATATTTCATCATTTCTAACCAAAACACTTTGGCTTTAATAAAAAACTTACAAACAAAAGTAAAATAAATACCAACAGCAGGTAAAACCATATTAATTAGAAAATGTGTAGTTTACAATATGCAGTTATATGCAGTTTTTTGCTGTTAAAACAATATATTTTAATAATACGTCAATGTGAAAATGCTAAGGAGGTCATTCAAAACCATTAAATGCATTATTTTACAAATCACAATATACACCTGATTCTATGAAGAAAAAATATCTGCAATTTTTTCATGTTATTAATTTTTTGCTCGAAAGAATTCCCCAAGAGGAGGAATGAATGACACTACCTTGCAATAGAAAATTTTATTTTAATTAAAACTCACTGATCAAAATGTTATTTTGTTGCTTGTCAATGTGTTACCAAGGGTTTTAATTACATGTAGAATATTGTTCTTTACATAGGGCAGTTTCATTTCTGCTACATATTTCCAGAAGTCAAAATTTTTTTTTTTTTTAAATATCAGTGATTGATGTTTTTAAAATCATGGTTTATGACAGAAGAAAACAAACAACTTGTTAACAACTGCAAAAAAGAATTGGTTGAATTTATTGAAAAGAATTTATTTGGTATAAATAAATGTTGTTAGCTAAGTAGATGTACAACATAAGAATCGTATTGAATGAAATAAGCCTGAACATATTTCTCCTATAAAAATAAAAGGTCGGATATATTTGCAATTTTAAAAATTCCTAAATTACAAAATTTGTTTTACTGAAACTTCTAGTTATAATAGATCAGAGTAACATCGTTTTGGCAATATATGAAAAGCTGCTATTTACCTTTAAATATGAAATCCGACAATATGCAGATGAAACAGTTATCCAGAACAAAGAATAAGCTATTAAACCAATTACTACTGTAATATCTATTGGCTTACTGTGGTTTTATATAATTTTTTTAACACACCAACTTCTTTAGAATGTTATGCCAATTAATCAAGAAAATATTACTGGCATTCCAATGTTTTTGTCCTGGCAAATAATTTATTTTGCCTAATCAACATCAATATTTTTAATGTCTGTATACTTTCCACTTCCCAGCCAAATATGTAAACTCTCACAAACCTCGTGGAATGTGATTACTCACTACATCAGCTCTGCGATTCCTTTAAACTTTGTCACTGTTTAAATATGACCTGGATTACAATTTCAAGATATGTGACGTAGTTCTGTCACTTGCATACTGTTACTTATACAAGATTTTCAATCAATGCTATACAGCATTCATAGACCAGATGAAATGTGATCCGTTGATGTCTCTTTAGAACATACCTTGTACCTGTATGCTCAAGAGAATGATGTGCTTTTTGATAAAAGCAGATTTGACACTTCAATCAAAAGTACATGGCACTATATTCAGCTGCATGTGTATCATGCATCATTTTAGAGACACAAAACTAACAACTGAATAGATATTTTTTCACCTCTTTCTTAATGCATCTTAAAGCTATTTATCTCCGTTCTCAATGTCAGTTCTTTCCATAGAAAAAAAGCAATTGCAATGAATTTTACAACTCAATTAGCAAGAACACAGGCACCATAAGCACCCTGTTTCATGTGCTATAACTTTGGATGGTTCTCAGTAGTTTTGTCTGTGCCAAAAAGTCATTCCTCAGAAAACTGCTCTCTTTAAATAAACAACACAACAAAACACACACACTCATTACAATGCGTTTGCTCACTGTGAGAAAGAGAGAAAGAGCGGAACTTTCCCCTCCAATATCTTTGGGTGTGTGAGATTAGAACTACCCATTTCTGAAATTGATTTAGTGATTTCCCCAGCAAGAAGTACTCGTACAAGACTACTCCCTAATTTCTCAGTTTCTCAAAGTATCATTTTCAAAATTTCAACACAATCTTCATATTTCTTAGACTGAAAGTATTAATTCATAATAATTAAAATGATTAAATATAATTATATTGAATCAAAGGATATCATTAGCAAGATTTATTAATACTATTGTATATTTTAATGTAAATAATATAGAGTGTCCTTCATAAACATTTTTTTCCACAAGTATGGACTCTGTAATTTGAATTAAGATTTATAAAGTTTTCCTCTGTAGCAGTTAATGCTAGATTATATTTCTGAACAGATCTCGTCACAAAACGTAATTAACATCAAAAAACATTTCAACACAGATCTCTTCACAAGCTTTCAAAAGCAAGAGAATCAAATGAAAAAGGTAACTCCAATCTAACATGCCCTTTATCTTGGTATCCAGTCTAATCACTTGCTCTGAGATTTTACAAAGTGGGAGATTGTGTTGCACCCTCTGTCCATCATTCTTATGCCACAGTGCTAGAAACCCTCCCTTTGCTCCCTTGGTGTAACAGTATTTGTTACCCCTACTCACCCCATTTTCTGCCAAGGGGCCTCAATGGCACAGTGGTTATCAGTTGTTTTGCAAATGATCACCTGTGGCTTTAACCACTGCGGTTGTAGAATCCACCTCATGAAAACCTGTGACAACATCTGATGGCTTCTTAAAATCAAATCTCCCACTGTGGCCTAGGAGGTAACACACTACCAAGGAATACAGAGGATATGGGTTCGAATCCGGGAAGAGGGAGATACATAATGGGTCGGATAATCACTGAAAATGATAGTCCCCTGTTGTTGGGACCTATCCCCAGTGGAAGACTAAAGAACCCCAGGGGTGTTGATAAATGGTTGTCCTTTAGGTTCTATCTTTCAGTCAGTGGAGTGTCACTCACTTGAGAGCTTAGGTTGTATTTATTGCAGTTGGGACCGGTCACATAGAGTTCTCTAGTACAAAAAGCTATTGTATTGAGTATAAATATACACTACAATCAAAGGCTGTGCACTTGCTCAGCAAAAAAGACAATATCTATATTGAAAAAACGCAGTCATAACCAAAATAATATCTGTATGACAAGGAATGGCCTTTTCTAGGGTGAAAAGTGAAAAGCGTGGAGCACAAAATTCCTCCAATATAGTAGTGTTCAAACTTTAACCCCAACAAGGCTGATTTGGGATGGATGCAAGTACAGATTGATATTTAAAAGATTACACATATATTGCCAAAAAAGTAAATGAAGTGAAAACACAACAACTATATCACAGATCAATGGGGTATTTTTAGCCGACTGTATCAAAATTACACAGAATAAGTGTTTTGGCATTCTTTACTATCAATTTGCTTCTGCTGGATAATTTGATATCTGTACATGCACAAAAGTGAAGAACAATTTGAACTCTGCTGTCAGTAACCACCTATCACAAGTGATGTTGTTTATGTTGCCTATACAAATAAATATGTAAATAAATAAATGCCAAGATGTATACCAATTGCTCACAGTAAACAAAAATACATCATACCACTAGGGTCATAAATATTCTTATGTGATATCTTTAGTTTGAGCTCAGATGCACAACAGATTTAAAATCAATTTGCGAAGAGCTCCAAACCATCCTCGAGGTAGTAAAATGGTTGAATAAAACCTGTGACACCATATTGAAGGATAGTGCGTGGGTTGCAGAAAGGTCTCGTGTGGTCTGGTACATGCTAAAGCTCAAAATATGGGTATTATTTAAGGCCGGACAAAACCTGTTTAGACATTGTTTATTGCATCTGAGAAACAATTCAAGAAATCCCACATACTTATTTTGTGTAAATATAGCATATGCTATTACTTTCTAGGGTATAGGACCGCAAATTCAGTTGTTTGAGAGCTTTTGTATAATACTGGGTTGTGTTTATTTTCAACTCCTTTCTCTGTGGCCTTGTGGTTAACGAGTTTAGCAAATGTTCATTCGGCTATCACCAACATGGTTTTGATATCGAGTTCAAATCCTGAAATTTTATAGCATAAACTGATTGCCTGTCCCAATATGACTTTAAGGCATTAAACCCAATCTTAACCATTGTTCGGCCTAGCAATGTAATTTAAGTATCTTTTACAACTGATGCGGAACCTTAATTAAAGTTGTTGTGGAAACTACACATCATGTACTGGTTTTGGCTACGATTACAAAGCCACACTTTTCTTGAATCCAGATATTTATATGAATAATATTTTGGGTGAGTTTTTTTTACTGTGTGATTTTATATAATGTGGGTATAACTACATCTCATTAATGTTTATGTGTATTTAACTGTCACAAGATTATGTTTGATTGTTTTTACACATTTTGCAAAAACACAGCTATCTGTGAAAGTTGTATTGACAGTAACTATCATCCATTCTAAATCATTAATGACACATTTAGTTTCCAGGTTGGGGTGTCAAATTGTATATCTATTACACCCACAAAGCAAGTATTATTAACTGTTACATGTAGTTCAATTAATAACCTTCTTAGAGGGTCCTAAACAAACCTAATTCCATTTGCCCCTTTGTTGATAATATTGATCTTAATTTCAAATTCAAACCATTAGATAAGGTAACCTTTTGTACTTCAAACCCCTGTCTTAATGTTCTGTTCAGCCACCCCTAAAACATGCCCTCCCGAAATTTGGGTAGCATAGTCTTTGCCTTAAAGATCCTTAATGCAACACAAAGTCATCAAATGTGATACATCTGGATCCGTTTTCTATGAGTGGTTTAACTTGAATAAAACTTAAGTGATACACACCTAAAATGGATTGCTTTTTGGCCCAGTGTCATATTTGGCCACAGTCCTTCAGCAAGGTGATCGACAGAAAAACACGACAACTTGTTGGAGATCTACAGATGTGGGAATATTATGATATTCAGCGAATTTTCTGCCAATGTGGGGAATGTTGAACAACCCGTGAAGATCAGTCTGCCACAAAATATTAGGTAGATATCACATAGAGTAAGAAATCTAAAATTCGCCACATATCTGAAATTCGCCACATGTGAAAATACTAATAAAATAAATGAATTGTGGTGAGATTTGTTGAATGTATAGTAAATTAAGACTTTTTGAACTGAAAAATACCAATTTTTGGACAAAAACATCATTTTCTTCATAAAATTAACTAAGGTTTTAGAGGTGGCGAATTTTAGATTCCTGGCGAATTTTAGATTTCTTACTCTACAGGGAACAATGAAGGCATGAAATGAGAATTAGTGGAAAATTAGTCTCAAAGGAGACATGTTGAGACAGAGAATGACATGTTGTCCGGCGATGGACCAACAATATCAAAGAATATTGTAACCACCTGTGGTAACTGGATGGCAGTGAACATAGAAGGGAAGGATCTCAATGAAAATTGTAAATTGCAAGTACTCGTTGTAGCAAAGTTAATGATGGACCAAGAGCAGTGGAGAGCATCCAGGGTAAACCTAGAATTCACAAAGATTTAAACAAAGATGTCCCGTGAGTGAACCTGTTATCTGTAGACGTGTGAAAGCCCCATCATACAAACACACCACTCTGATGAAATGTTGATCTTTTTTATTTCACATAGTTTGTGTGCAAATCCACAAATATATACATAGTAACACATCTCATTGAATGCCCCCAAGTAATCTATATGGCAGCCACTTACTGCTAAAAGTTTCCTGGCACACACAACTAAGGTTATTTATTTGATCCTCTGTGTGTGTATTCCACATGGATTTTGCTTGTGTTTAGTGAGCAAAGGGGGTTGAATCTTATTTGCATTGATATCTGTTGTCAGAAATAATAATCAGCAGCCAAGTCTAATTGGTTTCTGTTTACATTAATAAGCCTTTTCCTACAGAAATATACCCCCTGCCACCTGAAACAAAAGCTGCTTACCAATATCAGATTGAGACACAAAGAAAGGTTCCACTCAGATGCCACAGATCTACCTATTGCTATCCATAATCAAGTCAGGCTGGAAATACATTTTCCTAGCAAATAGGTCAAAGGTAGGGTAATGTTGAACATCATTAAGGCACAACTGTGTTAGCAAAAAAAAAATCCGCAATAGGGTGAAAAATTAGTCTGAACCATTGTTAAATATGCCTGTAGAAAGGGTATGTGTGTTTCATACAAATATAGAGGGGCCTGACCTCGTGTGGGAAAGCTGGTAGTTTCTTGCTGTTGGTCTGCAGATTACAGTACAGAACCTTCTTAAACTGTATGTACTGGTTTCCTTTGCTTTTCCAACTACCAGTCATAATATTACCAATTAGGTACTACACGTGACGTAGACACAAAATAGGAAAAAAAATCAAATATACTGGTGCTGTGAAGGTTTCCCCAAAGCACCAATTTCACTTTACGCAATACCTCCTGTCCAATCCAGCTACTAACCTTTAGTTACAGTTATGCTATAGAAGAGAATCAGAATTGGGAAGAATAATGACCACAGAAAAAGATACTGTGAATATACAATGATGTTACAATAAATATTGAACTTCACTTAGGATAGAGGAAAAGACAGAATAACAAAAAATTACGAGGAAGAGCAACACAACAGCTACAGAAATGATTGGAAATCCTGCAAATACCCCACAGAATGTGATACTGTACCATGGTACAAAGAAATTCGGAACAGCTTAATTCTTTCCGTGTGTGTGGTATAAAAGCTTGTATAAAAATGTATAAATGTAGTCAATACAGCCTGTAGTGTTAATAGGTCATAAAAGTGCAAAATAAGGAACTACACAAAAGATCTTTTCCGTATGAAAACATTCTTTAAAATACGTAGCACCTCTATGGGTCCAGCTGGTCAGCACAGTGGATGACATTGGCACTTAGACACATATTATGTCGGGTTATTTTCCCACATTTTACAACTAGTAAAATGTTTTTGAAAGACCAGAGGTATAAACCTTCATAAGTCATCTAACATTACTCCATTGTTTCATTTCTCGGCAGCTTGTTATGGATTTCCAGCTTTTGACGACTGTTGTTGCTGCCACAGTATTTTTCCAAAAATACCCTTTTTCCTGTGAAAGTATTTATATCGGACATATTAATTGCAAATTACTGGTTTGAATGATTTTTCACACTAGATAGGATATTACGTGTTTATGTTAGAAAGGTGTGTTAAGCTATGCAATGGGATGAATCAAACACATTTTCAGGGCTATAAATTGACCCAATTGAAACATATTTCCTTGGTATCACATTTCAAAAGTATGTCATTATTGGAACCAGCACACTTGGACGTCCATGTCAATTGGTGTTACTGAGCAACATTACTGATCTATGAAGTACTTACACAGCTGTCTCACTTCTCCATTCAATTCTAAGTCTCTCCTCAACTGAGGATCAAGTTGAAGACATTATGCAAGACCAAGCAGATTAATAATTGTTCCACAGTGGGTTACATTTCAGCACTTTTTACTATGTTTGGTAGGTCCTCAGTGGTCTTGTAGCCTGCAAGTTTGCCATATAATTACAGGCTATCAGCTCAGCTGTGGTTCAACTCCCACACGTGGATTAAAACCATGGTTTTAGTATGTTGGCTCTTCGTAGATTTCAGGATGTCCTCATTTTAACCTATAGTGATAGGTCTACAAATGGTAGAACAAAACGAGAAATTAGAGACTTCCAAGAATATAGATTAATTCATATGGAGAAATGTAGGGCCCCTTAGACTAGTGCTGCAAGTAACAAGAGGAGAATATAAAAAGGGAAAAGGTTGCTAAGAAAAATAACGGTTTTCTTGGAGATGTTCTACTATGTATTGCCCTATAAAACACATCATCATGTCATAATCAAACAAAAGCTGTCTTTATACATACAATTCTAAGAATCCGGTTAGGACATTTTAAAAGTTTTACAATTCTGATGTGCCCAGATCCAGCTTTTAGGGAAATTGATGGGTTCAACTTTTAAGAGATCCCATGAAATTCACATCGAATTTTATAGGTATAGACAATTGTTTTTATAATTAAAATGTGACACTCACAATCTTATGTGGGTGTTCCACCACACGACTAAGGCTCCAGATTAAGGGTTTTTGGGGGTCGGTTTCAAAAATTTGCTTAGTGCCAGGCGTTCTGTAAGGGTCGGTAGTTGTCGGTTGGGGCCGTGAGAAAAATCAAACATGTTTGATATTTTTCCCGACCCAAACCGACTCTTTTTTCCCGCCATAAACAAAATGTCCAGTCCCAGGCTTCCTCAGGCCTCCTCAGACCAAATTTACACAGTCCTATGCTGTCCCAGGCCACCTGCGACCCTTAGTCCCATACCCTTAGTGCCTTAGTCCCAGGCCTCCTGCGACCCTTAGTCCCATTGCCAAACAAGAATCGGCCACATTGGTCTGGGGAAGACTGAGGACGCCTGAGGAGGCCGGGACTTAATCGGGGGTTAGTCGGGTCTTAGTCCCAGGAGGCCTGAGGCGTCCTGGGACCCAGTCGGTATGTGTACGACAAGATCGTGGTTGAAACCGACCAGAAAACTGGCTTAATCGGTTCTTAGTCCCAGACCAGTCGGGGACTGTCTGGGGCCGCCTGGGGCCTCCTCAGGCTTCCTGAGGCCGATCTGTACTTAATCCCAGATTTCAATACCGATTCAGTATTTCCACCCATTTAATGCCCTTGTTCCACCAAAGGATTAAGCCCCGATCCCGTCGGCGACCCTTAATCGTGGGCAGTCGGTGAAAAAAAAATGGGCGGGAAAACTGGATCTGTTTCAAAGTCTGGGATTAAATACAGATCGTCCTCAGGAAGCCTCAGGACGCCTCAGGCGGCCCCAGACAGTCCCTAACTGGTCTGGGACTAAGAACCGACTAAGCCATTTTTCTGGTCGATTTGAACCACCATCCTGTCGTAGACAAACCGACTGGGTCCCAGGACGCCTCAGGCCTCCTGGGACTAAGCCCTGACTAACCCACAATTAAGTCCCGACCCCACAATGTGTCCTGAGGCGTCCCCAGGTGTCCCCAGACCGAGATAGCCGATTCTTATTTTGCAATGGGACTAAGGGTCGCAGGAGGCCTGGGACTAAGGTACTAAGGGTCGGGGATTAAGGGTCGGCGACTAAGGGTCGCAGACGGCCTGGGACAACATACGACTGTGTAAATTTGGTCTGAGGAGGCCTGAGGAAGCCTGAGACTGGACATTTTGTTTATGGCAGGAAAAAATCAAGCATGTTTGATTTTTCACACGGCCTCAACCGACCACAACCGACCCTTACAGGACACCTGGGACTAAGCAAATTTTTGAAACCGACCCTCAAAAACCCTTAATCGGGAGCCTTAGTCGTGTGGTGGAACACCCACATTACCTTTTTTTTCACCGACTGTCCACGATTAAGGGTCCCAGACAGGATCGGGGCTTAGTCCTTTGGTGGAACAGGGGCATTAATGAATTCTGAATAGCTAAATACCATTTCCTCTATTTTGCCAGTCAATATAGAAATAAAAATTAATCTGTTGTACCCCAGCAGGTATTATAACCACTGGATTTGATGTGGGTAAACTTTACACAAAAGTATTTCTATGCTTGGCTATACTAAAATTTACACACAAATATATATCTTTGCTAGGCTATACTAAGCACTAAGAATATTTTCCAACCAATTTTCACTTGTGGTCAGTTTCCACTTGGGTTATGAATACAGACCCGCTTTCACAGCACCATTGAAATAGAAACATTTTCCTACATAGCAATTACAGGACACAGTATTCAGTCACAGAAATCAGTTGAAAACTTATATCTTCAGACAAGGCTATCACTCTTCCTTGTCACTTCTTGTCTGGATGCTATTTTTGGTTTAACAACCTATTTGTTTAATATGGAGTTTTCCTGTTATAATAATTATTATTATACATCAGACAGATACATAGATTTACAGTTGCACCGGGAAGAACATTTCACAGTCCAAGTTCATAAGCTGAAACAGCAGAACGAAACTTAATGCCTACTTCTAGTGTATCTGGTTTCCTTATTTGAGAAGTCTGACCTTCCTTGATCCCTTAAACACAATCAAATGATAAATTCCTCCAGCACAGCAAATAAGGTCCTTAGAATGCTACTGCAATTGTCCTTCATTGTGTTAGCCCACATTAAAGGAGGTGATATATTCAATAACAAAGGCCGCAAGAGAAACAATCAGGCAACATTTTGTTCAGGAGACACTGCTTAAGCGCACGTCACACTTATCCATTTTGGGGACCTTGATCTCAACCCTGAAATGCAATCTGACATAAAACTGTAAATTCATTGTGAAAGTTTGGCGTACATTTTGAATAAGAGATGGGTTTGGTTCCACTTCGGAGGTCACTTTCGATATTCTTAACAGAACAAGACTTTCTAGGTCCAAACACTATAATAGGATATTTTTTGCCAAGTAAATGTCACATATGATCGATTTACTTGTATGTTAGGGATATATGTCTGGTATGATGTGGAACATTTAATCAGGTTGTTATATATTCTTTCATGAAACACTCTTATGTCACAACTTGAAATGTCAAAAATATACATTTCTTTTACAATCTTTATGTATGTCTTGTTCGATCATAGACATTTTCCATATCACTATTGTTCATTGTGACAAATGTGAAATTCACTTTATTCAGGGTAGCAGTCGAGTGGCACTTGAGTCTGTCTGGACAGTTTCCCAGAAAGTCTTTTTTTTTGTGCAGACATAGCAAAGATAGCCACAAGTTACTGGAAGAATGATTTATCAGCGACCTAGTCCTAGGTCCTGTCCTTTGTAGTCGTCTTCTTCCGCCAGTGCTGTGTAAGTTAGCCTTTATCATAGGCTTTGATGAATAAGGAGTAAGTTAAAATTTGGTCTTTAATGCTTCTTTACAGCTAGCAGTCATATTTGAGCATACCCTGATCCTGAACCTCCCTCCATGACTAACCCCCTTTAAGTTCTCACTAATCATGGCCGTCCTCCTTATCCCAGAAAGGGGCAGTAGTCATCCGATTGATACAGGTTTGTGTTATACCAGGGATAGGCAGAACCATGATGATTTTGGCCTACCCCTCCAAGACTTGACCAGTCCCCCTAGGACAGTCCCCACCGATGATAAAAGGGTGTGCAAGTAGGATAATCCTAAGTATCTGAATCCTGGTGTGGCTCGCCAGAAAATTAACATCAGATGGCTTAGTTACGTTAAAGCTAAAGTTTCACTCACAGATTCAAATGTCCCGCCATTATCCAGCGACAGAGGAGTTCTTCTAGGATTCATATAGGACAGTGTTTTAACTTGGGATAAGCAGAATCCAAATTAACTTGTTAATAAACACTATGACTGATTTTCCTGTTGTGTTCCATAAAGGGTTATAACTAGTTAAACTTGTGATATTTTTCATCTTGTGCTAATCTTCTACACCTTTTAAAATTTTAATTCTGTCCATACTGTCATACTCACATGTTGATATAAATTGTTCCAAACTATCCTAATCGTAGCATCTGGTCATTTATGACCTTCAGCCATGACATTTAACTTTCATGTGATCTTCAATTCTGACCTCTTGCTTTCACCTGTTTACCCTGGAATTCGAAACCATAAGCACCAACTCCTGGGTTTCACACTCATTCCAGCAATCAACTAAGTTAAAATTTGGTCTTATATATATCCTTTTTACGGCTTATACTCATATATGGACATAGCATCATTGTTTCCTACTTGTCTTCAGCTGGATTCCAGGAGATGACTACAGAGGTTCACCAACAGTAACAGGCATGTGATTTTTTTCAAGGATCACATCCAAGTTTATGAAATCAGAAAACCATGAAGTTACTGAGACGGTTACAACTAACAAGGAAGTCAATAGTATATGCTAAGAATACTTACCGATTTGATAATAGTTGTAGAATTCTTTCAAATAAAGCACACTTTGTACCGGCTTATGTCATATTGGCTTGTGTCGTATCTTTAAGGATGCAAAACAGGTCTTTATAATGTGCTGACTATAATACTGAATCTTGTTCCAGGATCACATTACAGGTGATGTTACCTACAATTATATGTGTTTTACATAAGGCCTTATTCCTCTGCGTACTATCATTCGTCTGTTAGTTAAGTTTACATACTGTGGCATCCAGTACAATTCATGGCCTCACTCACAACAATTTTGAACTATTTAAAGTTCCAGTCTGCCATAGGCGGTACATAGTTCAACCCCCAATAACCGGTAAAACTAAAGAGTGTCCTATTATTTCTGTAGCAGTTCTGTTGCCTTTCCTCATAAGTATTCATGTTATTCTGTCTCTTTCTGTGTCTCCAATGACGTTAAATAGTTGCTACAGAGAAAATATATCTTAACAGTATCTTTGCAGTGCCAAAGCCACAGTCAGTGTCCTCCTCTGTTACAATTATTTTCTGTGACAAAACTGGAAATTTCCAGCCTGGTTTCAATGTTGTTGTAACATTCTGCCTCTGTTTCTCCTACCGTCTCTGATCACCTGTAGTTTGACTTGGGCGCAAATAGACAGAATTCACAGAGGAATAACACAGGGCCTCCGTCAGACTACAGTTGTGGCTGAGAAGTGATTGGTGTGGTAGGACACAGGGATTTCCCAGGAGGAGAGTGACAGAGATATAAACAAGGATTTAGTAACAAGGGCACTTTTAGTGCTGTCTTATTGATTGCATACAATAGCTTTCAAAATGACATGACAGGAATGTGCTCTAAATCCTAATAACTGGGATTTGTAAACCAGTAAATCCTTACCAGATTCCGATCTTTATTATGCTCTTTGAATTTGATGTTTCTTTGAATGGATTGTTTTCAGATTTTTTTAAAATTCTAAATAGAGGAGTGGTGTATGTTTTTCAATGACAAAAAAAAAACCCACGCCAAATTGAATTGATTCTATTTTAAATGAAGTGCGAAATAAGAAATCAGTGAAGTTATAAAACACATGAAAACCAGTATCAAAGGAAATCTTATTGAGATAGTTTATGTAAGAAGCACCTTAGAGTCTGTACTATTTTGATGAAGATTAACTTTATGAAAAGGTTATATGACTTAGAATTAAAATACATTATGTTTGAACCTCGTTCTAGTGGTACAAAATAACCCCAATAAATAACCCCTGGTTCAGACTGGTTCTATCTGCCAATAAGGTCATCTTCAGAACAATTTAAATAAAACTACTTGTATTGCTTAGGCCATATTAAACCTCTAACAACTTTACAGCATTCCCTACATAAGCCCTTAATTACTCTCGTCTCTTGAAGGGAGGATATTGTTACCCGATCTGTTTGTTTGCCTGTTTGCCGGTGCACATTTCTCAAAAAATTATACATTAGATCAGGGTTATATTAACACACAAGGTTGGGTCTATCCCTCAAAGTTGATCTGGATCTTGATTCAAGTTCCTGATCTAGAATTTGGATCTCAAATCTAGAATGTTTGTTTCAGTAATACCCACAACAGACATTGCATGTGCTCAATATGTATTTTTCTATATGTATTTTTCTATCCCAGAAGAATGCATCTGCTGCCTTTGAAAAGCTAAATAAGTGCCTAAATGATGTTAAAGAGTGGATGACAACTAGTAAGCTCAAACTGAATCCTGATAAGACTGAGTTTATCATCTTTGGTTCGAAGAGACAAAGGGATAAGTTGAAAGCATGTTTTCCAATTGATATCCTGGGCAACTCACTCTGCCCTGCAGATTCAGTAAAAAATCTGGGTGTGTGGTTTGATTCAGATTTCTCTTTGTCCAAGCATGTTCAGAATGTCTGCAAAAGTTGTTTTGTTAAACTCCGTGACTTCAGACATGTCAGGCGGTTTCTTACTCATGATGTTTCTGTGCTTGTAGCCAACGCTCTTGTTAGTAGTCGGTTGGATTACTGCAACTCACTTTTCAGGAGCCTGTCCAAGTTCAATCTACGCAAATTACAGTGCATCCAAAATAGTGCAGCTAGAATTGTATCAAACACCAGTCGATACACCAGCATAACTCCTGTGCTAAAGAAACTGCATTGGCTTCCTGTTGAACAGCGCATTGTGTTCAAGACAGTCACACTTGTTTATAAGTATCTTCACACAGGTTTTCCCAGGTATTTTTCACCACATCTTTCTTCCTACAGCAGTTCTTATAGTACCAGGCGCAGTCAAAGTGGTGGTAATTTCCTAGTTATTCCAAAGTTCTGCCCCTCTGTTCATAAATCTGTCAAACAGTTTGGTAATAGTTTTGTGTTTGATGCTCCTACTGTGTGGAATACTCTCCCTGATGTGATTCGTGCCTCTCCATCCCTGGCCTCCTTCAGAAAACAGCTTAAAACCTACCTGTACACCAAAGCATATCCACCCTAGCCTGAATCATCCCCCTGGCATTCTCTGTGGTGTTCGACCCCTGTTATGTCCCTGGACACAGAATTTTGTTGACTGCTTTTTGTTTGTTGCGCCTTAGAGTCCTCTTGTTTGGGGAGATTAAGCGCTATAAAAGTCCAATTAGAATTAGAATTATTTGACCTGGTCAGATTTTTCTTTAGTAATAAGATGGAATAAATGAACCAAGAAATGTTTGAGATGGATGATATAATAGGAAAAAGGGTTACATAGACTGCACATATAACAGGTGAGACCAGAAAATCTCAGTTATAAAGGACAGATGTATACAGATGATTAACCAAATACGATACAACCAGAATGAATTGCTTTTAGGGAGTTGAAGCTGAAGTAAAGGTTTTCTTTTGTTAGGAGTGTGCAGAAATATAAAGGGAAACAATGTTGTGTTGTATCCAAACATTTATGTGTTTTTTGCTCTATATTTTTTCACTGCATACTAGCTTTTTCACTTGAAATAATTGCTGATAGAATTCTTTATGAATAATATATGAGGGGAATGAATTTTTTGTCTGATGCAGCCAAGAATATTGAAAGAAAAAGTATTATACATATAAGATTAAAAAATTCTGGGAGTTGTATAGCAAGGTTGTATTGGCCTTGCAACTAATTGAATGGTGGTCTTATTTTACAGAAAAAATCTACCATTTCCAAGCCATCAAAGTCCTGAACACATTTCTTTTATATCTTTGCAAATGGGACTGAAATTAATGGTTTTTATTTTGTACAAATCAATCACAATCTGATGCTTGTAATCTGACCAAATATGGTACGTATGACAAATATGGTGAGTGAACATTGATGAAATACTTTGTAGAAAACAAAGAGAATCGCATTTAAGGCCTAAATGTTTGGTAAAAGTGTCTTCTATAACATTCAGTATAGTCCCTGTTACATTTGACCATTTCAATTAATGTATTTGTGACGCACACAATTCAACAGAGGATGACATTTTTTTCCCTAATTTTAAGTTATAACATCACAATAGAACTAGAGTTGGATGTTTTTTGTTCTAATTTTATGCAAATGCGTCAATACAAGGTTAAAACATGAATGTAGCAGCACTGTAAATAGAAAAATAAAAACAGCAAAGCAATGAAGCTTGTGATGATTAAAATAGTATAGCCACACCATGTTTTCACCCCTGCAATGCTTATTCAAATTATCCACCATTAAACCAAATACTTTAAATAGATGTATGTAACACACAGCAAGAAAATGAACTGAAATAAGTATTTAATACCCGATACAAATGCATGTATTACTGTAAGAACCAAAGCTAACATTACAAACTGAATTGTTGACAGTTCAACCTTTCTTGACCAAAATCACATGCCCAGGACCTTAAATACAATCCCTGGCCATTTGATATAATTTGTCTCCTTAGGAACTATGAATAAGATTTGTCTGATATAATTTGTTGACCAAATCAACAGTAATGGGATGCCTTAACATGCCACATGGCAATTAATCAATATGGTAGCTCAGTTCATGCAGAAATAGGTCAACTTCCATCATTTTCTAACGCAAGCCTATAATAATTTGAATGCTATCTCGTTTTTTTTTCTTTGAAGGGGATAAAATAAACTTGGTAAATAGTTTCTCTCCCCTTTTATCATAGTTGAAATTAAGTATGATCGTTCAAGATTATCCACATATTTCAAAGTATACCCCGTTGCATCTCTTTTGAAGTTCTGATGTATAATAATATTTTTATTAGTTAGAACTTGACTTCTTCAGTCTTGTTTTGGATCTTGTGTTGGAGGATTCTGGTAAAGTTTTGTGTAGTTATTAACACTGATCAATCGTTGGTTCTTGGCTGAACCCCTGTTTTGAGAGTTGAACCACACTGGAGGGCTGTTAATTCACACATTTCACTGCATGAATCAAAATAAGGACAATTCTAAATAAAACGACCTTTAAGTAAATATTTATTATTTACAAAAATAAATGAAGAAGATTTTTATAGAACAAAAGTGTTTAAATGAGATAAAGTATCAAAACAGAGAGTTTATCAAAAAGTGGGCTGTGTGGCAAAATTTGTTTACAGGAATAGACATCTAAAACATTTCTAAAGCAATTCTTCACAAAAGACAACACTTGACTTTTTCTGTGTGCTTGTATTTACTGATTTTAATAAAATTTATTTTATTTTGGTCATTTAGAAAAAAAAATTTTGTGTGTGTGTTTCTTTTGACTTGTAAAATACTTTTTTTAAAGATTGAATGGAAAGTATAGCTTGTGATTGTTAAGGTATTTGTCTGTATGTATATATATTTCAGAAAAAATACAAAAAATTCCAAATAAAATATTGAGATCCAAAATATGAACATACTATACCTATTACCTATTGCAACAGCACGCAATGTGTTTGTAAATGTTGAATTCTGTGTACAGGAGATGGATATTTTAACATTACAACAATCATGAATGTAAGCTTAATCGCCTCATATGAGTCTGATATGGGTTATATCAGTATCACTTACATCAGTAACAAGCTCAACTAAAGGATATTGTTTTTACTGTTATTATCAGTACACCAAGACAGATGGAAACTTATATGCTGTGAAAGGTATTGTGTTGATAAAGAAAAGAAAACAATGGGTGATAACAACTACAAAAGAATCAACTAACAATGCTGTGACAAGTGTCTTTGTACTTTACCTATTTTCTCCCTGAAAAGGATCATTTGTTCAAGAATATCCTACATACTTTTAATGACACAATCAATATATTTGCATTCTAAAAATGTAAATGTGGCCATAATGGATAAGCTATCAGATATAACGATGTTTTGCACTCGTGTCTAAATAATGTCCAATTTTAAACAACATTAAAATCAGTTCTATCGGCATATATTTGCTATGATGACACATTGAACATTACTCAGTGTTCAACATTTACAATAACAGTGCTATAGTATGATCAGTCATTACTTATAACTAAAAAGAGTTTGACAACAGTCTGATATCATTCTATCATTTCAATAAAATATATAAATAGCAGATTAAGTATAATTCCAGAGAGAGAAGAAATCGGTAAATTACCTTTAAAATTGATACTGTAATACAAAAATTACCAAAATGCATATGTTACGCCCAATCCCAGAAATCGCCTATATCGTGAAATGTATGGCAATCACACCCCGTTGATTGCGTATCAGTCAGTTTGGACTGGTGCGTGCAATAAACCCTTCCAACTTACCGCTTGACCAATGAATTCAACTGTCACTACCTTGGCCAATCAGAGTGCTTTTCAGTTCCACCTCTTCTCACACCATGCCTTTTCCTCACTTTGTATGTGTAAGTTGATCTGAACACAAGGAAATATTTTAATAGTTAGTTTTAACCTAGGACTTTGATATTTTAGTGGACATTTATGTGTATTGAGTACTTTATAGAGGGCTATATCCTTATGGCTTCTCAGGCCACTGAGAGTGGCCAGAAAGCTTTGCTTTCGTGTAAAAAATGTGGTACAGACCACGAGAAACCTATTGGTAACAAATGTGAAAGACTGAAATTGGATAAAATGGAACGTGAGGAGAAACGTGATTTGAGCAAAGAAGGGAACGTCAAGAAAACACCTAAAGGGAAATCTACTGCTACGTTGAATAACCTGGACAAGATGATGGAAGCGATGTTGGCATCTATGACATTGTTCACAGAAAAATTATCTGCCATGGAAGAGCGCATCTCAAGTCTCACCAAAGTTCAGGATGGTGGCGATACTTCAGTTAGAAAATCACGTTCACGTGAGAAGAAACGGAGAGAGTCCGCGGACAAGAGTCAGGAACCCACTTTTGCAACACCGCACCCAGTTGTGCAATCAGATGAGGGCATTTCATATTCGCGGGTATTCCCGGATACTGCTGTGACATTTAAGGTGTCTGCAACGCCCACTAGAGCTAAAAAACAGAAAGGAGATCCAGAATTGGGAGTTACACCACTTACCCAGGATTTTATCCCGCCAACGCCCGTGAGACTTGCAGCCAGCTCTTCATTTTCACGCACGACTTCAACCATTACCAGACCTGTGCCTTCACTGACCACTTCTCAAGGGTGGGAGTCAGATATGTCCAATCTGCAAGAAATGAACAATGACATTCCAACAGTTAACAAACAACCATCTCGTGACTTTAATCAAAACATTTTGATGCACACGGATCAATTTGGCAATCCCGTGTGCATACAAGGTATTGTTGACCTACCTATAGTTTGTACACAAGTGTAAATACAACAACCACTAGTATCAGAAAGACAATTTGAAGGGAACCCAATGAACCAATCCATTGAGGCCTTGAGAGCTAACCCGTTCATACAACAACTCGTCGAGGAGCTGGTAGCAGTATTAGAATCTAGGATGAAAAGTGAATTACAGCAAGGTAATCAACAGCGGAAAAAGAGTGGGAGATACAACATTGCGGATAAGCCTCACTGCGTGTCACACCTTCGCTGGCCTAATGAATCTTATTTGGCCGGCTCTCAACGGAAGAGAACTGCATGTGACGACATGACTTTAGGGCAGTTTGTGGCAGGTTTTATTACGAACGTATTGGATACACAACACGTGGACACCGTTAGGAATATGTTGAAGGAACTCAGTGAAACTGTTAAACTGGCTGAGAATTTATCCTGGCCAATAGCATGTGGCGCATTTGCTATCTCGATGCATAAGATTGAGGAGGAGACACTCACATGGGCTGATGGTAGAGCCCTGGCAGACAACAGGTTGACATATTCTCAGTCTGCTGTTTTCAGTGGTAGCACTACGATGTCGCCGAGGGACACTGGATCACCCCAAGTGACAGGGGGCCCCAAGAAAATTGTGTCGTTGGTACAATGAGGGCTCTTGTCCTCACACGCAAGAACATATGGACAGCACAGGGACTACTTTATTTTGCCATATCTGCATGTACTGCCATAAATACTTGAAACATAGCAATAATCATGTAGAAACAGACTGTTTTAATAAGAAAAAGGTAGTTGTGTCTGAATAGGGCCGTACCAGCCGCACTCTTGTTTGTTCTGACATTAATAATTGTAGTACTGGTAATCATGGTGTTGGGTCATATAAATTTATTTGATACTCAAGTCCCCTTCAGTGGGGCGTATTCACAGTTGTATTCCTACAGTTATGTGTTAGTTTATAATATGCACAAGTGGGGCCCATATAACAATGTTGTTGATAAGAAAGTTTCTCAGTTTGTTGGGTCCCCACTATTGTTGTTCAGTCCTGTACTAAAGGGTGAGTCAGTTAGGAATGCTACCATAGATAGTGGTTGCTTGTCTGACCACCAGGCGAGCTGGTCTCCCACCAGTCGTGAAAACAATAAAGACATTGTACCATTTGATAAGTACATGGGCTTTGTGACTGAACCCACTATGTGTTGTAACTTACCTGCACAACTCCCGTTGGACATGAATGATCCACAATCTTATTTACGAGCTGTTGGCCTCATATCTGCATCTGGTCTTCCAAATTATAGGGCAGTACGTATACCCCTTCCCTCTGCCTTTGATCTTGAATACCTAGAACAACAAATGGTTGATTATCATGACAAGGTAGTTCTCGACTATATAAAATTTGGGTTTCCTTTGGGTATTGCACGCAGATCTCACATTGTGGCTAATGCCACTGAGAATCACGCATCAGCTAAGGCATATTCTGACAAGGTTTCCTCTTTTATAAGGGATGAACTGGCTTTTGATGTGTTACTGGGCCCTTTTAAACAGAAACCAGACCCTCTGTTTACCTGGTCACCACTTACGACCAGACCTAAAGGATCTGGCCACAGGATTATCCCTGACCTCTCTTATGGGGAGGGTTCGGTTAACAAAGCCACGGACAAAGACACGTTTGATGGCAGACCTTTTAAGCTGAAGCTACCTTTATTAGATGAATTATTACCAATATTGGAGAGTTAGGTCCTGATGCATGCCTTTGGAAAATAGACATCTTGCGAGCTTTCAGGAATGTGAGAATTGACCCACGAGATGTCATTCACTTGGGAATTATGTGGCCGGATCAATATTACATTGATAAACACATAGCTTTTGGTGTGGTGCATGGCATGGCTATCTTTGAACGCATCACAAATTTCATATGCGTTATCTTGGCTAAGCAGGGTATTAAGATCTTTAATTATATTGATGATATTTACGCCTGCTGCCACAAGGATGTGGCTCAGCAAGCTTTTGAAGCACTCAACCTGGTCATACAACAAGTAGGGTTACCCATAAATCCAGCAAAAGTATTTCCACATACCACTAGTCTCCCTATCATGGGCATAGTAGTCGATGTCAATGCACGTACTTTCAGTATTTCTACTGATAAGCTTAATGAGATTTGGAATTTGTGCAACGAGATGTTCTTACGTGATAGGTTAACAAAGCGAGAGTTGCAAACTCTATTGGGTAAATTACTCTACATCTCGCGTTGTGTCAATGGTGCCCGTATGTACCTCAATCGCATGTTAGCTTTCCTGAGACAGCATCACACTTGTTCTAATGTAATCCCGGATGAGGGCTATTATCTGGACCTCTTTTGGTTTATCTTGTTCCTCAAACAATTTAATGTAGTGGTCATATTTCGCAAAGGAAATATTTCTGAAACAGTTTTTGTGGACGCGACGCTTACAGGCATTGGGGGTAGTTGGGGGAATAAAGCATACTCCACTTCCATTCCGCCTCAAATCTCGCAAGGGGTTGCAATTTCACAGTTAGAATTATATAATATTGTTGTGGCTGCAAGACTTGGGGGCACCATTGTGGCAGAATAAAGCGGTTTGTATTAGATGTGATAACGAGAGTGCAGTGTCAGTTTGCAACTCTGGCAAGACGTGAGATGTCTTTATGAATTTGTGTCTTCATAATCTATGGTTGATGATTTCACAATACAATATAGACCTGAGAGTAACACATATCAGGGGCAAAGATAATACAGTAGTCAATGCTTTGTTTCGTAAAAGACTTGATTTAGTAGGAAATGTGCAGTTAGAGGACGTAGCTGAGGATTGTTTGTCTTTGTCATTGTAGGGATACCCAGACATGTACACTCGTTGTTGCTTGCTGCTATGTCAAGAGGACAGCAAGGCCTACGACCTCACACTGTGTATCAGTATAAAAGACAATTTAAATTGTTCTTAGCCTTTGTCATTTCTCATCAAATATGTCAGTTAGACTGTAGAAGTACCATGTTAGTGTTTTTAGAATTTTTAGCTGCAAATGCTTTGTCATTTAGGGTGGTAATGGATTACATTTCTGCATTAAAATATATGTTTGTCAAGTATGCATGGTCAGTGGCCGTGTTTGAGGATCCCATGATCAAAAGAATGTTAAAAGGTATCAGTTATACTGTACGGTCACAACCGTAACCAAAGGGCCTGTTCACCCTCAATCAGATTGGAGAGATTTCACGCTTTTGTGAAGTATTTGAGTCCTCTTTGACCTACAGGTCTGCCTTTTTACTAGCTTTCTATGGCCTGTTGCATATATCCAACATAGCACCCCCATGTTCTAAAGCATTTGACAAAGAAAGGCATTTCTTGAGACAAGATGTGACATTTGCTTATCCTGGTACCCATTTGAGATTGAAGTGGGCAAAAAACCTTCAAGCACCTGAGAGAATACACGTTGTTAAACTCCCTTGTGTAGATGATCCACTGATGTGCCCTACCCAAACTCTGCGGGCTTTGTTGGGTAAATGCATTTTGAAACCCTCTGACCCCCTACTGGTATTGGATGACCTTACCCTTCTTATGCAACGTCTGCTCAGACGTAGATTAGCAACCTTTGTAAGGACTATGGGTCTACCATTACAGGGTTATGGGTTCCATAGCTTCCGCCGATCTGGGGCTACCTTAGCATATGATTCTAACATCTCTCTCTCATCCATAAAAATGCATGGTGTGTGGAATAGTGATGCAGTGTGGTCATATATTTCAGGCAATACATCACAGTCCTTTCAAATTCCCCTTGCCTTCCAATCTTTAGTCAACGCACTACCATAATGCTCATTGGGCTTGGGGTCATTTTACCTCCCGTTGTTTTAGTGTATATGTAACAAAAATGGCTAGAATCTAATAAAATAGTGTACCCAACTCTCATCTTTCAATCTCATTCTCATGACGTGAGTTGATGTAATCCCGTTCCACAATATCATAACGTGAGATGTCAGATCTCGTTTTACTCTCTTACCACGGCGCCGAGACTGACTGTTATGGCAATCACACCCCGTTGATTGCTTAGCAGTCAGTTTGGACTGGTCCGTGCAATAAACCCTTTCAACTTACCTCTTGACCAATGAATTCACCTGTCACAACCTTGGCCAATCAGAGTGCTTTTCAGTTCCACCTCTTCTCACACCATGCCTGTTCCTCACTTTGTATGTGTAAGTTGATCTGAACACAAGGAAATATTTTAATACCACCCCCTCCCTCCCTTTATTATTGTATTTTATAGTATTATTGTGTGTGGGGGTCATTTTACCTCCCATTGTTTTAGTGTATATGTAACAAAAATGGCTAGAATCTAATAAAATAGTGTACCCAACTCTCATCTTTCAATCTCATTCTCATGACGTGAGTTGATGTAATCCCGTTCCACAATATCATAACATGAGATGTCAGATCTCGTTTTACTCTCTCACCACGGCGCCGAGACTGACTGAGGCAAGAATTTGTCCCATTTCCTGAAATAAGCATATGTGCTCCATTGGTTTAATTGTTGCTTGGTTCAATTGTTGTTTGTCCATTTCATGAAATATACAATTGTACGCACAAAAAATTATATTTCCATACATAGATAAAAGAAAAACCTTGCCAACAAATTGCTATTGTGGGTTATTATATTACAAAAGGTCTACAAATATGCAAGAAATATTGGAACTGTGAGTTAGATTAAAAGAAAAACGTGAAAAAGAAAGTCAAATAAATGGTGTTTTTTTTCTGTCTCAGTTGTTTGAAATGTATTGTCTTTTTTATTGATAGTTAAAGGAATGTAATTAAACACTAGACAATTTAATTGTGGAAATATTAAAAAAAAACTATATTTATCAGTAATCGTTTTTTAGGATACAACTTATCAATACAATGTACTTGTGTCATAAAATATATGAAACAAAATGGCTTATTATCAATTTACATTATGTATCTTAGACCAATGGTTTATCTATAAATTGCATGTCCTATTTATAGAAAATAATAAATGTAAACTGGAATAACCTCTGTTTTGCAATATTAGCATTCATTTTGTGTGGGATAAAGATGTAAGTATGAAGTGTATTGTAATTAACCATTATACCCTCTACAAACCCTGTGGTGTGATTGCAATTGGGTTCTGAGGCTATAAAGGTTTAGTTGGTTCTTTGATCGTACTTATGATCTGTTTCTATAAAAACTTTACAATGAATTTTAAAAAGTAGTCACTTTCATCACTTTTCACAGCTAAGTCACCTGAATAGTCCAGGTGGGTCAAAAGTTAAGGTATGGGTGAAATTGAATAAATTGTTTATTTCGTGAAATGGGTAAATCACTTGTTTATTTCACGAAATGGCCAAAATTATTGCCTATTTTACAAAATGGGCAATTTCATGGATTGGGCGTAAGACACCTATAAGTTATCAGTTTTTATAAATAATATTGACCTTTAATTTTGCAAAGCATGCCAGTTAAAGCTTTTTTTTTTTGAAGACAAACAGATGTTAATAGTTTATTTAATAGTCAGGGCTCTTTGGAAATATGTATTCAATATAGGTGAGATTTCCAAAAGAAATTCCATTATCGCCCATTAAAGAGCACTGATAATTGTTACCAATTCTTAACAGTATTTAGCCCTCCCTAATGTATATATATTGGTGATAGAAACAGTGTACTGCCTGTTGCTTATATTTCAGATCATAGTCTGTTGAATGATGGGTGTCACAATTTCCTACCACCTCCTGGGCTTAGTTGAGTCAGGATCTATCCTGCTAGCTGCTACATGGAGTGTTATATAAAAATACAATATTCTCTGTTCAACCGTTCTTCAGCTGACTCTGGTCTACTATGGGGACCAGCAGCCGTAAATGTGGAATGTCAACTTCGGGCTTGTGCAACTGGGGTGTTTCTGTAATGTTTGGTTTACCTCATGGACATTGGTAAGATCTTAGAGTATACTAGTGCTATTATTGTTCAATACTGTTCTATTGTCTTATTCTTAATTTTATATCACTCTAATACTTATTGTTGCTGCTATTCTGCCCTTATTGTTACATACAAGATTATACTAGATAATCACAATTAGACTTACTATGTATCATATTTTTGCTAGCAAATAGACTGTATTTATTCTCCATATTTTATAAGCATTCCTTATCTTTCTATACAATTGGTTCATTTTATGTTTACACCCAGAAAGTATTTTTGGTTTTATTCAATCTACTTGCACATCTTAGATTGTCTGGTTCTTTCAGTCATGTGTCTGATCTATGAGCTGTCTTTTGTTATTAGGTGGCCATATTACTCAGTCAATTAGCTATAATTGAGCTATATTGAGCACAACCCGCCAATCCGATGACCTAACCACTGTATCTTAACTTTGCATTTGATCTCCTTATTTACACTTAGACTCACCATCCTAGTATCTTGAGGTTGAGCGTCACAACAAACTCCATGTATAACTGTGTAAATTATCAATGTCTTCCACAAAATATTGAACCACAGCCCACTGAAATGTTCAATTAATGCAATGCTTACCAGGCTACAGCTTTGCTTTCCTCCACCTCCCTGAATAGAATCCATTAGATACACTCAGTATTCCTCTGGTTTGAATGGGCTTACTTTCAACATGGCTTTCAGCCCATTGGTGTTTCTATGGGGTTTGCCCCTGTATTATGTTCAGTTTGACCTCACAGCCGAAGGTTATTCTTAAAATTCACTTGACCTTGGTTCAAATTTGCTCAATCCTCTTTTTAAGTTTGGCTCATTCAGTAAGCTCCTTCAACCAGTGGTTTTCGGTAAGGCCAGAATAACAACATTTAAAAGACTTTATTATAAATAACAATTAAAAAGAATTTAGAATTAAATAAATAAAGAATATCATGTGTGTGAATATTAAAGATACTAGTGGATTGAATAGATATTTAAACCCATTCTGTTCTTTCATTTTCTTGATTTGGACTCTCCGTGGAATGGGTTTCAAATTCAAGTAATTTCTTATTTTTTATACTTGTAAACTTTCTAAAATTATTTCTTTTAATTATAGAAAAAAAAGCTGACAATTTATTGTCATTACGTTGAATGACAATGTTTTCATCATAAAAATAAAACCACTGAAAGTGGTGACGTGTCTTAGAGTGATTTTAATTACGTGACAGGCAATTTAAGTTCCCTTTCCAAGATCCAGCAACTGGCATTAAGTTCACAATCAGTTAAACCTACATTAGAACCACGAATTGATGTAATTATTTTCATCTTTTCTTCTCTTGTAATGCAATGCATAAGACTAATAGAAACTAAAAGGTTTATTATTTGATCAATGTTTTGGGGTGTGTCCATGACAAATATGTTCCTCAAATGTGGCAGACTGAAACTAAAAAAAAAAAAGAAATGCAATAATTCTTCCTCCGTAATACGCTTCATCACACCATTCCAGTATGCGGACCCTAAATTCAAAAACCTGTCTGTAGAGTCTCACACAGTCTCTTATCATTTTGTAAAGTGCATGATCAACTTCTGAATCTGGATCAAAAGGCCTTCCAAAAAATTATACTACTGAGAAATGGCATGATGCAAACCCAAAATATAACTGTGTTTTGGTTCAGTGAGGGTTATGTTTCTGGACCATCTTGATAATCTAGGCCTGGGTTACTGCCACGCTGCCAACATTTGATCTACTGTAGCAATACATACTGTTATCATAGAACAGTCTCAACATCAGTCCAACAGTCTCCACTGTGGCATAACTAGAAAAAAATACTGACATGTTTATCCCCGACAGTTTTCATTTAAGCAATGTACATTCTCTTGATACCTTTATGTCCCACCTTGACCAGGTTAAAGTCCTAAAGTTCAACTTAGCTTTTCCACCTTAATCTCCTTGACTTCTGAACCTCTCTTTTGGTTTATGACCCATGATTGCTGGATGGTCAGATAACTTTTTGTTTATGGTTTTGTTCTATGTACCTTAGAATCTGATAATATACAGATTAAGCGCAATAATTATATCCTATAAGATTGCAGGTTTTTGTCACCAGTCTTGCCTGTCCCAAACAAACAGTGTCAGGAGTTTATAGGAGGCACTAAACCGAAGAAGTGTGAACAGTGTATTAAACTCCCGGTTGATCAAACAAGGGAAGTCATTCTTTTCAGAGCAAATAATGGTAACGTGATTGGGCTTACGATTGTGCTACATGCATTATCTATGGGCCAATTACTTTCTATATTTGACCCGAGTCGCTTCACATTCATTGTCTAGATAAGGAAATATTATTGGGAACCTACTGGAGCAGATTTATTGCAAGTTTGTTTTTGCTAATGGCACTTAATGGAAGAAGTTGTGTGTTTTCTGTCAATGTTATCAAAAATAGAACATGTGTCTTTGGATGAGTTCTTTTTGACATTGTTCCCAATGGAGATACTTCTCTGTTAAGGGGAGCCTACAGGTTTTTAAAAAAGGAATTTCATTTTTTATTAATTCAAGTTTATTTCTTGTCAAAATTGATTATATAATCGTACAACCCGCAAATTTTCAGTGGTACCCCACATATGTTTGTAGAATGAATTCTGAATTTGTGTATATGCTTATTAATGTATAAAAATACGATTGTTGATCCGTGATCTTTGATTGGTAAACATGACATGCAATGTCTGTATATACATAGATGAATTGTCAGCACAATTTTTACCTAAATAAATTGTATGTCACACCTAACTTTGTACAAAGATTCAAAATATCGAGCAAAACATATAAATTCCCAAGCCATTGTGCTTCTGATGTGAAAGAAAAAATGTATGTAAAACACAAAATGTCAAAACAAGACAATTTATTAAATATAGCAAGATGACAGGATTAGTTTATAAACTGAAAGTTATGAAGCTGTGAAATTCATTAAATGATCTATTTATTACTTGAAGTATATCAGTCAGTGAAGATAGCCCTGAAATATCGCAGTAGAAAACATTCTGAAAGAGCCAAGGTCAAAGGCCACACCAAGGTGACACTATAGATTTGCAAACCTGCAACTTCCAACCAATATACCTAACAAGTGACAATTTCGTACACCTTATGGTTTTTTTGAGATACAGGTCCAACTACATTTTAAAGGCCAGGGTTACTATGGCAAGGTCAAAGGTCAAATCAAGGTCACACCACAACATTGAACCCCGACACCACCCAACCATTGTCCTTGCCAAGTATTAACTTCCTGCATCTTCTAAAATATGGACCAGACAAGGTTTTAAAGATCAGAGACAATATGTCAAGGTCAAAGATCATCAAAAAGACATTGAACACCGGCACCCTCCACTAAAAAAAATTCCCAGATATACCCCATAGAAGATTTTAAAGGTCAGGCTTACCATGGCAAGGTCAAATATCAAATCAAACACACATACACCCTACGAAATGTCTGATGGTTTCTGAGATACAGTCAGGAAAAGATTTTTCTTTCTACCTGTCCACCTGAACACCCAAACAACCGCCTCCAGGATAAAATGAGTAAAACCAAGCTTTTAAAAGTTATGAAGTAAAAATTACAAAAATAAATTATTTATTTTGTATCGTAAAAATGTACTATTGATATTTTAGGTTTCTTAAATGTAGTTATAGAACTGTCTGCACTATTATGTTTAAGTAGTACACCAGTCACGTGATGTGTCTGCTAATACGTGTAAAATGCAAGTAAAATATAGAGATTTTCAGGTTCAATCTTCTGGGGTTCGTGGAATGGTATTGTATCATACCATACCACTAATTCAGTGCATCTTTGTGAGTGATGAAAACAGCATTGAATGTTGGGCAAATAGTAACCCTGATGGAGGTCACAAATTTATATCATTTCTGCTTCAAACACATACACAAATATTTGGCATTTATAAAGATCTGGGACATGTTTAGGAGACATAAGGCCATCTGAGTCACATCAGTATGCTAATATAAAAGCCAGTATATTTAAGAGAACATCATATAGACCAAAAGTTTAATATATAAACTTTTGCCTAAAGTTTTGCCTAATTACAAAGACACTCAAGCCTTTAGCAAGGCCAGACAAATTGACGTCTCCTGATAAAAGAGTAAAGTGTGTTGGCCTAAACCAGGGGGTTATTGTACTGAAGCAAATAAGCCCATTTTATTCAATGTCTCTTTCACCTAGCTGATTAGTGTTATACCTAAGTCTCACCTTTTATTACTGTTGCATCCCTGCGTATTTGATTTCTGCTTGCTGATCATATGGATCTGAAAAAACCCTTGTATTGGGCTACTGTACGCTGAAGAACAATCCATGTGATTGAATATAATCAACCCTCCAACATGTATGTATGGGTTATTGGCCAAGTAAGTGTCCAATATTAGAAAATATGTTCACTTAAGAGTGTTTACTAGGCCCAGAAGTGATTGAGTCCACAATCCATTATTTTCTATTACTCTTCATTTCTATATTTCTGGTACATATTTGTGTTTTTATGGTCATTTTAGTTGAAATAAAAGTAAAAGGATTTCTTTGAAAAAGTAAAAAAAAGGCTTCCATATATGGCAATAATCACTGAGTGGAACAACTGTTCATTATTTGTTTATTTGGGGTTTTACGTCGCTTTCAACACTGTACAGGTCATATCACGACGGGTAGTTGGAAGGGCAGAGGAAACCAGTACATATAGTTCGCTAGGGTTCTGTACTGTAAACTGCCGACCAACGGCAAGCAACTACCAGCTTTCCCACTTACGGCCATGACGGGGATCGAACCCCGGCTGCCACCGTGGCCCCCAACTGTTCATTAATGAAAGATATTGGACACTCTTAACAAAAGAAAAACTCTCAGGTTTGATTTAAATTCAGCTCATGATAGGATGTAAGAGCTATTTCAATCATTTAATAAGTGGTTCCTAATGCATACACTTTCTGAGTCGTGTTCAATTGCCCCGAACACCACCTATAACTGAAGGTAGAATAGCAATTTCATTTGCGATGTATTATCCAAGAATGGAAAGCTGTGACCTAGGTATTACAAAACTTTATCTCAAAGAGCTAATGGTTATACAAGTTTAATAAGTGATCTCTTCGTTCTTGTCAGTATGGTCAAAGGTTTGAAACCACGCCGTTTACATTTGGACATTAAAAGATGTACCACTAGTTGTTCAGAAACATTCCTTTTAATTAAAAAACTGTTTGAATATTCATTCCTGTTATTAGTCTTTATATTTAGCATAAGGTCACATTTCTAGTCACTTTGGTGGCCTAAGTTCAAGCGTGGCATTATGCTGGTTGCTTTAATTGTTCTGAAATGTATGTAAAATGTAGCTGCTGTTAACTTTAATTTAATTTAGTAATCTAACCTTCTCTTTGGTCTTCTGGGATGGTCATTGTAAACTGAATGGATGAATGGTGAGGTCAAGGTCACCATTTAAAAACTTGATATGTCACTCCTTTATATATACCATTGCCTTTTTCCATAACATAAATGTTTTAAAGTGAAACAACTATTCATAGTGAATAGTTTCTTCATCCCTAACTGAGGGTACATATCTTTTCACTCACATACCGTTAACAACAATGGGTATAAAATTATATTTCCATGGGTACCTACAATATCTCATGCAAATTGTGATTTACATTAAGTAAGCATGGGGGTGATATCAACTCAGTTAGATTTACATACATGAAACAAACAAATACAAGGGGCTTAAATACGCTCATCAACTACAGAAGTGTCTCCATTTTGTCTGGTGTACTTAATCAGTGGCCTTTAAGGGGATGATTGATGCCTATTTGGATAAGGACATTTGATTAGGGACCCTATAATTCCATATTGTGCATCAATTGGGAATCCAGTGGGACTTGTACAAAGAAATATCCTTTAATTATCTATCCCAAGTGGAAATCCATCATTTTGACAAGTACTCTCTCCAATGAGTGATAAATGGGTTGTTATGCTGACTTATAAACTGATCAACTTATTTAATTCCAAAGAAAATTTGTAATTTTTGGTAGCACCAACTCTTTACTGGTGTGTGATTGAATTTCAAAAACTATGTAAATAAAGCTTTGTCTAATGAAGAACAATTAGGACTGAATGACTTCAGTTGAATGGTTTTTTGAACTTCTATAGTCTTACTAAATTGTACAGGCGTTTCTTTGAAAAAAAAATGCTGAAAGAGACCTAAAATTAATTAATTGTGTTGGAGATTAAGGTGCAGCATTACATATGTTGATAATTTGGTTTAAATTAATTGTGTAACACCAAATCAATGTGGGCATCCTCCGCAAAGCCATGATGGTCTAAAAGGTGAACAAATCTTGCTTGATCTATTTGGGTTAGACACCATTTTCATATTACAGAAGCCGTATTATAATAAGTAGTAGAGACGATAGAGGAAACCGGTGCATACAAATTGGTCAGGATTCTGCACTGAAAACTGTTGGAAATCAGCAAGTAATCACCAATAACTTTACCATTTCAGGCCAGGAATCGAGCCAGGAGCTCATAGGTGCAAGGAGAGTGTGTCGCCCACCACAAGACCATGGCCCATCATATGGAAAGTAAAAGTGTGAATTAGATATTCTATAATAGTCATCAGAATAATCATCAACAAAAAAGTGTCCTCTGGGCACTGTGTCAGCTGACATTTTCTTTGGAACAGCATCAACTGTTTGCTCACATGGATAGAATACCAAATAATAAGTTATTAGTTAATAGGAACCATGGAAGGTCAAAGAGGAGCTTGAAATTAATCTATCTCTAACCTTTTCTGAGAGATTCATTTTTTAAATACCCGAAAGTCACAAAACCTGTCCAAAATAAGCATTTTTAGAAGTTTTGGATTATCATTTCCAGTATTTGTGAAAACCCTCTAGAGATGAAAAGGAGCTGGAAATCGCGTGATATGTCTCATATTTGCATAACATCAAAATTGCTACAAAAAACAAATAAATAAAACTATTTAGCCTGAAACCCTAGACAACCACATTAGTTCAAAAATGAGCTCAATATCTATGTCTCTTATTTTTTGTGATATTAGACACATATTGAGTGCTATGCTATTTTTCTACAAAGAAGAAAGTGGCCAAATTTCCAGGGTCACTGTGACGAGTACTGGTTTGAGTAAAGTACTTAACTAAAATAAGATATTTGTTGCCCAAGGCAGCAAATTGGAACATGCACCAGAATCAAGGTTAGTTTTGTAGAAATGTTTAGTGACTCTTGAGGTTTGAATGATAACAAGAACTATGACCAAAAAGAAAGAATCAAAAAAGGATATGAGCAGAAATAGAGTAGCTGAGTTTTTGGCTAAGAAATGATAAGAAATTCATGGTACAATCTTTGATATTTCTACCAGAAATATTTCACAACAGTCTAAGCATGGGTGGATCCAGCTTTAGGGGGGATGGGGTTCATGTGTCCATGGCATGCACGATCTATTGATCCGATGTTCAACTTTTAAATCTGTCTTTGTTGCTCTGGGTTCACAGTCGAACCCCTAACATTTTTCGAATACCCTGACTTCCCCCCCCCCCCCAATCCGCTAGTGTTGAGTGACTCTAAAATAAGGATGAAGGAATAAATTTTATACTAATAACCACTTACAGACTATGTTTCAAAACAAGGTTATATCAAAGCGTTCAAATGAAGAAGCAAAACCAGGCACCCTAAATAAACTCCATGGCTTCAATTTAATAAAAAGACTCACATAATCAAATGTTAATCTATGGATCTTTTACTCTTTGTTATTTGTGTAAATATGAAATTTTAACAAGACCAACAGGGGTTTCAGTCTACTAGGGCGAGCTGCAAAGCCATCAGAGACAGGACTAGTGCATTGAAGCAGTCACCTATCCCAGTACTAACGTAGCCCATTGCCGCTTAACTTCATTGAAGAGACAGATACTCATCATGGTACCCCACAATTCATGAATGTCCGGGGAGAAAAACAAAAAAAGTGATCTCTAGAAGGTTCGTGCTTAAAAACAATAACTGCCAGCAGAAGAATACTCATTTGACTTCTTTATAAAACTGAAGAAATGTTGGAGGAATGCGTACGCAGTAGCAGTCATTGTCAGTTGAAGGGGTTATACTTCGTGCCATTGGAACCTTGCTTTCATGACCTTCAGTGTCATTCTAAAAATATAATTGGGTTAAATATTCAGGTTGTGTACTGGTTAGGAAACGAGTTACTCTGTAAACCAAGACATTTTCCCGCCACATTGTCTTTATAAACTAGTGCAGAGCAACGTGGCTTTCAGTTGTGGGTCTGAAAGCCCAGAGTCATATAAACGCAGTAGGAATTGATATTGTCTGTACACTTGGTGGCTTGGTATATGAATTTGTGGAGTCCGTATCGTTTCACAGCGTTTTTATGCAATGGCGTCTAAAGAAAAGAAGAAGAATACTAAGAAAGCAAATAACAAGAGTGCAGGTCAAGAAAGTGAGATTTTGGAAGGCAATTCAAGCTCACAAGACACGTTCAATTAACCAGAAACTGGACGTGTTATTAGAAGTTGTGAAAAGTCTAGATGCAAAAGTCTAGGACCAAGATGCTTGCTTGCAGAAGCAAGAACAACGGTCAGCATTGCGAACGTTTCTGCACTACCTTCTGCACACAGTTCACCAAAGAAAACTACTGATTAGCCAGTGAAGTTACCGTCCTTTGAGGAATTGAAGACGAACTCAAGATACAAGCTGAGGTTGATAGACGCCTTCAAGAGTACCATAATGCATCAAGAAATGAGTTCTCTGGCGAGCCGCGGGGCCACGGTGGCAGAGTGGTAACACTCTCGCCTCCCACCTCTGCGGTCGGGGTTCGATCCCCGTCATGGCCGTAAGTGGGAAAGCTGGTAGTTGCTTGCCGTTGGTCGGCAGTTTACAGTACAGAACCCTAGCGAACTATATGTACTGGTTTCCTCTGCCCTTCCAACTACCCGTCGTGATATGACCTGTACAGTGTTGAAAGCGACGTAAAAAACCCCAAATAAACTCTGGTGAGCCAAACACTGTTTTAAAGTCAGGTCGTTTTAGAACAGGGGTAGCTCGTGTAAAGAATCAAATCTGCTGGCCTCAAGATTTTTGCACAGTAGTGATATGTACAAAACAACCTAAATACAATGAAATGAATCTACAGCAGTGGGTTCAAGGTTTTATGTATTGCAGTCTTGAGACAGACAATAAAATTAGACAAAACATGATGTCACATTTCGCATTATTAATGCAGGATGCCATTGAATTATCACCAAATACTGCTCGTAGGGCACATGCTGCCGTACTTCAAGAGATGGAAAGAGGCAAAGTATCATGGTCACAGATAGATTTGGTTGAAAAAATCAAGTGTAGGCATACCCAACGTATTTTGCAAAGCCACAAACCCATCAGTACGGGTGTTCAAAGCCAGACCTGTGTTCATTATAACAAAGGTCAATGCAGATTGAAAACAAGCATATATCAAATGGCGTTTTATATCAACATCATTGCTTCTACTGTATAAAAGAAACCCAAAGGAAATATGATCACCCTACAAGTAAATGTATGAGAATGAAAAATGCCAATAGTTCAGTTAAACCTGAATCCACCAAATTAAAGCAGTCTGAACAGCGAGTTTAATGCTGATTACTTTGTACCTACAATATATGTCGATTAACAGGTCAATAACACCTGTAACGTCGAAGATATATACGGTAAAAGTGGCTTGAATAACTACAATAAATTATGTATAAATGACAGTACTTTTAGTTGTTCTTTCCCCTGACTCTTTCTGTTCACATAACAGTCACAAGTGGCTATCCATGTCCTATCAGTGGTATTGAAGGTTGTATCTATGATAGTTTTAAATATCAACAACATCACATGAATAAATATGATTCGTTTGATGATTTTAAAAATATAATTGGTACAATAATAGTAATATTCAAAGAAGTTCATGTATTGAATTGAGGAAAATGAAGCAGTAGATCAGTGAATATACAATGTCACTATTGGGTTCTGATAAAATATTCAGTATTTGCAATTCTGCAAGCGACACAACTTGGTGTACTAATATCTCGTTTATTTGCAATACTGAGCAAATCGCATATGGGTGCCAGGTAGGTGCTAGAACTCTCAACACACGTTGGTATTCTTGATCATGCATGTAATGTAATTTGTACTAACACGAAACTTAATAATAATAATAATACTAATAGTAGGATTTATATAGCGCAAAATTGACACAAATCCTCTAATGCGCTTGAGACCAAGAAGGGAGAGTCCAGGGACAGGCATGGGTCGACATCTAAAAAGCACCCGCCAGGGTATGACTAAGGTGGGGGGTATGCCAGCCTAAACAAGTAGGTCTTTAGCTGGCTTCTGAAACCATCTATTGTTTGCTGAGATCTGACAGTCTGTGGCAGCTTGTTCCATTCAGCTGGTGCAGCTACTGCAAAGCCACACCTGCCTATGTGCTTCTTAGGGCGGGTTGAGGAGATAGATAGCCATTAACTTAATGGTGACGTTTGCAGAGATTGCAGTCATTCGAAAATATTTACTAGTTTGTTTTATCAAAGCAAAGATAGTACCTGCAACTATTCAGATGACAATTGTGTCAAGATATGGTTAGATCAATATATAGATCTGACAGACTTCGGCTTTCAGCCTCACAACTATTTTAGTCAAGATTTAAATGAGAGTTTTAAGTCTTTTAGTTTTTTTAGATAGTACCTGTATAAGTCATGATACTTTTAACCACACTAGTTCTTTTTACTTGGGGGACAAAGACGCCGCTAGTTGTGATAATGGCACAGACCGTCAAAAAGTGTCGCAACAAGTTGGTAGGGACAATTATTTCATTGACATTAAAAAAGAGGTACAATGTGACATAATGAGCGAATTTGGGTTTATGCCAAATGCTTTATCAGTGCAAAAATCGATACAAGATGTGTTTCCATTATTATATAGATAATGGCCAAGTGGCACTCAATTATGTAAACTTAATGGCCTGAGGCCCGGAAAGGGCCAAAGGGTCATTAAGTTTACATAATGGAAGCGCCACGAGGCAATTATCTATTATAAAACCCTGTATATTAAAACCAATTTATTAATTCAACCCCTTGTACCAAATCATCAACCTAGACAATCTTTGCAATGTTTCCTTTGGTGTGCATACCATATGGGGCTTTCACTAAATTAGTTCTATGGTTGTTGTTTTTTTATCTCAATACACAATAAACATTGTTTCACCATGTGTACCACTGGTTTTCCTTTATGGGAAAATATAATTTTGGATAAAGCTTGAAAAGTTTTAATATAATCTGACTGCCACAAAATTTAACCATGGATAATGATAATTGATAAAAAATTTTTGATAACATTTTTTGCAATGTTTCATTGGCCAGTAATACCTTTAACAAGTAGAAAGATACACTTGTTTGTTAAATCTGTGCAAAGAAATGCGAATATGAGGGTTAAAATTAAAGGTGTTTTTACAATTCAGATGTTGAAACAACTAATTCAGAAAACAAGAACTTTTCAAAATGGACGTATATTTGCTGCACTATTTTTGTCAGCTTTCTTTGGCTTTTTTCGTTTGTCAACCTTGGTACCAAACAACTTGCATAGTTTTGATAAATCTAGATTTCCAATACAAAATGATTTAATTTGGGCAAAACATGATGCCCATATCATAATAGCATGTAGTAAAAGTATGCAAATCTCGGGCGAAGTACAAGTAGTCCAACTACCATCGTTGTCAACACTTGAGATGTGTCCAGTAAAAGCTTTACAATTGTTGATGACCCATATACCATCAGGCAAACAGTTACCTTTGTTTCAAATCTGTACTAAACATGGTTGGCAGGTACTTACAGCTCCAAAAGTGGCTTGTGATCATTAGTTTGGGTTGGAACCCTACCACTTACACCTTTCACGCCTCCAGGCGCAGTGAGGCATCCTTGGCCTTTGATAGTAATATTGACCTTGCAAAAATTAAACAACATGGGAATTGGAAGTCAGAAGCTATTTGGACATATCTTAACTCAACTCCCTCTTCAGCTAGTACAATCCCCACTACATTTCAACGCTTGCTTTTAACTACATAAACGTTTGGAGTTTGGCAATTTTATTTTCATTTTTACTTATAGTTTGGTAACATTCTTCATAGGATATGAATTAAATCCAAACACACATTGCAGTTATGTATAGTTTATTTTAAATTCTATATCAGTGTCTTCAGACTTGAATGCTTTCTTACAAGCTGTAAATCTGTGTACATATTGTAAAGTACTTTACATAGTGGTGGTAGTTATCAAAGAGTTGCTTAATTAGACTGTAACTGATACTTGTGATGAGAAGTTCTTTGAAAAATCTCTAAATAGGCAATTCAGGTAACTGTAATGGTAGTACCTTGGTGTCTAACAAGACTAATTGTGTTAACTACCATATGTGTACTTATGCTTGTTCATATAAATGTAGAATTTTAAAATAAAACTCCAAACTATAATGGTTGGAAAAGTATTTCAGTGTCTTTCTTTACTGCTTTTACCTCCTGCAACTGCCAAAAAACATGTGTTTCTGGTGAGACTGTGCTGAATGATCCAGACATTGAATCAGCAACAAAAAGAAGTATTTTACTGATCTTTGGAAACCTAGTAAGATCTTCCCGTTATTTGTATTCTAGTGCATAATTCACATGTGACAAAAACAAATGTCTTTATCCAACACACATGTAAATAGTATTAAAATACCCTTATTGGAAGCAAATTTTATTACTAGGCAAAAACCAAAGTTCTTTTAGCAACTTTCCACTAGTTTTTCTAACCTTTGAGCTTGCATCAGAAAGACCACCAAAAAGCAAAAATTGAAGCACTTGAGAACTAAAAATGAAGTTAATTTGGTGCTGTTTTTCCAACTCTCTGCTTCCCATTGACATTTCAGGTTTTTGTATGATTAAGTGGAAGGCGGATCATTAAAACTAACAGTGTACCTTCTATTTCTTCCTTTCTTTATATATTTAATTTGGCTATTTTGTTTACAAGTTTCAATAAACTATGTAAGATATGTATAAAACAACATACGGTGCATCAATGATCTGGTGGGTGGTACAGTAGGCGATTATCCGCTACAAATGACTAACCATACTCTATGGTTGAGTCCTAGTGGTTATTGACACATATGACAGAAACCTTGTCATTCTACGATATCTCACCAGAGATTAGAGAAAAAATTCACAGCCAATGACAGGGACGTTTAAAGGGTTCAGCGTGAGTTACAATAGAGAAAGTAAAGGTAACAAACATGCTATAAAATCATTGGAGAACTAACCATTATGCCAGAATGTCTTTGCTTCTACACATGTGGAAATTTAAATTTTTGATATAACAACACTTCTGTACAACTACCCCCCTCTATAGTAAAGTCTGAATATGGTGATATAAATGCCACAAAACAGCGAGTGGTATGCTTAATACATCATTAATATACTCACAAAAGGTTGGTGGCTTTAATTTCTTTCAATTGCCCCCCCCCCCCCCCCCCCCATTGCTTTCCTCCTTTGATAACAGCCATGACTAGTAATATCTGTTAAAAGTGATCATAAACCTTCAGCATATTAAAATTTTTATAGATACATAGATAGATAGATAGATAGTTTATTTATTTTAGTGACATGTACATTCTACAACAAAATCATAATTAACAATTTAATATATGTTGTACCCAGCCCTACATGGGCTTATAAGTCACTGTTTATTTTTGGTGTGAAGATACATTTTAAAACATAGATAGCAATACAGATTTAGTTATTATTTGGAAACAAAATAGATTTCCTTTTTTCCCATGAGCAAACAAGATATTTGGCTAAATATTTCTGGTAAGCTTTATTAATACAATTAAATTTTTCATTGTCATCTAAATCCTTGAAAGATGAAAATGAATTTACAATTTTCTTAAATAAAACAACTCTATCTTCAGTGTAAAGTGGACATACCATAAGAAAGTGATATTCATCCTCAACACTATTTTTATTGCAAAGTTGACAAACTCGTTCTTCTATTCTTAAATGCCTAAACTTCCCACTTTCATGATCATTTACAATATTAAACCGACCTGTCTCGAGTCGAAGGGGGAGAACCCCTGCTCTAAACTGTGCTAAAAGTGATCTTTGATATCTAGGTAGACACATTTTTAAATACTCTTCTGTTCTATAACTTTCTTTAATTTTTCGGTAAGTACGCAACTTTGGCTTGTTTTGTAGACCCATCTGCCATTCTGATTCACACAGAGATTCTAACTTTTTCAATGTTACACTTAAATCACATGGTTGTTGACTTTCATAAATTTGACCCATATCTATCATATTAAAAATCACTTTCAGCTCACAACACCAACTTTTATTATTTTGTTCATATTCCCAGTTAAAGATTTTCTTTGTTAGTCTACTATTTGACATTGCTATTAGTTTATTCCAGTATCGCAATAATGATTGATATCTTCTATATTTATCTGTTAACCAACCAGTGTCCCCATACAGAACTGCATTTGGACTGTAGCGGTGAATGCCTAAAATATACCGAGCTGCCTTATTTAAGACTAAATTTGCTGTCTTAGTTTTACTCGCACCCCATATATTGGATCCATAATCTAATATAGGTAGAACCCCACTGTTTAATAATTTGGTAAATGTGTTATAGCCAGCATCCTTATATGTTTTGAATTTTGATATAATACTACTTAGTGCCCTACCGGCTGAATCACTTAAAGTTTGTATGCATTCCTGAAACGTCAGATGTTCATCAAGTATCACACCAAGATATTTGTATTTATTTGTTACTGAAATGTTATTTGGACCAAAGGTAAACTTAAATTTTGTTTCTTTAACTCTTTTTTTTCGAAAGTGTATTATATTACTTTTGGAAGCGTTTATGTTTAATCTCCATTTCTTGCACCAATCATACATTGTTGATAACATTGTCTGTAGTTCTATTTCTGAATTTCCTACTAAGATCATATCATCGGCATACAATAATATTGAGACTATAGTATCATTAATATTGATTCCAAGACTGAGATTTTTTATTTCCATGGCAAGATCATTTATATAAATTGCAAATAAAGTAGGGGATAGTGTGTCTCCTTGCTTTACCCCGGTATTAACTTCAAACCAGTTAGTGAGAAAATTATTTATTTTAATGCAGGAAAGTGTCTTTGTATACATAGCTTTTATCGCGTAGTACAATTTACCATCAATGTTATAATTAAGAAGAGTGTATAGAAGAAGATCACGATCCACCCAGTCAAAAGCCTTTTCCAGATCAATAAAGGCACAGAATACAGATTTATTACTATCTATTTGATTTCTTACTATAGAGGTTAAAGAGTATATGTGATCATCACAAGATCTGCCTACTCGAAACCCGTTTTGTTCATCAACAAGTAAGTTTAGTTCATTACAATATGAAACTATCCTTTTATTTAGAATGGAGCTGAACACTTTAGCTAAACATGAATTGAGAGAAATGCCACGGTAGTTTAGAGGCAGAAATGGATCCTTATCAGCTCCCTTGGGGATTGGAGAAATTATTGCCATTTTCCATTTTGATGGCATGACACTACTCTCAAAACAGATATTAAGTAGCCTATGCAAGTGATTTAAAATATTTTCATTTTTTAAAACTTCATTGGGTATATGATCTATACCTATAGCCTTTTTTGATTTCAACCTATGCACCATTTCATGGACTTCATCTAATCGAATTGATCCATTGATAAATTCATTTTCTCTATAATCATGCTCCTGCATAGCATTTTCAAAACTCAATTTGTTTGACAAAGCAGTTTTATGAAATTCATTGTCAAAATTATTTTTATTTGGTCTGTTTAATAGCGCTTGAAAGTCAGATTCCCATTTATGTAATATGTCATGTGTATCAGTGCTCAAATTATTTTCTATTCTAACTTTCATTGGTATTTCACAGTTTTTTTGGGGACCCAATCTCTTAATTTTATTCCAAAATTCCCTTGGATTTTTGGTGTTGACTTCTTCTAATTTTAAAATTTGTTTACGATTGTAACACCTTTCTACTTGTCTTAGTCTTTTATCAAAACTGTGTCTATTCAGTTTAAAAGTATTAAAAAAATGCTGTTTTTGCGCTTGGGATCCTTTACACTTTTTCCAGGTTCTTTCACTTTTTCTCATTGTTTTCCAGAGAACCGTTAATTCTTCAGTCCAAAATGGTTTATGAAATTTATATCTCTTTTTTGTCCCTGCTGTACATTCTGGTAACAAGCAATATGCATCGATTTCATTAAAAGTAAGTTTTACAAAGGAATCATACGCTTTATCCACATTATCTTGATTGCATATTTGATTTTCCAGATTTTCAATTACTTGCATTAAAGCTCCCTTAAACAAGCTTGAATTCATTAAATCTCCGGAATTTTTATTGAAATTATAACGTTTTCGTTTGAAACCAATTGGAGAATTTACTGAGCTTTCCTTGTTATCGGCTATAACATTTTTTGACATTATCTTAAATACCGCTGTTACAACTGAGTGATCTGATGCTTTACAACCTTCTGATATTTTTGAGAACAGATTGTTTTTACTGAGTATATCTGACATAGTTTCTACTTTAAAACATGAACACATTGATAGGTTTTCATATGGGACAGCGAAGTAGTCCACGACAGATTTACCCCTAGTACTTATACAAGTGTAGTCATTGAGGCTAGGAGTGACACGTCCATTGAGAACACAAAGGTTACATTCTTGTAAAAATTCAATAAAAACTTTACCATGTCCATTTACAACAGGATCAATAACAGATTTGGGTGGAACTGAATCAATACCTTCAATATAATCTTTTTTTGACCCAATGCGTGCATTTAGATCACCACATATTATTAATAGGTCACATTGAATTGTTAAATACACAATTGACATTAAGTGTTGGAAAAAAGGTTCACAGTCTCTACCCCAGTTTGATGACTCTGGTGGTAAATAAACACAAATAACAACTAAAGTTAGACCTGACATTCTGTGAATTAATTCTAATGCTAACACACCCTCAAAGGCTTTTTCAATAACTGACACCTGGAAACTTAGTAACAAATTATTTTTGACACAAATACCCACACCTCCACTAGCCTTCTTGGCTCTAGAGTGTAATAACTGTCTATTGTAACCATAAAAAGTATAATTGTCCATGTTAATGTTCTGTTTAGCAAATAAATGTGTTTCAGTTAAACATACTATATCAGAATTTGTATATTTAACAATGTCACCTTTTAAAGTTTTATTCATATCAGTCCAACCATTCAGATTCCAAGTTGAGACCTGTAAACACTGTAGAGCTGGTACAAAAGCTAAGAATTAGCCTGGATTTGGCTCTCGCCCTTGGTACCATTAGTACTTTGCCTAGCTGTGTTGTTGGATTGGCTCATGTTTGGGAAAGAGGGCGTCTGTGCAGTTAGTTGGGATGGTCCTGGGGCACTCCTTAAGCGTGGGATGGTGGAGACAGCAGGCGTAGAGCTGAGCAGGGGGGGGAAGTCATTTCCTGGCCCATATCTGTCAAACCCGGCACCACATTCAGAGACACCCATATCTCTATTGGTCCCATATCCATCAAAGGCTCTGTCATTTACATTTTCAAATCTTTGCACAAGCCTACCATTATTTGTTATTCTGAAGTTTTGTCCCCATTCAAACTGGTTGAGAAGAGTTTTTGTGTTGATTTCATGTAGTCTCTCCACGTGACTCTTGCTACTCCGCAAAAACACTTTCCTCAGTGGTGACTGCTTCAAGTTGCCTTTGGAACGAAGAATATCCTTCTTTTGTTCCAAATTCTGAACTGCAAACTTGAGAAGAGCAGGATTTCTCGGATTTCTGTTATTTAGCCTGATTGCTCTTACAACTGTAACACATGAGGAGAAATCCTGGCCGGCACCATTTTGACCAAGTGCAGCTATCACCTGTTCAGCCGCTTCCATTGGACTCTGGTTCAGCTTTTCTGGCACATGCGAGGCTATGATGCACACGTTTGGATTATCCAATGGGTTTGACACCGCCCCACCCACGGCACCTAGCTGGTTCTCCAGATCCTTTCGTAGTTCCTCCATCATATTTTGCTTGCTGTTTTCGGTTGTTGTCACAATCATGGTTTTACAGCTTTTTTCTAATTTGTCTAATTTTGAATCAATTTTTTTCTCAAATTCTTTCAGTTTATGGTCAATCACTGAACAAATGTCTGACATAAAACCTTTTTTGAAATCATCCAGTCTTTCATCTAAATAACTTTGAATGTCATTTACTTGGAGACCCATAATATTTTCATCTAAACTGGCTGAGTTATTTGTTGTATTCTTTTTCCTTTTAGTTGATTTTTTCCCAATTATTCCAGAAAGAGACAACAATGAATATTGTTTAACATAATTCCCTATGTTTACTATTATTTTTCATTACAAAACTTTAACTGACATTTGTGTTTTCTGGAAATTCCTGGGATTGGAGTCACATTACTCAACAGTTCTTTATCCATGTTAAATTCTAAAAGAATTTTAAATTAAATTTGCGATCATAATTAAGACTGTTAAAATACCCCTCAATTTGACAGACTGAAATGTAACTTTTGTTTAAAATAGGTTGAAATTAATCTTTGAGACTCAAGGTTCTTAACATGCCTTTTTTATCTGCTACTGTGGCCTAGTGGGTAACAGACTTGCCTAGGAACACAGAAGACGTGGATTCAAACCCTGGTACATGCGGATACATACTGGCTCGGATGACTACTTAAAATGGCGGCCTTCTGTCATTGGGTCCGATCACCAGTGCAGGCTAAAGAACCTTGAGGACGTTGATATGTGGTCATTCTTGAGCTTCTGTCTTCATTTTGATCCATGATTCTGCATGCATTTCCTTCAGTAATAAATTACCAGTGTGATTTACAAAAATATTTAAAGCTACATCACACCCAAAACAAACAATTGCAGGAAAGATTTAAATAACACCTTTGCAATGCGTTACCTTAACATTTCGACTATTAGTTATCAAAGAATGTTATTGTAGTGGGCTTCGGTATTTTATTCAAGGAAGTACAGATTGATGGCGTGTGGCCTGCAACTAAGAATACTTAAGAGCCCAAAACCAGAAAAAATAATCTATAGATATGCTACTTTTCTACCTAAAGTAACTAATATAAGTAGTTGTAATTACTCCAGGGATTACAAAAGTACTATGATCGAGATAATTTATGAAAAAAGAATATATTTTATTTAAAAATGGGGAGAAATATGCAAGCTTCCTCGTGAAATTTGGAGTGAAATAATGGCACATTTAAAATAAGAAGATTGGTGTAAAAATAACAACTTTAAAATGGCAATGTATTTTCCAAAAGACTGATAAATTATGCAGGATTGTCTTCTAACCTTGATCTTAAATTTAATTCTGAAGGTATGATTAACAGTTTACTATTAACAGTACATTCTATCCCATTTAAACCCCCCATTGAAATCTAATTGTTACACAAGATTTTTACAAAAGAGGTTTACACTGTGTCTTTAGGGATAGGTTGTGAACTATTTCACCTACTGTTGGAAAAACTCGATAATTTGACAAATTTAATACTGAGAAGAAATTTTTTATTGAAAGTGAAACAACGGTACATAAAGGGAAATGTGGAAATAAATTCTGTAAAGCCTCGGTCACACTACAGGCGGCATTGGTTACATGTATAGGTATGTTATAAAGTCTGCATTCCCAGATATCATGCCATATATCTGTTGGTAAACTTTGCAACCTGTTACATTACCTGCTTTCCATGGTGACATAATTGAAAATTTTAAATTGCTCAAAATTTCATCAACAATAGACAGTAACATTTTCTGTGGGGTGACTTCAGTGTGTTCTTTTATTTCTGAAGCTGTTTTACCGCCTTTCCTCAATACAGTTATATTCTGTCTTTTCTGTATTACCAATAAAGTTAAATGTTTGGCTTTAAATTAATGTATATTTACAGCGGCTTTTATGCGGCAAACCATGGCTATTGTACTCCTTGATTTTGGTTCACTTTCTATGGCACTAAACTGTAGCCAGAGGTGTGTTTCTAGAATTCACAGGTGATACAACTTTCTGCCCTAGTTTTTTCTTTATTTTTTTGCTTATAACCACTGAAACACCGCCTGTTTGGCTGGGACATTAGATGGATGACATAACTAACATCCAGTTAGTGAGATTTCAAAAAACATTGAAACCCTACTTATAAAAGTACAACAACATGATTTTGAAGTGTGTAAGAGGTTTTTAGCAGCACAAAATTAATCACTAACAGCTTAAGGGCTGTATGATCAGTCCCAAGGGTGACCAAAGTTAAAGGTAGTAGGCCAATCTGAGGTAAGGTATGCAAACTCCGCAGTGAGGAATAAAATTTTATTTAAAAATTTACATTAGTATGTTAATACTGTTAATGTACATCAAATTCTACACCTACATAACTGAGTGTGCTAGACTAAGATGTTTTATATATAAAAGTATTTGTATGTTACTGTTAAAACCTTAAACTTGAACATCTAGTCATTGGACACCACTGATTGCCATCATAATTTAAACTTTACATGAGCACATAATGACAATCTTTACATAATGCTATAATTGTTATAATAAGATGACTGGAATTATAACAGCTTATCGTTTTATTATTAGATGATTGCCATTATATTATAATAGATGTATTTTGATGAATGTTTTTGGGCTAGTTTCATTTCTAAATGTTATTTTTTGCGTAAAATTAATATTATTTATAAAACATTAAACATCAAATGATATTCTTTTTCTTTTAAAAGTAAAAACGGATGCTACTCGAATTTACAAGTATCTGTAAACAATGAGACTTGACTAAACATTGATAATTAAGTTCAGTTTTCTTTTTTAACTTTTCAAAATTGAGATTATCTAGAAAATTGAATGATTATGTCCCAAAATTGAGATATATCCCATTAAACTGAAAACAATTACTTGGCCCTAACACTCTTCCATAGATAACACACTAAAATGGTACCTCTGTTGTTATAGTAAAGCAAGTTTTCTAATCATTTGAATTTTAGTGGTTTGATACTGGATTAACTGCGACCTTATACTTGGTAATGACTGCTGTCTCACACTCTGCTGAAATGAAGAACTAGAAATTTGAGAGAGCCGGGAAGGGGCTGCAAGGCTGACATTGGCCATGGGTACACTGATGTCCAGTTGAGGCCATATGTTTCTGGCCACAGGCTCTATATTTGTATTGCTTCTTGGACAAAGTCCCACTTGACTGTATATTTACTTCAGCATGAAGAATCCAGCACAATCATGTGACTTCCAAATGATCCCCCACAGTAGTGTACTTCAGGATAAGAAGATAATTATTCAATGACATATATGCTGTAGGAAAAGTTTTGTTTTCAAGGTCATACAGTTAATTGCTTCCTTTATTTGAAGATACTGTTCAGCCAATTTATTGGCCTGGTCTGGAATTTTAGAGGATGAAATTACAAGGCAATATCCGGCCTATTGGGAGACACAGACAAGAGAAACAAATTAGTGAAGAAAATGTGAAGGTAAATTGAATGTTATCTTTGGATTTACTACCCAATGTGTACATTGAAAATGGTCTCAATGCCATGTGAAGTTGCGTTGACAACTAAAAATGTCCACAACCTATGTAAAGATTCAATTTACACTTCAGCAGACTAAAGATTTACTGGAGTACAAAATTGGACGAAAAATACGTCACTTTCAATATTGATAGCGAAAGAGTATGTAATATTATATCTGAAGATACCTAAACTATGCATTGTAAAATGGAGAGCTGCGTAGTCAACAAAAATGCCTCTTTGTGCATTTAGGGAGAGTCCATAATAGAGAAACAAATGTCCGCTGTTCCATTCTACGAACACGATTGTGCAATATAATCTCAAAAATAAATTTGAAAACAAACAAAAGCAGTGAACATTGGATAAACATGAATAATCGTTCTATACCCATGCCCTTTATATGAGGTTACCTTTGGAATTGAATCACCAATAAAGTCCGCACATACGTAGTTTATTTTTACACTATAGCAGGGGTGGATCCAGCTTTTATGTAAGGTGGGGGTTCACATCGAGTAAGGTGGGGGTTCACATCAGACATATTATAACTAAGGGGGTCGGGGGGCATGCCCCCATGAAGAAAAAAATTAATTTTTGGTAAAAATAGAGTGCATTTCCTGTAAATTTAACACCACTGTCAAGAAGTAATTTTGTACTTTGGGTTGAACCCCTTTACATTATTTTTCAAGGCGGGGGGGGGGGGGGGGGGGGGGGGGGGGGGGTCGAACCCCCTGAACCCCCCCTGGATCCGCTAGTGTATAGGTAGTTCAACATCTATTTTTTTTAAATTTAACTTGTGCTAAACTAATGTACCTTACCATGGACTGAATTCCCCCTACTCATCCCCCAATATAATTTTGTAAAGTAAAAAAAAAATTAATGTTTCTTAGGAACTTTAAATTGAATAGTTTTTTCGGCAACCTAGTAATTTGTAACCTGATTTGACCCCCTGCCAACAGTGATGCTCTATGTACACTACAGTTGGTATGTCCCACAGTTACAGGTTTTCCGAGGTGGCAAAGCCATCTCCAAGGTTACCTCATATCTTCTGAGAATTGGTGTAGCATTCACAATACAGATGGTATTTCCTGCAATAGTCGGCGTTTGGTAAAATGTCCCTGTCCTTAAACTACCTTCTGAGGTTCGTACGAAACCTTGTAACACAGTGGCCAAACATCCATTTACCTACACTCGTGTTATGTTGCTGTATTACACTGAAAGACGACCAAGTCACAAGCTTACATAGACCATGGACTGCACCTTCAGTTACCATAGCAAGAAATTCATCTGCGCATGCTTGGGTTTCTCTACGCATGCCCACGGTACTGAATACAGAGGCGGAATTTTAAACATTTTAAAACTTCTATAGGATGCACAAGGTAATGGACGTGTTTGCCACTGTGTCACTAGGTGACAACCGAACCTCAGACGCAAGTTGAAGGACAGGGACATTTTACCGAACGTGGACTACTGTAGGGGATACCACATTTAGTTTGAATGGGGTATAACTTCCCTGCCTGTCCAGACCAATAGCAAATACAAGGGGGGAGAAAACGAGATTTTAATTAATCTGGCTACACATTACGACTGAAAGATAAGTCATACTACTGGAAAGATAAGTCTAATGACCTACTCCCAACTGCAATGATAATTGGTACTCACCAAGCCTCTCGTTGCACACTGGTATGGTTTATCCTCTCTTGAGAGAAAAACACACAACAGTGAAATTGGGATAAAAAGAATGAACTTCACGGCAAGTACATTTTCCCACAAACATTAAGCATCTATAGATATTGGCGGCTGCAAAGTACAGATAAATAAGGCATTTTTGCCCATGTCTTGCTCGTGTCTTCAATCAAAGATATTAAACGTTCTAATCACAATCACATTACCCACCACAATCCAAGATTGAGAAATTTGTGGTCATATCAAAATACAAACAATAATTAATTACAATATAATCATCAATATTATCTGTAAGAATATAACATTTAGACACATATTTTGTGTGTTCAATTTTGCTTTGAAACATGTGAGGTAGTTAGACCGGCAGAGTTGAAACTCGTTATATCATCATGAATGATGGTTTTAAGCATCAAATGCTAAAGGTTTTATTATTTGCTGCCAACAGACAAATGGTTCATGAAGTCAGAAGAAATGGAACTACCATAGACAAATAGTAGATTTCTGGGGACAACAGTTTAAGTTTAGTATATTTTGGGACATGTAAGACATGTAAATCACGATGCAAAGAATATTAGTGTAGACAATTGTGGTAGTATGGGTTATATAAGATATTTGACTGTGTCTGGGGCTACTTAATAGCCAGATTGTTAAGACGGATGAGAAGTGTCTGGGATTATAACATCTGAGTATTGTAACCAGCGTGTCACACAGTTCCTCCAGAAAGATATTTAGTAAATCATCTGACTTTCAGACATTACATTTTACTATGAATTTGGCTGTTAAATTTACAATAGTTGGATCACTGAGCAACTTTTCCATTTTGTCTTTTGGACAGAGAGAAGTAAAAGTATTATCAAGTTTGCAAACCTTTGAAACAAGTTGGTCTCTTTCTTGAGGAAATTTGCTACAGTATAATAACATGTGTATTTCATCACCAATACTGGATGAATCACATTGTTTATATATTCTCAAACTTTTTTTCAATATTATTGATTCTTTCCTTCTCCAATTTACTAAATGTAGAGCTCCTTATTTGGCTATGATAGAAATATTATTTCAGTTTTACATAAATTTACATACATTTTTCCTCAATTTCTAAAACAGAGTCAAACTCGTCCTGACATTTTTTTCAACTGATTTTCACATTTTACTCAATATATAGACATGAGGTAACTTATGATCATGTCAAATATATGAGTGAGAGACAGACATTTGATATGGTTGGTATCAAATACATTAATTATGCTCCCATAAACATCGACCTTAGACCCTTTTTCCAATGTGTGGTATCCAATGTAAATATATGCTTTGGTAATCGATAATCTGGTGAATTTATTATGTGGTACCACAGCCTAACAGTCTCCAACTTTTGGCGTATATTTGGTGGAGTCCAGCCTAAATCAAAGTATAAAAAGGGGATAGGAGTTTGCCTGCCAATACCTGATATGGTTCTCATTGCTCTTTGCTGCACAGTATCACATTTACTATATAGTGGACCACCCCATACTACTGAACCATAATCCATAATCTCACAAACAGTTGCATCATATAAAGTTTTATATGTATTTGAGTATAGCCCATTTTAACTGTAATATTTATGGACAAGACTACCTACTGACCTGCTACTAGAAGTAGCTAATGCATTCACTGTTTCCGTGAAGTTTAAGCAGTAATTTAATTCCACTTCAAGGTATTTATATTTTTTAACCTTTTGGATGATATTGTTCCAAATTTAAATTCATATTCAATTTCATTTTCTGACATTTTCCTGAAGCGAATAATTTCTGTTTTGGTACAGTTTATATTTAATTGCCATTTTTGCCACCAGTTATTTACCACATCCAGCATTTTCTGTAGAGAATCTTCTGATTCAGAAATTAGAGCTATATCATCAGCATATAAAAGAATTGATATAGTTGTGTCTCCTAGTTTGACACCATAGTTTAAAGACTTTACTTCTGATACTAAATTATTCATGAATACATTAAATAGCATTGGTGATAATGAATCATCCTGCTGGACCCCAACAGATGAGCCAAACCAATTTGTTAAATGACCATGAAGCTTAACACCCCGTTCCACATTCTTGTACGTCACTTTTAATACCTGTAGAAATTTACCATCTATGCAAAGTGATTATGCAAAAAAAATATGCACTGATTAAAAACAAAGCACAGGTTTTAAAATTTGTTTATAATTATATCAGATTTGAATCTGTTTTTATTACCTCACAGCCCTTAAGGGCTGTCGGGGTATTGTTTTCACCCATGGTGTCTGGATGGTCTGTCGGTCGGGTGGGCAGGCGGCGGGAAATAGTTTGTCCGGGCTGTATCTCAGAAACCGTAAGGTGTAGGAAGTTCATACTTGGCAGGGACATTGGTTGGGGGTGTGCAACGTCATGGTCTGACCTTGATTTGACCTATGACCTTGCCGTAGTGACCTTGAGTTTGAAAATCTTGTCCGGGCTATATCTCGGCAACCATAAGGTGTAGGAAGTTGATACTTGGTAGGGACATTGGTTAGGGGGTGTAGGTGTGCAACGTCATGGTCTGACCTTGATTTGACCTTGCTGTAGTGACCTTGACCTATAAAATCTTGTCCGGGCTATATCTCGGAAACCGTAACGTGTAGGAAGTCGATACTTGGTAGAAACATTGGTTAGGGGGTGTAGGTGTGCAACATCATGGTCTGACCTTGATTTGACCTTTGACCTTGCCGTAGTGACCTTGACCTGTAAAACCTTGTCCGGGCTATATCTCAGCAACTGTAGGGTGTAGGAAGTTGATACTTGGTAGGGACATTGGTTAGGGGGTGTAGATATGCAATGTCATAGTGTGACCTTGATTTGATCTTTGACCCTTGCCGTAGTGACCTTGACCTATAAAATCTTGTCTGGGCTATATTTTGGAAACTGTAAAGTTTAGGAAGCTGATAATTGGTGAGGACATTGGTTGGGCATAGTAGGTGTGCAACGTCATGGTGTGACCTTGATTTGACCTTTGTACTTGCCATAGTGAACTTGACCTATAATACCTGGTCTGGGCTATATCTTGGAAACCATAAGAGGTGTAGGAAGTTGATACTTGTTAGGGACATTGGTTAGGGGGTGTAGGTGTGCTACGTCATGTGACCTTGATTTGACCTTTGACCTTGCTGTAGCAACCTTGGCCTATAAAATATTGTCCAGGTTATATCTCAGAGACTGTAAGGTGTAAGAAGTTGATACCTGGTAGGGACATTGGTTGAGGGTTTTAGGTGTGCCACGTCATGGTGTAACACTGATTGACCTTTGACCTCGCTGTATTGACCTTTAAAATCTTGTTGCACCTTTGGGTCTGTCTGTTGATGCAGATTAAGCACTGATCAAGTCATATTAGAATTCATTAAGAATTTCCTTTTGCAAGTTCCCATTGTAACAGATGGAATTTTATCAAGTGAGCCAGAGGCTTTTCTCCAACACCACACATAAGCATTCATTGAATGTATTGCCACTTCTGTATGCATGGGTAATATTCAAAACATCCAAACCATAATTCGGACATTTTTGGTTTCCTGATAAATGCTGTCATTTTATTATTGATTTGTCTTGTTTTAATACTTCATCTTTCTATACATTTCTTTTTCTTAAATATTATTTTCTCTACTTATGCATTATTTGGACCTTAGTATAACTTACACGCTCTGAAAGTATCTTGAACTTTGTACTGTTACACTACTTCTATATCTCAGGCTGTGGGGTACGGGCATCGCTGATGCTATTTTATTTCATTACTCTTATGTTGTTGTTGTTGGTACATATGCTCAGTACAATATCTCCACTGCAAGACTCAAAGGTCTACTGGACCTACTCCAATTCTGATTGCACAAGTATAGCCCAGGCTCCAATGACTGGCATTCCCCTGAGTGAAAGATCGAGTCTTAATGATGACCATTTGTCAACCTCTCTGAGATTTTTAGTATGCCACTGGGATAAAAGCATGCCAATAGGTTTTGAGCATGTCACTGAGACAATAGCATGGCCATAGGATGCAATAGTAGAGAACAATCCATTTTAGTGGTCATCTGAGGGAATATATAACTCTGGCTGTACCTTGAATTCAACCCAGGTCGTCTGTGCTACTGACAAGTGTTCAGCCCACTAGGCCACAATGGCAGATGACCTGCTACATTACTGCTGTGTATCATATGTTAGCAATATTGAACTCTGTTCATTGCAATGTTGTACTTAAAACTACCAAAATACATACAAGCTGTCTCAGTCACTTTCCTGTTTGGTGTGTCACATGTATGTGAAAACAAAATTGAATGTTTAAATGTTGAATCCCTATCACTGAAGAGTGTGACAAAGCAGAATGATAAAACATATTATCACAGTCAAAAAAAAAAGAAAAAAATTATTATTATTATTGCTAGCTTTGTTGGAGGGGTTATAGCTTTTAAAGTAATGAATCATTTCTTTCCAGCCCTTTTTATCTACTTATACCATCTCCCTGGATTCCCTCCAGCTGGACTGATATTATTTGAAGGATCATGCAGATTTAATCCTCTTAGTCCATAAGCTGTCAGTAATTGCTGTCAGTATTAATCTGGACCTGTCACAGTTCTCGTCTTGGAAGAGACATGATTGGAGAATAATGTGATAATGAAATGCAGTGACCTGACAGATCTGAACTATGGGGCCTGTATGAGGTGAGGAGATTAGATTAATCCAACGAACAAAGATGGGGTTGTAGGATTAAGTGAAGGAGGGAGTCATTAGTGCAAAAGGGTGTCAGGATATTTAACCCAGATTCCTTTTAAAGACATTAATGTTTTCTTTCTTACTATTATATATTATTTTATTTTAGGTGATTTTTTCATAATCACCTATGAATGTAAATGTCGTGGAGAAATTGGGAAAATTCATTACTATGAAGCTCCCTTTGAGTTTTTACCCATGGAAAGATATATTCATAAAGATTATTTACCTACAGTGTAAATTGTTACAATTAACAAAGTAAGTATTTCTTTCCTTCCGTCGGTATTTCAGTTACATAGAACTGTACTTTGTGTGGTACAGAAGTGGGTTATACTCACTCACCTATAACCTGAGATGTTGTGGGTTTGAACATTTGAATCTTACGTCTGTCTCAATAATCACTGATGTTCTTATTCGTAGAATTACTCTTATTCTTGGAATTTTTAGAGAATAAGATTTTTTTATCCCTGAGAGTTTTTTTTAGGTTTTATAAAAACTAAAGAAAACTTAGATGCAATAGCTGTGTAGAAAATAGGTAGCAGTAGTATTGATAGTTCCTGATCAGGATGAAGGTACTGCTTGTCAAACTGAAAATACACCTTTAACACACTCTTATTCTTAATTTTTAGATTTATTTATCACCATTCTTTAAGGAAACTTTCAACTAATTATTGAATTCTTGACTCATGTTATTTTTGTTACTACTGTCTTGATATATTATGAAAATGAAGTCCCTCTTGGTTTGTCTCTCATCCTTCATGGTTTGTCTGCAGCCTTTGAAACTTTAGACACTCTTCTTGACTGCCTCAAAGAAAAAAAAATAAAAGAATAGAACTAGGACTCTAATCTTCTCTTAAGTAAAACTGAAACAAATTAAGATTATTTCGTGTCATACATAAAGCTCACCTCCCCCACTCAACCTGGCAAATTCCAAATACTGTGTCAAATTTCACGTCCTACTGTTTCATGTTAAACTAGGCTGTTTATTATGTTAACCAAGATGTTTCGAAATTTTACTACATGTTTGTCTAAATAGATGTAATCTTAATGAAATGCTACCTTTCTATTTATTTTTGTTTTTGCTTCCCCCCCCCCCCCTGGTAATCTTCATCATTAAGTTAAGCCAAGGCACAAGTCTTATGTAATAGTAAAGCGGACAATTAATCAGCGGAAGATTAAAAATTTTAATGAGATTTGGTAAAAACCTTAAACATTATTAAGAACAATAGATAATTGAGGAAACCTATCCTGAAAGTAGGAATGTGATACAGAATGGAGAAATCCTAACTTCATGCAGACTTCATGTGATAAATTCGATACCATATGAAGATCATTTCTGCCTATCAGTTTAGGTTTTGTGTGTGTTTCCTTATTTTTTTCAAATGTCACAATATCAGCTTCTGAAGGCTCAAAGGCCTGGAATATAAATACATTTATTGTATTAAATATAGACCTCGTAAGGTTATAACTATTAAATATGTAAGTATGTTTTGTACAGTTATACTTTCTGCCGTTTTAATGTTAAAACTCAAAAACATTCATGGAGCGTGTGCCTCCACCAGGGCATATTTCCGACATTCAGGAAATATTTTTCTATATCCAGAATATGATTCAGATGTAAAATGTAAAAAAATACATGATCAGTTCTTCCATTCCCCTAGACCCTACACATATAAAAATTATCATGAAGATCTGCTCTTTAGTACTTTTGCAGTAATGTCAACCAGAAAGTCATTGAAAATACATTGAAAATGGAATCTTTAAAAAGGGTATTTCTTTTTGTATAATAATGAAAAAAGGATTTGAATCTTTCCAAAATTTAGATTACTTTTTCCACTCGTCAGGCCCTATCCACAAAATTTCAGTAGATCTGTTTATTATTTTTGATGTTATCACAAAGACAGAGAGATAAACTAGCATTACCCAAAATATAGCCTCACACTGGAGGTAACACTCATTTGTATTGCATTTATATACATTAGCTTGTTCCCCAATGTCCCATTCACGAATGATTTTGTAAAACCTAGCCAGCCAGATTTAGAATTCTTGGGGCTGCCTGTGAAGTGGGAAACTTGAACATCCAAGAAAGAACACATGGTTGAATAAAGTGAGAAGATTGGTCCTGTGATCCAAAAGATAGTTCTGATGATCTGGTCCGGGAGATTCCATGATTTACAAATATCATTTGTAACACTAATTTAAAATTACCCTCAGGAAGCAGAGGAGATTAATTAGTGGACCCGTATGACTACTCTAACCATGGTTCAAGATTAGTTGGCTCAATTGTTTCAGAAGGGTGTGCAAGATCAGTCACAGCCAAAAGATTAGTGGTCAAACGGTAAAGATAAGTGATAGCAGCCTAAAGATTGATCATAAGCTCTAAATTGGGAGCAGTTGGGAGTGTCACCAATGTCAGTGGGACAGCGCTTTATATGTTGTTCTTTGTACTGTATATTCAATAAATCAATAAGGTTCCCTTGTATTTTTTTAGGATTGGTGATATAAAAGTGGTAGCATAGAAATTTGATTTGTGTAATTCATATGGCAAAAAGTTAATGTAAAGATCTCTCTGAAGCACTGATGTCCAAGAAGGGATAATCCAACAGCAGGAAGTGGGTGAAGACCAGAAAAGTTGATATCAGATCCACTTCACAGGATTTAGAGGGACTTAGTCATTAAAGTATTCATTTCCTCATGTCATCTGCAGATGCAATACAAAAGAAAATAGAGAAATGCTTTGGTTGAATGTTAGAATGGGGTGGAGAGCATGTTAAAGAACCCAGAAGTTTTGAAGATATTTTAGCTTATTAAAACAATTTCTTTGGAGGCGGCCAGGCTAAACTCTTTCTTTTGCTTATTATTATTATTATTGAGGAAAATTCATATAAATGACAAATCCAGATAAATACACTGATTTTTTTACTTAAAATCAGGTAAAGATTTTGATTTATGAATTTACGAGTGAATCATCTGACCCAAAACTGTCCCATATGATTTATGAATTTACGAGTGAATCATGAGACCCAAAACTGTCTCATATGATTCATGAATTTATGAGTGAATCATATGACCCAGCACTGTACAGCACATTACAACACCATTAAATGTCCTTCTAAATTTTTAATGAAAAAATAGACAACATACAAGAATCACATAGAAAAATCTAACTAACAACTTTACTGGAATCCCGCTTCTGGTTATATTTAAGAACAAAATAAATGGTTCAACAGTTATCTAAGATTTGCTGATATCACAGCAAAACATGTATTATCAGGAGTTTTACTGAGATTGCGTTTCCATGTATATGATCCTGTATATGATCCATGATACGTGATCATACAACTGAAAGTGATGTTACGGAATTTTTGGTAGACTCTAATATGACTCAAGATGTTCAAAATGGGTCATTAATAAACGTTTTTGTCAATATTTGTTGAATTTTTTTATTCAAAATTAGGAGACATTCAACTTTTGTTTTCTATTTTCAAATAGAACATTATAAAAATCATTGCTCACTTATCTCTTTGAAATCATATTGAAATGCCTTTGATAATGATATTTAAACTAAGAACCATTATTCAATTATTTTGATACACAAATATATTGCCATGTTATTATTTTCAGGATATCAATACTTTTCAAAGTTGCACAGGCAGTTTCATTTTATTATCCACCCCCAAACCCCCTCCCCCCCACACCACACACACAATGGATGAGGTTAATGTAATCACATCCATTCATTTGTCTGTTAGTACACGTGCGTAACTGGAAAACTACACACCAATTCAGGGTGACATTTTCACATCCCTGGGCTTTGGTTTGCGGTCCCTCCGACACTACTTGTTACCACTGAAAATGTCCTGACACTTCATCTACCTAGAAGTCACAGAGACGTTGGAAATCCCATATGTTAATCATGGCTCAAACATGCAGAAACATGAACTGATACTTATATCAAAACATGATAAGCTAGAGTGTTGCTACAACATTATCATGTCATCATTTACTTATAAAAAATAGCATTTTTAAAAACTTATTATAACCTTTTTGGATTTTTACATTATTTTCTATCTTTGCTACAATCAGTAGCCTTCTGTTTTTATTTTACCCATTTTTCATCACATAACTCAGGCACCTTTCAGCAAGGTTTGTAATATAACACCGGATGTATACACTTAAACAAAAAAAACGTGCACCTAATGAACTTCTAATGACACCCCTCCCTCTCCAGCACCACCAGAATTGCCAGTGATAGTACATTGTAGTTATTGGTACAAAAATGTCACATGATTTGCTCTGACTTCCCTCCTAATGTTTTGATGTTCATTTTATTGAACTACTTATCTCCTCCTGGCTGAAAATCCATCTTAATTCTCCCAGGAATGGTGCTCAGTTCTGGGCTTACTCTAATCTTCCAAAATTACTGCCTTTGGGAAATTAGTTGGACGGTAATGCGACTTTTCAATGAATTTACTCTTGAGATGAAGTAAAGTTACTCACCCCTTAATATCTTGTCTTGTAATACAGTCATATATTTCACTACAAAAAGTGTTTATTGAAAGAGAAAACTTAGTTGACACAAGATGTGAAAATGCAATTGCATCTGATGACGTCAAAAGACTTTGGTCTTAGAAAGACTTAACAAATACTTAAACAACTCTCCAAATGTTGCATTTTAGCATTTTACTCACAAGCAAATAATTTCATTCTTTATAGTCATTAAAAACTGAGCTTCCCTTTTTTACATTCTGTGTTAAAAATCAGCCATTTGTTGAGAATGATTATAAAGAAGGCATATTTAAAATCTGTTCAAAAAACCATTGACTCCTAGTTTTCTCATCGTCTCATGTCATGTCATTAAAAAGAAATGATCTCTGTCAGAAGCCGTAGTGTCTATTGCCTGACTCACATAATATTCTTACATGATTATATATGCAACAGGTTTGTGTGAAGGTTTATTTTCCGGTAATGTTCATGTAAATTAAAAGCACATCTACATGAGGATGAGTCTTTTATGTTACTTACTGTTATACACCCCTGTTCCTTTGCCATGAGTTGGCTTCACAGGTGCCCCAATAACATTGACTTATCTGGAGGAGAGGGAGCAATTATACTTGTTGGTTAAGAATATAAAACATGCTTAAAAACCTTAAGGTGTGAACATTTCTCTCCCAAGTACTCACAACTTTTTTATCAAAAATCTTTTTCACTCTCCCATAAAAATAGAATGGAGTGATCTTGTCTTGAGAGGAGATTGCTCCAGGGGGTGCCCTGATTAATGCACAAGAATGATTGCAGTTTGTTGGTATGAGTGATCTTAAAATAAGAGTTTGGAAGTTTTTCAGCTCCATCGTATACCCCAAGTTTAAGATCTGCAAGGCCTCATGTTCAGGTAGTGAAACAGTGGTATTACAAATTAACTGGATTCTTATTAAGCCAATGTTGAGGCAATTCACATCTAAAGAAATTGCTTTCCCATCATAAAATTAATCCCCTGTAAACTTATCTTATGAGTGTTAATGATCCTTGCAGAGATCATCTCTTTATGCAATGTCTCATTAGTATTAATGACTCAGGTACGATGGATCTATAGGTTTCAGTAGCTTGGCATTGAGATGAAAACATTGAAAAGTTGTGAAGCTGTGTGCCTATCAATTATGTTTGAACCCAGAGCCAGAAATATACTATGGAACTTGAGATATATACTGCTCAGCCAGTGAAGTTCGTCACCTGCAGTAAAAACGCTCAAGCACAGGCAATATTCACATTTAAATAAATGGAATAGCTTCTTTCAACGGCAAGGTATACATATATGCCGTAACTGGATAGTAAAAACTCTTTAATATTGTCATAAAATGCAGGTGACGAACTTCACTGGCTGAGCAGTACTGCTGTCCACCATAACTTGGCACACACATTCATATGGCTAACCGGATCACAGAATATTTATCAATGATTGATTGTCACTTCTCCTTTGCGATGAGTGTATCGTGCCATATAAGGTGAAAAGTATGGTAGCCAAAGTGTCAATGGACATAAATTAATTTTTTATGGAAATGTTTGCAGTTAAATTCCCAGATTTGTGCAAAGTTAGGGCGCAGATTTGAATTAGAAATTTAAGTATTACTCCTTAAAACACTGCAAATTGGAAGTTTTATTTTATTTTTTAAAATTATTTTTTGTGGTAAAAGTATATTTCTAGTTTGTGTTTCTATATTTTCTTTTAAGATTAGATTTTCTCAATAGCATAGCAGTTATTAAGTTTGGCATCTAATCACAGGCTATCACCTCTGTGTGAGTTTGACACCCACCTTACAAGTGGCAATACTGAGGGGCAGTCCCCGTGACCCTGGCTGTTGAAGAGGAGATAAAACACCAACTTTAAACTTTAAAAGAGTTGGTGTCACCTGAAATATTTCGGACTTTAAGGTTACCTCAACTCCATTAAAGTTATCGTTTGATTAAACAAGAATGGGAACAAGACTTACGTTAAATTCAATCTAATGAAGAATTTGCTTAAGGTCAAGCCTGATTATTATTTTTTTTTTAATTTTTCGCTAAACCTCACACTAATTTGAGTTTGAAGTTACTGTAGAAGCGATAATACTTCAGGTGACCTCAGTCAAACGATATGTTTACTGCTGTATAAATAAAATTCATAATATGATCTTCAATCTTGATGGACAGAGGATTTCAGGCTAATGGGTTTAAAAATTTGACAAATGGTTACCCGGCCCTTACTGCTGTGTTCTCGGTTCTGAGTCATATCAAAACAACACGCAGGAACAAGCTGATGGTTTGTTTCTACATGATTCCCCAGCATTTCACTCATATACTGTCATGGTTTGGAATTGAACCTGTAGCCATAGAGGTGAGAGCCAAGTGGTAATTTTGAATTTCTATCTTAAGTGGCATTGTATTGTTGGTAAATAAACGCTACTAACGAGTTTGACTGTTAACTACATTACTCAAAAATAACTGAATGGATTTTTATAAAAATGTCAGGAAATATGACGGCTGGTCAAAGGAAGATCAGTGTCCATATTCACTAACACTCGCTAAAGTTTTTTAGAAGGTATGGGCTTTGTAAGAACAAATCTTGTTTATGGGCATTGTAAGAACAGGTCTTGTTTAGTGATTTTCCAGGTTATGGTTCATAAAGTAATACTAACAAGTCGTGTCTCAGGGAGCACAAACACTTGCCAGGGGATCTGGTACCAGATGCTGGCAAAAAATAAAGATACACTTAAAAGTTACAATGTGGATCCAGGTAATCTCTCAGGTGGACTGAATTAGATGTAGACCCCAACTCGTGTGAAAATAAGACCCTCATGTAATTGGCAGTTTTGATTTATGGAGAAGGTGTTGTCAAAAAAATTCCCAAACATGTTTGGATTCTATCCGGGTCTGGACCTGTGGCCACAAGTATACCCCACCTTGTTTCAAAATATGACCACGATTTGATGTATAGTTTTCAAGTTTTGTAACAAGAAGATGAGATTACAACATCCTAGTCTACCAAAGAGGCTGTCAGAATGCATATCTTTTTGCTGTTTTGTCTGTACATACTTTATATTTTTACTTCAATTGTTTACATTCCATTATTTTTACTAACTATGCTATCGAAACAGGATAAATCATCCACTTCACCAGTGTTTATGGTGCCTGTTGTTGTCTGTAAATGTGTCAGTATTAATGCACAAGAGTGTTTAGTCTGTGATTTCATTTACACCCATGTTCCACTGACAGTTTTTTGGAGATTGGCCATCTGAATACTAGTACCTCCGTTTGCCAGTTACTGTGCATTTTTAGGGGATGTGTAGATAGCTGGAACCATGGTTGTAGGAACGCAGAGATAACAAATATGTTTGATATTCTGGTGACTCGGTCACCTTTACAGTCAGTTACTTAAAAACAATCGGCAGTAAGGGTTTAAATTCACTGTTATGTTATTATGTAACAGTGAGGCCTGTCGTATCACATGTTTGCAGCTATTCTTTTGATCTGTAAAGTGGGTCACAAGCAATTTGGAAAGATCTTGGCAATTATCTTTTTTTCGTTTTGCTAGATATCATTGATCTTATTAAAATAAGTTAGAATGAGGCGATCAATATAATGTCATCACTTTTAACTGATATGACACTTATCAAACAAAAAAGGTCCTCAGTGGCCCAGTGGTTAGCAAGTTTGGCCTTTAATCACAGGCAGTCACCTTTGTGTAGGTTCAACTCTCACAAGTGGCAATGCTGTCCCAAAATGACCCTGGCTGTTGAACGAGATGTAAAACCCCAACTTTGACCTTATCAAACAGAAGGACCAAACTGAAAGAAAAATGTTGATTTTTTTTGCAGTATATGCAACTGGGGACCTTGTTCACGGACTAGTAAGATGCAAAAGTTTTGCTGTCAGTGTTCTGTAAGCTGTCAGACATCTAGTCGTCCTTATCAAGCAGCCACTCATTGTTGTGGGCTGTTATGTCGTGAGCAGGTTTTCGGGAATTTAAGGTTCATATGTTAAGGCCAACATGTTATTCAAGGCGATACAATACAATCTAATAACGCAGCTGGAACTCAGGGGATATGCCTTGGCTATTCATGTGGATGACAATAAGATATCCTCCCACTTTTATCAGTATATGATATAGGTCTCCAGTTAAACTTCTTTATTTCTGGTCAAATTTTAATGAACAACACCATGTTATTCTGTGTGATGATGGCTCATATTTAATAGTATTGGATAGGTTTGGTATTTACGGGTCTTTATGCTGGTGGTTGCATTTCCAGTATTTTTTTTGTCAAATAATACACCAGTCTTCTAACTATAACAGAAAAATCAGGGGTGATATATACAGTGAAATTGAACTATGTTAATATATCTTTGTTCATTAGTTGTAAATAATGGACACTGGTTTGGTCCTCTCTGGACCCTACAAAATTCCATTGTTTTAAACAAGTAAATTAATACAAGTTTGCATATAAGCCTATATACTTAACTTATACTACATAAAAACACTTTGTGTCTTCTCATATAAAATCTCTGTAGAATGGTTTGTTCCTAGTTCACTCCTGTGTCTATTGTTATAGTAAAGGTGATATATTATGCAACAAAAATATCCGAAGTAATTACTGGAATATATAGTACACAGTAAAACTTTTCTCACGCCTCTGTGTGCACCCTGATAGCCTTTGTAAAGTGGCTTTTCCTTTTCTGCGATATATCATAAACCTTGCTCCCAACTGTAAAAATGAACAATTCAGAGTATAGTTAATGATAAGTTTTGTTAATGATTTGTTCCCGATGCACAAGATATTTTCCTGAAAGCTTCCAGATTGGCATTGTCATTGCCTCAGACAATCTTAATAATAATAATAATAATAATGGGCTCTTATATAGAGATTTTTCCAGTATTAGCTCAAATCACTTTACACAGTATTACCCAAGCAAGGATAGGTAGCCTTAGTAACCTTACCTATTGCTGCCATGCAAGGCGCATAAGCCAGTATCCCTTATAGCTGGGTACCCATATTTCCCCTGGGTGGAGAGAGGCATAGTCCAGGTTGACATCTTGCTCAAAGATGATATCCCACATGAAACAGTTGGCATCAGTGGGGATCGAACCCACGACTTATGAGTCTAACACCCTACCAACTGAGCCACATGAGACCCCCAAACCTATCTTCTAATAGGTTTGTCATAGTTTCCTGATCAATCCGATTGGTTTACAAGTCTCTTAAGATGAGCAGACCAGAGAGGTTTACAATCCCTGTGAGATGGAAAAGATTGCTAACTGTAAGATAGGTTTAAGATCAGTATAAGATCAAAAAGATGACAATACAATTGGTTTACAATGTTATAAATCTGAAGTGGAACAACCCCGTAAGGAAATATTCCGTCAACAACAAGCCAATCCTATAAACATGTTCATAACACAAATCATCCTTAAACTGAACAAAATCATGAAAAAGATCAAAATATGTTTCAGTCTACATGCACTAGTTGCAAGATAACCAGAAACATGAACATTGCACTACTCTAGTGCACAATTCTTGAATGTTGGGAGACAAAAAAAGTGATCTCTTAAAAGATGAGCCTTAAAGAGAATTTGCACTTAAAATCTCAAAATTACATCAGAAATTAACTAGCTACCAATCCAATAAAACATATTCAAAATGAAGATAACTCAAAAGGGATTGGTGTAGACAGTTTTAAACTGATATCCAGTTCAATGTCAAGTAAAATTATACCTAAACATAAACTCACACTGAAATTTCATTTTTCAGCTTAAAGTGAGATGTACAGTGCAAGCACTATATTATAGGGATTTATGTTTCAGTTTAAGTCTGAAGGCACCGTGTTTACTCACTGTGTGTTTGTTTATGGTCCCAACCATCCCAAAACACAGTGACACGATCTACACGTTACTGTTAAGTGTCTGTCTTGGGTATAATTTGGAAAACAATGCCACTATATAACTGTGATGTTTGGCATATAAGAATAGCCCCAAGGGTACAATAGTAATGAATTTTTCTTTCTTTAATTAGTCTGACCAAGGAAGGGCTGATATTTTGTTTATAACTTTCTATATTTTCGACAGCATTATTTCTCCTTAAGCACAGAATAAATTTCAAAAACGAAGCCTTTAAGTTCATTTTTAACAACAAGGGCCCTATTGGGACATGCTATTAATATCTGTAAGGTGTTCTCACAAGCTGGATTTGAACTAATGGCCTTACAAATGACAGCCAAATAATATTTGCCTGACTTAATAACTGACAGGTAACGGTATTTCAAAGTTTTCAATTTACCAAGCTTTGTTTCAATGAAAATATTGACATGTTTCCCTGAGGAGTAAAACTATAAGGCTCAGCGAGCAATGAAAGTTTCTTCAAATGAGTTTTTATGACTTCAGGAAAAACTTGAAAACTTGTCTCCAAGGCACAAAATATAACACCACGACAACAATGAAATTTTCAGTAAATGTCTTTTGTGGCTTTGTTTTTATAATATTCACCCTCTTTCACAGAAACATTTATGTGTACCATGGTTGTTCTCTCCCATAGTTAGCTTGTCACCATAAAGTTAAAGTCACTGTTAGTCTATGTTTCCATGATAAACATCACCGTAAGCCCATGTTTCCACATTTATTATCACCATTAGTCTATGTTTCCATAGTTAATATAATTGAAAGGCCATGCTTCCATATTTAATATTACTATTAATCTATGTTAACATGATTAATGTCAGTGTAAGTCCATGTAAATCAGAGGCCAAATGAAGTCATAAACATCACAAATGTCAAAGAAACAGATGAGGATTTCCTTACTGGCGAATTACACATACAGAAGTTTTATTTATATAGGGTTTTGCATCGCTTTGAAAACTGTACAGGTCATATCACGACAGGTAGTTGGAAGGGCAGAGGAAACCAGTACATACAGTTCATCAGGATTCTGTACTGTAAACTGCCGATCAAGGGCAACAACTACCAGCTTTCCCACTTTAGGCCATGCCGGAAACCGAACCCTGGCCTCAGAGGCGGGAGGCGAGAGTGTTACCACTCTGCCACCATGGCCCCCACATACAGAGGTGAATTTCAAATAAAAATGATGAAACTTGTTCATTATCGAGACATTATTTCACCCCTAAAACAATTGGTTATTTTTCTTTGTTTATGACAAATCTTTTGATATTTGAAAACATTTCACTTAGTTTTATAAATTGAACTTGTATTCGCATTGTGTTCAGAGCAGTCTTGCTAGAATCGTTAGCAATACCACCAAGTACTCACACATCACTCCTGTAGGAAAGACTCTCCACTGGTTGCCAATAGAACATCACTCTGCATTTAAGTCTGCATCACTGGTGTAAGAGTTCCTAGATACTGGTTATCCTAAGTATTTTGAATCTTTTCTTAAACCTAGACACAGTGTGCACAATACTCGTAGAAGTCAAGTGGGTGGTGTGATGCTTGAGGTCCCACACTTTGCCTCATCAGAAAATCAATCTACTAAGCATTTTTGTCTGAGCTTTGTATATGATGTTCCAGTGATCTGGAATGGCTTGCCAGATGATGTATGTTCATCCATTTCTCTCTCCTCGTTCAGACACAAGTTAAAATCTTATCTCTTCGAAAAAGTTTCTCTGTGGTGCTGACGACACCCCCCCCCCCCCCCCCCCCCCGCTATATCTCTGTTTAATTGACTATGGATCTCTGCTTTTCTGTATGACATGCATTAAAGCAGAGGTTAAGCACTATGAAAGTATGATTAAAGCTTTTTACTTTCGCCACATTTAAAAGATCAATATGGAGCCAACCTTACCTTTATTTTTAGGGAAGATGTTATAACGTAATTATTGTAATTACTTAATATTAATATTAATTATGTAATATTAATTTTATTAGAAAGCTGCAATTTATTTGGAAATCGTTTCATTATAATAGTTTTAAATCCTAACATTTCAGAATTTAAAATATTTTAAATTCAGAGGTATCAGCATAAAGCTAACTACACGGGAAGTTGTATGAAGTTGTACTTCCGTTCAGCTGATCCAAATGTTGACAGATGAACAGTACACAGGTGTCAGCCAATGCAGTGCTTTCTAATTACAGATGAAAGCAGCAAAAACTCATGAAAAGTGTTCAGGATTACAAACTAAGTATTACTCTCTCCATTTCTTCTACTGGAACTATCGGCTGATTGTCTCTGATGGCTAGATTATTTTTTGGCTCCTGTGGTGAATGGATCACATGTTAAAACAGATGTGCAACTATACCTCAATGCATTTTGCAAAAAGCTGAGAAAAGGGAAAAAAACACCTCAAACAAAAAAAAGTCGGTCAAAAGAAAGTATAGCTTTTGCCACTTTCAGGCAAAAGTAGAATTTAGACATAGGTGAACCAAACAAAATAAAATGCTGTATTTTTAAGCGCGAACCTCGATAGAGCTCACACTTTAGGAATCACTTTTTTTGTCTCCGAACTTTCATGAATTGTGACGCAGTGTGATGAGTATTTGTCTGCTCACTGAAGTTAAACGGCAATGGGCTATGTTAGTACTTGGATGGGTGACCGTCTGAGTTCTACACCAGCTGTGGGATGTATCTGAGATGGAATTTCCTTGCATCACCAGACTTTCCTAAATTCTAATGCACTACTTGTACCTCTGATGGCTTTGCACTTGCGCTAGGGGACCGAAACACCTTTCAGCCTTGTTTTCAGTTAAAAGTTGAAGTTAGTCATAGCTAGTAACAACACATATGGATTTTGGATCCTATTTTTGTTTATAGTCTATTGAAAACATCTAACTATTGATGTCGGAAAAATAGTCCACAGTAAAGTACATGTAAATGGTTAAACACTAACTGCAAACAAATTATATGTATATACATTTTAAGATGAGAGCATATCAAACCAGTATGTAACAGAATATTACTCATTGCTTCTGTGTCGGTGGCCAATTTGGTTTTAATATCTTAACCCTGTGAACTCTTACGAAAGACAAAAGGTAGCCTCCCTGAGGCACCCACCAGAAATTTCCTAACAATTAACTTGCAGTATATTTCCAATGATATTCCATCAACATGATGTCACCTCAGTTTCCATATGGTAAATGAATTTGACATCTAATCACTGAATCATAATCTTTGGTTGTACGTTAGTATATGTGGGATACAGTGTGGAGGTTCTGTCCATCATGATTTTGGCTGTTGAAAGATAAGTATTAATGTTCTTACTATCAGGCTAATCCACTCCTTTATGTGTATACAAACCAAACTGGTCAGACACAATACCATATATGCTACAATGGGTATGAGCATTCATTATATTCTACAACATGGTGAAAAAAATACAAAATTGGACACAAAGTAAAGAAGTTTTTACAATTTTAACCGTAGCTCTATGATATATGTTAATAATTCTTACTGATCTGACAAAACTTCATTCTTCAAACACACAAATCACATTGGAGTGGGTGATTTCTAGTGTGTAAAGTTTCACGGCACGTCAAATTAGTTATAACTTTATAACTGTATCAGGTTGCGTTATCAGATCATTAGTATGAAGGGACCTTTACTGTTTTTGCCCTGGTAAGATATTTTTTTTCCGCTGACAATAAATCTTTTCTTTAAATTCGGACATGTTCTTTTTTTGGATATTGGCATCTCAGAGTGTGTTCTCATCAATGTGTTGCTTTACAACCAAAAAAACAGCAATCACTCATGGAGTGCAGACATTAGGAATGGTGTGTTTCTAAATCTTCAGGATTTTAGTTATCCAGAATATGACCTAGATCTGTCTCATTACTTAATCAGTCCTTCCTTTGGTCAGGTCCTACCTATATAATACATGTCAGTAGGATTCATTTGTTCCTTTTGAAGTAGTCGGGAACAAAGACACAAAATAAAGGAAGATACCCAAAAATATACTCGCGTTAGTGGTGATAAAAATATGATGAAAATACACATGGTCACTTTTTCATTTTTAATACGGTGACATGCACTCTGGACCATACCTCAGGAAAGCTTGTGGATGATGAAAAATTCATAATTTATATAACTCCAGTTTCACACTGCAGGCCTTTTACATACAATTCTCTGTGGCACTGTTCAATCTATTTTAACACTCAGTAATAAATCCTTTTAAAAATGTAGCTTTTGTGGTATTTAAATATCATCTTTACAGGTATCACCACAGTCATATATTGCAGTTTTGATACATTGTGAGCTTTATAAATCAGAAAAAGGCTAAGGTAGTCTAGTAACTGGAAATGTTGACTTAATCGTTATTTTTTTTATCTCCAATATTATAGATATAACTTTTGTATGTAATGAAGTTGTTTATATTTGCTTTAAATCAGTGGTTTAAAGTTCTACAACATTATTTTCCTGCACTGGGACAGAATTCTGGTAATTACAGGTTTAAAGGTACCACAATTCTACTTGTAATTAACTGTGATGTGCAAGGCTAGTCTGTATCTACAATTAAAAAGCACAGAAAATATATCCAAAAAGATCATTACATCACACAAATCATCATTTCAATTGTATCACAAAGTATCACTATTGTGGACAAAGTTTTATATATTTACAAAACTTTTAACATCATTTAATTTCTGTGATCATAATTTTTATTATATTTTACACCTTGAAGGTGTTTCAGACATCATTAAAGAAATTTTTAAATGATCAAAATTTTTAATATAGGATTTCTAGGATTCATTTCTATGATTTAACAAAATCAGCTGTTTGGAAGGAGATGATCACTATATAGGTGGGGCGCTATGGCTGTAATGGGCTGTAACAAGAGCAGGAGTTGACTTGGACCATTTTTATTTATTTATTTATTTATTCATTTATTATAGAGACATAGTATAATACAGTTTGACAACATAATAATGAAGAACAAAAGAATACCCAGCCCTAATGGGCTTATTAGTCTCTACATACTATTTTAACAACAGATAGGTGGAAATAAGTTTCATAAAATATTATTTCTGAGATTTCATAGATACTTTAACAACAAATAAGTGGAGACCATTACAAACTCATATAATCCTAAGTGGGGTAGGCTTTCTGTATCCGAGTACTCTCTATTTGCAAAATATATATTAAACCCCTGTCTCACTTCTCCATCATGGAACTATAATACATTATGACTCCGATCTGGAAACATAACAAGTGTCAATACCTTCCTAAAAGTAATATAGTGTGACAAATAACAAACAATAGTTATAACTAAAATTATTTGCAGTTATATTTTGTCAAGTAGTGTATTAGTATATTTGTTCATTACTCTTTTGGTGTTTTCCACATTACAACAGAAGCATATACTCTGAAAAGGGGTAAAAAGTGATATATGTCAGAACTGCCACGGTTCTTTGTAAATGCCAAAACTATCCTTGGTCAAAGAATTGTGCAGGTTTTGGTTCAGTGAGATCCACATTTCTTCTTTTTTTCTGTTTATAAACATAGTAATGTCACAATTTGAAGCATTAAAACTACCATTGTAGACTGTGTGCCAGTGTCACTTACTCTGAAAATAGAATGCAAGTATTTGTACTTATATTTGTACTTATAATGGACAAGTACCTGTAACAATATTGTTTTGTTCTTTAAATATAATTTAAACTTATGCAAGAAGCTAGCTATTTTTGCCGATAATAAGTTATTTTCAAGTAACTCATTAAGATTTTAGCTATTACTTCACATAATATTTTCAATGGAATGTAATTGAATAAAAAGGATATCTTTAAAGGATACCTTTCTGCACTAAGTGATTTTAAAAGTGTCATGTCTCTTACCTCATCTATGAAAATAACACTTGCCTTCAGTTGGTTTGTGGGAGTCTTGGCCACTGATGTTTGCTGTGCATCATTCAGTAAGAAATATTTTCAGAATGTGTCCCCTAATCTAGTTAAATCTGAAAGCCCCATTTAGATTTATATAGTGCTATTTATGCTCCCACTATCTCTGGGAGCAATGGCATGCAATGATTACACACAAGCAAACACTAGGAGTAAGCTATACTGTTAGAAGTGACAGGTAATGGGATTTACTGTGTTGTTTATCTCTGGTTTATAGTGATTATATTTCCAGTCTGGTCATTGCTTATTTCTGGTGTAGAAGTCTATGTTGAAATTACACTTGTCACATGATATTTGACATATAGTTACATTCGATTTCCAATTTTCTGTAGACTTTTGGTGCCTTTTCGTTTTTTTGTTGTTGGTTCTAAATTTAACTGTATTGGCAACATTTCACAGATAACTCCTGGAAAAATCAAATTATTACTACAAGAGATAAGCATGAAATTTTACAATTTTACTAGTGTGTAAGTTAAAGATAGAGACCCTAAAGTGACAAAAGGTTGTAGATTTTTTACTGTATCTCTTTACCACAAGGTATTTCATTATTACCACAGGATGCAATTTTGTTCTATCAGGAAAGTATCTTGTTACCTCAAGATAGTACAGCAACAGGTTGATTATTATGAGGGGTGACTTAATACTTTGAGGTAATCTGGAGTTAATTATCTTTAGGAATGACAAACTATCTTCAGTTGTATATTGTTACCATAAGATAGTATCTTGTTATCAGAAAACTGTAAGTTATTTAAAAAATATTAATTTATTTCCTCCAGACACTGTTGTGTTACCTCAAGGTAATGAGCTAAGTATCTGTAGGGATGAAGATATTACCTTATAACGACTTACTATCTTAGAGAGGTGATGGCAGTTACCTGGAATTTAGATGCTTGTAGTGAGTTACCCTTAATATAAAGGCTCTGGAGAACATATAAACAGATATATAAAGATGACATGGTAAATTTGTAATATAAGGCATTTTGATGGGTTATGATGGTAAATATTTGTTATTTTTGGGAAATATTTTGTTGGCCATGTTATGACCTGTTAGTTTGTTTAATTGTGCATGAGAAAATTTTTGAAACAATTATATACAGTGTATGTGAATTGAAGACACAGACTTTTTTCTGCTCTGCAAGTGAAATAACTCTGCATGTCTCCTGATTAAATATTTCAGATATTGTGGAAATGGAGCCAAATATAAAAGCAATATGTATTTTTGGGTGAATTGTTGTTCTCAATCTTGTAAATTCAAGCACTTTATGCTTTGTTTACAGGCCTAGTCACTGATTTGAACTAACTTGTCAAATGTCAAAGATAAAAGGTCAAAGCATGATTTGTTTTCTTCAAAAATTACACGTAAGTTGACAAAAAATAAATAAAATAAAATTCTCATAATGTATGTTGACAATGAAATTGTCATGGTTAATGTGTTGCTCTTTTGCAATTCTGAGAGTACCTAAAAAATATGGTGATCACAAAATGACACAATTGTTTTGTCCTCAGTACAAATCTGAGGAATTTAACTACTATTCCTTACTTGTTGATGTACTCATTCAAAGAAGCACTGTTACCACCTACACAAAGCAAGTTAGAGAGAATTAACTGAAAAAAATTAGGTAGTTATTTCATTTTGCCTACATATATATTTAATTTTGGGGAATACCCACCGTCGACCATTTTGAAAAAAAGTTACAATGTTTATAACATAATTTATGTTTATAACATAACTAAATGGCAAATAAGCTTGTGAGCTGACTAGAAACCATAAAACCTTCTGGTATTCAACCTAACAATCATTTTATATAAATACCTCTTTTTTTCATTATGTGCACTCAATATACAGAAATATACTATTATTAAATTACAACCTAAAATGCATATTTTAAGTGTGACAATTCATTGTACAAAATGATACAAGGCCAAGTAAAGGTTTGGTTTGATAATGGACTGTAACTTTTGTCATAGGCCTTACCATGCTTGCATAATTGATAGTAACATATAATTCAATTCATTAAAAAATCCTTGCATTGCAAGCCTAAAATGCTTTCCCAATGGGACTTCATTATAATTCTCTCTGGAGTAATTTTATTGGTAGCTAGCTGTGAGGACTCTTTAAACCTCAGACATTTTTATGGTAATTTTTATCTCTGTTGTAGAGAGTAACTGAATAATGTATAAGTATAGTAATGACACTTGTAAATGCTGGCTATTTTAGACTTACATTGAAGAGGGAATTTTGGGGTAAAAAGTGCTGCACTTGTTCAAAAAATAGGTATGAAGTAATGAAAAAGTGATATTTGTCACAGCCTATGAAATTTACATCTCTAAAAAAATGGCAAAAACAAGAAAAAATCACTAAAATGCTGATAAACAGATTGAATAAATAGTCAAAATATTTTGTAAAATTGACAAAATTTGTATAAGTGTCCAACAGTTTAAAGTTAGTTGATGTTTTTTTAATCTCAGAAATTTCACACACTTCTGCTAAATTCTTATTTTAACCATATATATAATCAAAAATTACTACAATGAAAAAATTGTATTACAAAAGCTCTGTGATACTATAGTGGCAAATACTATCACTCGGCGAATGTATGAACTCTCTGAGCACTCCTGTACTCTCCTGGCGATCATTTAAATATTCTAAAGATGAAAAAATTCAATATGGTTACCTTACTGAATGAAATGCTTTGTAGTTGCAGTTATGAATTCACCCCAAGACAGTAGACAGAAAACCATATATGGAATTAACAACTGATTGAACACATTTATCTCTGCCAGGATGATTATGTCTTTGTTTTCAATTTCAATAGCAAATTTGATAAAACTATGGGGTGTATGGTTACTCCAATGGCTATATAATAAGTCTTAATTCAACTGCTTATCTTATTCACTTATATATTGGACCACATGACATTGTACAGTCCAGCTTGCCACTGTTAAATCATAAGAAATAAGTATGCACATAAAACGTTCCATTTGTTTTTATTATTGTGCTTTTCCCTTGATTTCTTTGAACTATTTGTCAGATGTTGTGATATTTTATCCAGAAGATCCCCACTATTTGACAGATAGGCACTGGATCAATTGTTGTGGGAGGAAAGAACAGCTTAGTGTGATTGTTGTTGATGAATTCCCAGCTGATCTTTGTCCCAGATAGTTCAGTTCACTGTCAGATATACTCGGTGCAAAAAGGTTCTCACGTCACTGATAATCCGGCTGTGAAAATATGTGCTGCTGAAAACACACAACATATCAGATGTGGAATTTCATATAAGTTGGTCAAGTACTGAAACCACCGGACATCCACAAGTAACTGTATCTTTCCCACAAAAGGCCAGGAATGAGATTCATACCTATGACCTCAAAGGTGGAAGAGAACTGTGTTACCACTATACCCTCCTTATATACAATTGAGTCTCAAAGGGCAAAAAAAACCCCCATTGATGTCTGCAGTAACGATATCGTATGTTACGAGACAATGCAGTGTTATAAAAAGAATGCATTTGTAGAGCATGGACCTAGACTAGGATGACTGCAATCCTCCATATTGTTATCTCACCCCAATGCTGATTTTATTTTATTTTAACCCACAATAACGGATAGCAAGAGTAGGATGAAAATCATTGTAAATGTGACTTTTGAATACTTGGGATTTTTTTATCTTTCCAGAGTGTGAGCCAGATCTTTTCGAAACCTTAACAACTTCTTCTTTTTGTCAGTCCCTAGGCAGATAAAAAATATACATAAAGATATGGTTATTTGTGTTAGGGTCATCAGGTACACAGGCAAGCAACTGTACCTTAAAGCATACTCTCCTTGGCTTTGTTGGCAAAATTGGAATCCTATGATATCACTTTTCCTTTTGCACTAAAAAAAATAATGTAAAACTAGCCGACATTAAACTGTTTTTATTTTGAATAAATCTTTCAACTTTTATTAGATCAATACGTATCTTCGCCCTACACCACAAACCTTTAGTTAAAACGACTAGCACTTCCTTACTTCTGGACCAATTAAATTATCTTCATCATTGTTTAGTTTCTAGAGGAGTCATATTGGAGGGTATGATATTGTATGAATTTGGTAAGTCAGATTCTAAACTCCATTCATGCAATTAATCTCCAGCACTGTATGAGTCTTAGGTTCATAAAATAGAATTGTTCAAATTGATCCAACTATTGAAGGTGCCAATAACCAAAGACAAAGTGGAAACTAGAGGAAAATTAAGGTTGCATATAACCACAAATAACCTGACGAATAACCACATGTAACCTCCTGGTTAGCCATTAATTCGGCTGAAATCTACAAAGAAAAAAGCCTTCCAGGAAACTGACATTTGTGCTGCATAACAGACTTGTTTTTTAAAATGTGCAACTGTGACTTAAGATGCATGAAGTTTGTACATGTTCCACTCAGTGACAAGTGGCTGTTTCTGCTGTCCATTAGTGGGTATCTTAATGTGAAATACTGGTTTATGCAAACAAGTAGCACACACTTGCATTGACTTTGTCCCCTTGGGAAACATGTGGCCATGCATCGACTTTTGAAAGCTCATAAACAACAAATACATAATGTAGCCAATGTCCCCAAAATAGCCAAATTATTGTTTTTTTAAAGATATCTTGTGTTAATTGGTACCAGATTTGGGTCTCCAGAAAGTAAATATCAGCACTAGTCAATCCATGGAAAAAGTAAATTCAGTTTCAAAACAGTTAAAACCTTTTAACTAAACTCCCCTTTAAATAGAAATAAATACTAAGTACTAGATCCCCAAAGAGCCCACCTTATTGAAATTTACCATGTCAGCTGGAATCAAACTGAACTATATTCTCACCATGGAAAGTCCTCAGTGGGTGCACATTGGTAGAAGCTGGATCCAAACCCATGACCACAGCGATAAGAACCAAGTTATTTAATCTCATACCTGTTAATCCCTCTGGCACTAGAGCTTCTGATTAGTTGTAACAAAGAGAACATGCAATGATGTGTATCTTAATGTCAGGCAGTTAGTGTCCCCGTTAACGTGTGAGATTGTGGTTAATGTGATTTTCAAATAGTACATTGCACAAAAGTACCAGATTAAATGTGGTGAAATTGTATATTTTCATGTTCATTTGTGAACAAATTTTGGTCCTTACTGACACATAACAAAATGTGACTTGTGACTGGTCAAAGTTTGATTTGACATAATTTTGTTTCCTGCTTCTGAACCTTCAGAAGAAGTTTTTTTTTTCTAATTTCAAAATTTGTTGCAGATTTAATTTGTCACTTTATTGGCTAAGTCAGGGACTTAAATCAAAGACTTTGGTCTTAGCTAGGTCTGGGGCTTAAAATGGATTTCACAAAGGTGACTTAGCCAAGTCCAAGCTTATCAAAATAACCACAGTGGTTTTCTGTGTCATGTGACCTTTTATATCTATTCAAAATATAATTTTGGTGCCATAGATCTTTCATTTGATCTATTTTATCTAAGGATAAGGGCTGTTTTGAAATGGAAAACCTTGTTGTCACATATAAACTTCCCAAAGACTACTTTAGTGAGGTGTTCTTTGTAATTATACTTTATTTACAGCCATTTCAAATTTTGAAGTGGAGAAAAGTTTATGGCGGCCATATTTAAGTCCTCTTTACAAAATTTAAGCCCACTACCTCCCAGACTTAAAGTTAGGTCCACTGACTTAGCATTTTCATGGACTTAGCTGCTTTGTGAAATCCGCTAAGTCTAAGACCACAGACTTAACATTCTTTTGACAATATTTAAGACCAAAGTCTTAAATTTAAGTCTAAATCTGGACTTAAGTCCCTTTGTGAAATCGGCCCCTGGAGTTTTAGTTTATTATTGATGACATTCTCCATTCACTTTACATTTTGGATACACAGAGACTAAATAACATACACAGATTCAGTGTCACATTTTACAGAGGGAACTAGTGATTGTAAATACCCTTTAGCAATTTTATTGTTAACGATACATACACATCCAATCGTGAAAATGAATTCAAATCAGATTAGATTAAAATTTTAAGGTAAAATGACAAAGCTTAAAATCTCATTTGCTAGTGTATATATCCATCCGTTTATTATAACAACCTGAGCTATGGTGTTTGATATCTCTATCATTTTATGATAAGGATATTTTTGACATGAGAAATAGATTAAATTCAATTCAGAAATCTCACAGTATGAGCACTATACAGTTCAGACAAAATCGATTTGTTTCATCCAATTACTACCAGACTGATTTGGTTTGACATTTTACCCGGAGCTAAAAAGCTCCATTTCCTTGAGCATTGACACCAGAATACTGTAGTCCTATTTATCCACAGTGTAACTCACTTAAGGGGTTTCTTATGGTTAATCAACCACATAAATTAGATACATGATAATGTAAAGAGACAACCTATAGAGGACTGGACGATTTCTCCTTAGTTAACAAATTTTACTCAATATAAAGCAGAAAACAATTTTTAAGGTTTTAAGGGTTACTATCCTCCAAATTTTACTATATCTTTTTTTCTTGTAATAATCTTGGGTAATGTATTGATATACATTGCCCACAGCTAGAACTCTCAAAACAAACCACATACTTTATAAAATGACCTTTATTACAAGCCTGTCAAGGTAACAGTACACACTCCTCACTTCGGCAATTTTATCAGGGAGCTGGTGCTCATATAATGTCTGTGTTTAAGTACAGTATACAAGTCTTACTTTCAGGATTATTGAATGTAAAAATGTTTTTATCATAATGAATGTATAAGATATATGTCAGAAGGAAGAAAATCAAAAACAGGCCGTTTTAAAATATTTAAACACCAGCATAATTTTACATAGAGTACTGAAAGATTACAAGTAGAAAGATACAGGCAAATCACAAATGGTGAAAAAACAAAGTTGTATTAATTAACAGGATTGAACAAATGTCTAGTGAAGATAAAAATTAGGTGAGTTATTAACTTTAAAATCACCAGATGCACAAAAGAGAAAAATTTAGATATGAGTACAGGGAGAAAATATTAGCAAATATAAAAATTTGTAATGTTTTACAAGTGTTGTGTGCAATGGGAACAGTATTGTAAAATTAGATTTTTGCAGTGAATTTGATTATATTTTTGTTATTTGCATTGAAATAATAAAACATATGAAGAAAATCAACTCAGTGACCATTGAAATAAATATATGAACAGGATTTGTATATGACAAGTAGTTATTTTGTCCAGTTTAGGCCCCTTTAAAAAAATTACAAGGCAGATTCAGACATCTGAATTTTCTTTCTATTTCACACAAAAATAAGTTTATGAAAAAATGAAACACATCTGGATTGAATTAGTAATGTTCATATTGGCATTGCTAGGTTTTCAGAAATGATCAATTCAATGCTATAAATTTTAAATGTTTTCATATCATGTCCTATGTGATGGTGCCTAGTATTTATTACTAAATAAATTATTACCAAATATTGTCTTATATTTCTATCATCACCTGTATGTGTGAAGTTTATAACTTTACTGAATAGGGATACATACTAGGCAGTCATTTTCAAACTCTAATTTTAAAAGTTCACTAAGGTGGAAAATATATTGGGTAGATACTGACCCTATGGACAAAATTAGGCAAATTTCATTTGGATGAAAATGATTATTTGTGCCATTACTGCAATGTACTTACTTAAATTCATATATACCATTAAAAACAGCTTTTATATGACTTTATAAATGAGATATACTACTCATTTCAGTTTAGAACTACCCATGGTATTGGTCCCACCTATGAAACAGTAAAAATTATAAGACACCTCAATGTCTTTATCATGCTTATAACCTGACTCAAATGCTAAAATAGTTTCAATATTCCACATCAAACCATGACATACAGGAACAAAATGATATTTTCTTAGCTGATCACACAGTGTATATATATATGTAATAAACATGGAAAAAAACACTTGCCAGTACTGTACTGAACTTTTCTGCCAGTCTTTTAGACCTTGAAGCGCCCACAAATCAGATAACAGAATGCTCATAAACTGCGAAATTAAAGATAAAACACTCATCATGCATTTTAATGTTTAAGTGATATACTGGTTTTTCTTTCTTGTTTTTTTTGTTGGGGTGGGGGTGGGGGTGGGGGGTGGGGTGGGGGGTGGTGGTGTTGGAGGTTAATATAATCAGAGTTTTTGCTAAGGTTGTCTGAGATGTTTGTGTTTCAGTGACACGATAACATTTTGTAGCCATGGAGATAAATTTTTATTATAATTTCAGCCATACAATAAAGCACAAAGCCTTTTAAAAAAATTTTACTGAATTTTTTTAAATGATTAAAATAAAAACAAAACCACCCATTTCACAAAAACAAAACAACAATTTCATTTATATGGATACACTTATTCTACCAAATTAGAAGAATACAGTCGTAAAATTCCTTTCATGGATCATTTACATGGAAGCAAGTTTACCTCCTTACCACACTGTGGTCGCACTTGCCCCTCAAGGGATGATCTACATTGTCAATTTAAGTGCCCTAAATTTATTTGCTTGATGCAATCTTGCTCCAGACACACTTTCTTCCTCAAGCCATACACTGAGGTATTTGAACATGACAAGTTTTTATTATGAATGATATGTCTCAATATGACGCAATTTTTATGTAAGTATAACTAAAACATTCAACAAAGTATATGATATAACTATAAAAAGAAAGTCGAGTTTATAACAGTTAAAATAATTTATGATTTTAACTGTTTCTAAAAATTGCAATATTTAATGTGATAAGGTCAAATGTAAAAAAAAGTGATACAAGGTAAATTGTTTTCTTTTACAGTGTCAAACTGCTAATTATTTGGGGATGCTCATATGTAAAAAAAGAAGAAAACATTAATGAAAATTAAATATAGACTGCAGTAAACACTACATTTATGTGTGGTATTATTTTTAAAATTTCAATTTAAGAGACAATTATAAAATATTTGAAAGGGCAATAACAGGTTTACAGCCTATAGTATATCTAGATAAAGATTCACCTTTGGCAAATAAATTCACATTTGAACCTCTGAAACCATCTAATATTTTAAAATTATTACCTCTACCTTGGAAAGTGCCGTCTATTCCTCCCCTTTTACTATTATCCATTCAAATTAGCAGACATATTACAACTTAGTTAAAAGAAATATAAAGAAAATAGATCAATATATCAGAAGTAAAATAAAATATTACAAGAATTAGTGATACCAACTTCATCCCTCTGATCGGCTTCTAGGTTCAAATCCTGGTATAAGTAAGATGTGGGAAAAATTTGATAAATGCCTGCTAGTGCCCAATGGGTTTCAGTACACCATCCTAACCAATAAGTGCACACTGCTTTCCTTAATCCTGGCAAATTAATTAATCAATTAATTCATGTAAAAAAGATGAACAAGAATAAGTACCATATACAAAATCTCATGCAGTACAAATTAGTTCCATGAGCATGTTTAATACCCATTTGATAATGTAGTGTTAATTGATATCCAAATAATCTATGAAACGTTTATTCATTTATCATAAAATGACTGTTATATTCTCTGTTATATTCTCTTATTTAAACCCGATGTATTAAATTTGAAAGATTTAATATATCAAAGGATTAAAGCTGTCACGGTCACCTGTCACTTAGCAGGATGAGTGAGAAATATGGAATCTATGATAATAAAAGTTTCAGTTGTGCAGTGGTCAACGTGGTAATTGATAAATATTTAATTTAAAAAGTAAAAATATTTAGCTCCTGCTCTTGTCCTATTCTTATTGCACTTCTATCATCCTAACATGCTGGGAGAGTGAGATTTTCACTGGATAATAAAACAGTTCAAAACAGAATGTTCAGTAATTTAATGTCAGGCTATGTTTCCAAGAAAAGAATTTGAAGTCGGTGATCTGCGAGTGGCAAACACAATTTTCAATGTCTATGTTCTCTATGTTGGTAAAATGGGGGCCACGGTAGGTCAGTGGTAACACACTCGCCTCCCACCTCTGAGGTCGATGGTTCAAACCCTGGACATTATGTGGGGAAAGTTGGTAGTTGCTTACTGATGGTCGGAAGTTTACAGTACAGAACCTTGACCAAACTGTATGTACTTGTTTCCTCTTCCCACAAAACTACTTGTCATGATATGACCTGTACAGTGTTGAAAGCGACGTAAAACCCGAAATAAATAATCTATGTGGGTAAACCAGCATTATAAATGTGTGCATGTGTCACAAACCATGTGTGATATTGTCCATTTCTTGAATGCACAAAATAGCCGTCAATTTCATAAAATGGACAATAAATCTATCACAGTTTCGTGGAATGGACAATTAAATGTATAAAATAAGGAACTTTTATAAATTTTCATTGAAACATAATACAGGAATACCTTATAAATAAAACTTTACCTCAAAATCTACTGGTGTTAGGCAGGTTATCATTATTATAAATGTGTTTTTTTTTTGCATATTATTAAGACAACATCTAAGTAAGATTAAAATACAGCATTAATTTATTAACATTATTTATTTTTTATGGTCCCCATTGCTTCTTTTATTTACCTATTTGTGTTGTGTTTGTATTATCAAAATATTGAAAACCTAGCAATTATAACTCTTAAAAATGTTGAAATATTGAAAATCTACTAATATCACTGTTAAGAGTTTATGAAAAGTGATAACAAGGCAAGGTGTATTTATGGCGAGAGAACTGGACATAGTTGCATATTGTTATTTGCAACAATCCTCAGATGTAATTGTTATTTGAATGGCTTCAACCTATTAAAAATACAGATATTTGCAACAATCCGCAGATCAATAAATTAAAAGAAAGCCTCACCACTGTATGCTTTAATTGTAATCCATCTAGTTCTACTTAATAATTTTTGTTGATTTAAGCACCTCTGTAAGAGATTTCTACAAACAAGATTGGTAGGAAAAATAGCAAATTGCTAGCATATTTATCAACTGTTGGACAAGTTTCACGAAACGGGCAATTTAACAGATGGGTTGTAACATATGCACTAGCGTTTCAGAATTTACTTTGACTTTAAGCATCAAGTCATAAAAATGAATTTACAAGTGAGTTGTAACAGGAGTTTTGGTTCAAGAATCTAAATATGGTCCCTGATGAAACTCAAGGATCTGATAAAACTTGAATAATTTAAATATGGTCCCTGACGAAACTCAAGGATCTGATAAAACTTATATAATTAATTTTTTGAAATAAGAACTGTCTTACATAACATTTTTGATACCCACAAACAAGGTAGGTATCAGTTCCAACTTTATTATCATTACGGATTTCATGTATCTGTATCATCATTGGCACACAAGTGCTTAAGACCCAATTAAGTGATTGAGGGCAATTTCAAAATAAATCTTAAATTTAACACATCAGGTTTGGCAAGTACTTACTTTTGCTCTCATATATATGTTGTTATAGGTTTGAATCCACGTACATAGCAAGAAACATTGAAGGTTTGTCTCAATATGACATTAGTTGTTGAAGGGATTTAGCAACTACACTGAAAACAGAGACCCGACTTGGAAAAAAAATCAAAAGAAAATTTAAAGAAGGCCCTTGGTGGTTTAGTGGTCAGTGAATTTGGCATTTTATCACAGGTCACCTATTCAGTTGGATTCCCATAAGTGTTAATATTGTTGGAGTAGTGGTTCCACGTTCCCAACTTCAGTTCGAACTCTAGCTGATTTTGAAGTCGGGCCCATTTTAGAGAGTTACTGTAGGCCGGGAAGAAAAATTTGGAAGTTCGCCAAGGTCGGGAAGGATTTCAAACATGTTTAATATTTTTTTTTTGGAAAAGTCGGTGATTTTGCTTCCAAACTCCCAAACTCCGTATTCCGTATTTACATTTCCTAATGTAATATATCAGATCGGATATGTCTGAACCCACTCGTCAAGTCATATATCATTCCAGATAGAACAGGTTCAAATAACCTGCCTTTTATACCCAGAATGTCTCTATCTGTTTCAATGAGATGAAACCCCAAACCCTTCTCAACCTATATTTTTTGATGGGAAGAAGCTCAGACCAGTCTGGATAGCAATCAGATTTGATTGGTTGCTCTGCTGGACTCTCTGTCCAGGGTATTAATTTGCTTACCTTGTAATATTTTTTTGTGCTTTGGGTATAAAAAGGGCTGTCGGATCACATTTTACTAGAGACTGGTGGAACATTTGCAGTGTTTTGAGCTTAGTCTTTTCTTTTTATTTAGTAGTCAGGGTAACGGTCAAAGTTAGTTGATAAATTTAAATTTTGTTCAATATTGCACTTTATTTGGGTTCAAGTCCTATTTGCTGGGTATGACATTTAGGTATGAACACCAGTTGAAGTTTAAAATTTCTTGGACTATTTGATGGTCCTGAAAAAGACTGGTTATAGGGTCAGGCACAATGAGTATATCTCATTGCTCCTTTGCTAGTCTGCATGGATTTCTCATCTGCTCATCTGGTTTAAATGGATCATCTGCAGGACTGTGCTGCTCTGCAGCCCTAAGACATTTCCTCAGGAAGTTATCCAGTACCACACATGTGAGGGCATTGTTTGTGGCCATCTCTGGACGCTGCTAAATTACGGTCAGAACTCTGAAGCCATTGGCCTGGACCCCAAGCACGTTTTGACTACCCTTCTGCCCATGGATATTCTGCATTTACAAATTCTTTCATTTCTAGTGAGGGATCCACAGTCAAAGACTGTATGAGCCATGGCAGTAGGGAAAGACATCGACCCTTAGCAGGAAGTGGTTCATGTCTCTCCTACCTTCAATCAGTGCTCAGATCTTGGCATCCGTACGGATCTGTCTTCCAGCTTTTCCTTCATGTCAGATTGATTAAAAAATTGTCAATCAGTGCTTGACCCACTGCAGCCAAAATCAACCCAAATCGATTTGTAGTCTCCATCCAGAAGGACCAGCAACACAATGGAGTATAATCTTTTGTAATTAAAGTATTCATTCCCTGCATGGGGTTGTTTCTTTATAGCCACATGATTTCCATCTGTGGACCCAACAGCATGTAGGAAGTTGTATTTGGTCATGAAGGCCTCCTTCAATTTCTTCCAGTCCTCTGGGGTGGTACGGCAGCAGAGGTATTCATCTTGAAATTCACTTAGGATTGCATGCAACACAGATGGTACAAACTTGGTGATGTCTGACTAAGCAAGCAGGAGAGAGAACACTAACATTAACTAGTTGCATCATGGTGACTACAAGCATGAGACCAACATTTAGAGTCCTTTTGGACCAGACGAAGTCTTTCTTGACACATGATTCAATTTTGTCCTTAATTTTATTGTAAACCTCAGGGGTCGTGATGGGGATATTCCTGTATGTGTTCATCCCAGGTCCTTAACTCTGGGAGTTATGACCTGTACAATCTGTAGTTCCATCTCCTTTCCATCCAAGATCATACCCAGTGGAAGACTTATTTCATCTTTGCTAATGACCTCTGAGCGTCTTGGGATATATGGGTGGGGCTTGTTCTCTTTGGTTTCTTCTGCCAGAACCTGAGACTGTTGGTTGACTGTCGGTCTTTGCTTTGGTGTGACAGTATTAGAGACTTTTTTCAAAAGAAGAAGACAAAACCACAGGTTTTCTTAATATTCACCTTCTCTTATAATTGTTACCAATTTGGATTCAAATGGTTTCTATACCAGTCCCCCCATTTTCATTGAAAATTCATTAGTAGGTCAGGGATGTGGGCCAGTCAAGTCCTATAGCCATTACTGCCAACTGATTGCAATCAGTTTAGTTTTATTGCTGTTACGTTGCACCATTTTCAGATCGGCATGAATTTGAGTAGGTTGGGATGAAAAGTCGAGGGGAGTTTAAATGAATCATTCCAGGTTGGTCGGGACGCATTTCTGCAGTTTTGGTGACTCTTTAGTCATTTTCTCCCTTGAATATAGAACCAGAGATTAAGGGCCTCTCCCAATATGACCCCAGGGGTACTATTTTTAAGCCACTATCTTACAATTTAAGACATAAAAATAATAATTTCATAAGTGAGCAACTTAAAAATATATTGAATTTGACCTCTGACCCCATTATTATGGAGACATTATTATGTTCATTTGTCATGCTTTTCTCACGTTTGCCATTAAACGCTTAAAACAGTTTGCATAAAACATTTTGAAAACATTGTATTGTAAATGGTTTTTGTAACCATCATTTTAACCTTCATAAAACATTTCCTTTCAAACATTTGAAAAACTCATAAATATTTACTGGGTAAAAAACCTTTTAACCTTTTCCAACAAGTAGAAGATCTATATATTTTTTCACCATTTAAACTTCCATATTAGATCACTAGTAGGATACAACTTGGTGCAGAAAATATCATCAAATCTGTCCTAGCCAGTCATGTTGGTGCATGACAAACCCTGAAACTGTGGAAAAATCCAATCATATCACAGTTAGTCGACAATAGATGTCATTAGCTTGTAACTGGCCTGGGAATATCTCTGCAGCTAATAGTTTCTGTAGCAATAACAAGAAAGCTAAGTATATATTTTCCTATTCCAGACAATCCCACACTGTACTACAAGAAAAAAAGCTGGAGCAAAAATCCCCAAATACCCCAATATTGTAGACAAAAGAAAGTCATAGTTTGTATTCATTTGGTTACTCTGGAGTTACAATCCAGCAATTGAGCAATTGTTTCACAATTACCTTTTTGGGTCAAAGGTCATCAAAAATCTTGTTTTGTGTCCTCTTCAACAGCTAATACTGGCTTTTGAGGTACAAGTATCAATTTGAAATAATCTAACAACTGTGTCAACAACATGTTCAGATTATTTTTTTCTGAGTTGTGCTTTTATTGTTGATGAGAATTATAAACAGACTAAGAACACAAAGAACAAAAAAGAGATCAAAACAGCTTGATATTTGCCCATTGCATCACAAATCTACAAAACTAGAACGCTCGTAAACTTTTCATTGCTGCAGAAAATCCTTGAAAAGCTCAACTACTTAACAATAACACCTCAAAACAATGTTTGGGGGAAACATCAGATTTTTTAAAAGTTAACTCACCTGAATCAAAGTACATTAATTTGAACATGATAGACACTCTCTGCCTTTTTTATGCTACCAAATTTCATCTTAATTAACAAAGATAAAGATTAGTTAAAGGGGAAGTTTTTAATCCTGGATGAAAGCCTGCAGAGTTTCATTTAGGGGTGTATTTAAATATTACAAACAAGAATGAACCAGCGTGCTATCACTCAGTAAAAGTTTAATCTTCCTTTTAGTATGTGATTTTACGTCGTTTCAACACTACACAGGTCATATCACACTGGTTAGTTTAGTGGGCAGAGGAAACCAGTACATACAGTTGGTTAAGGTTCTATACTGTAAACTGCTGACCATCGGTAAGCAACTACCAACTTTCCCACATAAGGTCCGGGATTGAATTGCTGACCTCAGAGGTGGGAGGCGAGTGTTACCACCGAGCCGCTGTGGCCCATAAACTGATAAATGCTTCTACCTCTCTGTTTTAAATGCACATGGTCAGTGTTATTTCTTCTTACGGCAGTTCCATGGTGTAGTGGGTAAAACACTAGGCTTTCAACTCTGAGGTTGTGGGTTTGACAGTCAGGGCTATAATTGGGAAATCTGGTAGTTACTTGGTGGTCCAAGGTGATTTATGGTTTAGAATCATAAACTAGTAGAAGTCCCTGGTGGCATAGTGGTTGGTAAGTTGGGCATTTAATCACAGACTTTGATCTGTGTGGATTTACTTTCCTCCACTGCTATGGCTGGACATTACAATGAGATATATTCAGTATTTTACTTTTTAGTAACGTATTTGATTTCAACTGCATTACTGCACAGAATAAATGTTTGAGTGATAGGACTGAACTCGTTGTTGGTTTTAGGCATTTTGGTCATATGTGGCTTCTTGTCGGACACTTATTTATTAGAAAATATTCTGCACAGCTTCATCAAATGTTCATTTCTGTGAAAGCTTGTATGAAGAATAGATTCTGGTCATTTAAATAAAACCCATTACAGATGTTATGGTAGGTCTCTAACATTGGAAGCTTGCTAAGAAGTTATTTTGAATCCACACTCACCCATCCCCCAAAAGACACCATGACAACCATCTCAACAACGGTTTGTTATTTAAAGAAAGCTATTGCAGATATGAACATTAAGTGCAAGTCATGTTTGGTACTGAAACAAAAATAGCATCAGAGATGCCCATGCCCCACAGCCTGGGGAAATAGTTTTCAACACCATGACATACAGAAGTAGTGAAACAGTAGCCGGGATACTTTCAGAGCAGTGTGACTTATATAAAGGTCCATCCAAATAATGTTTAAGTAGAGAAAATAACATCTAAGAGAAAGAAAATGTTAAGACAAAGTACTAAAATAAGACAATTCAATAGCAAGATGACAACATTAATCAGTAAACTAAAAAATATAAAGCTGTAAAATTTATTAATTGGAAAATAGCTGTCAATGGAAATAGCACAATTATGTAACAGTTTCCTAAGATGAGATGAATATGAGGCTGTGAAAGGTCAAAGTGGTGAATGTAGGTCAAATTCTAGTTTGAGGAATTTTATTTACATGTTAGTGTTATACAAGGTAAAAGTTTTAAAAAGTTTCAGTAAACCTGAAGGTTTTTAAAAGCACCATACATATCACAGAGTAGCTGGTATACAAAGCAGATTTTTAAAACATCGTACATATCAGAGAGTAACTCGTACACAGTAAAAAGATCTTTGCAACTCGTGCTTGTGTCAACAACATAATAATCACAGTATTTGAAACAACTTCTCTCAGTAGCAAGGCACAATAGTCATATTAGAGAGGGGGGGAACAGGGTCATGCCTGCCCCTGCCTAGTCATGTGTTGGTGAAGGACGTAATGTTAGAGAGGGGGCTACCAGGGAATTGCCTGGCCCTACCTTGTACCTACAAATTCGTGGCTTGCCACAATGTCAGATCGAGAGGGGGTCCTCCAGGGTCAGCCTGGAGCTGCCTGTAAAGGTCATACACCGTGACCTAATCGTAGCCCTGTGTACCAGGGAGGGAGGGAATTTAAAATTGGATGTACTTGTTTGTCCTTGAAGACCTAGTTTCAATATGGCTACACTCACACCTAGTTTGCAAAATTGAACCCCAATCGCCTTGTGATTGGTTGTTATGTAACTAAGGTAAATTAGGGAGGAAAGAGGGACCCACGAAATTAAGGTGTGAAGTAAACTGAAGTAGCAGGCCCTAACAGGCCGTGCTAGTCACAGTTTCCTAAGATGAGATGAATATGAGGCTGTGAAAGGTCAAAGTGGTGAATGAAGGTCAAATTCTAGTTTGAGGAATTTTATTTACAAGTTAGTGTTATACAAGGTAAAAGTTTTAAAAAGTTTCAGTAAACCTGAAGGTTTTTAAAAGCACCAAGCCCAACTAAAGATGATGTGGAATTATACTCGCAAAAGTTGTGGGTATAATTGAAGGAGCCAAAGAGGCGTTCTGGAGGTAGGTCCATACAGCCGAACTTCTCCACAATCTATGTGCCATGATATGCTGTAGTTGGATGTTATTGTCATATGCCAAAGTGGCTCCAGAACGCCTGAATGTGTGGAACCCATGTCCCACAAGGGGTAAGCCAATGTGTGTGAGGACCTTCCTAAGGCCATATCTAAGTGTGGTGTCAATGACTGGGTGAAATGGAGAAGATTTGTGAGCAAACAAAGGAGCAGATAGTGGGAGTGGACGGGAGTCTAGGAGCTGCTGGAGAGCTAACACTGGGCAAAGGTTCTTATTATGCAAAGCAGGTATCTGGACAAAGTGATGTGCTGATCTATCCTCAGTGTAAATGGTACAGAATCGAATGCGTTCTTTTCGACATGATCGTTCACTGACTGGCCATAAGGGTACGAAAGATTGAGTATAACTCGCCTCTTGTCTATGTCCTTGGTTCTGGTTAACAGGGGAGAACAATGATATTGGCTGTGTGCAATATTATCAACAGGGCCTAATATGGCACCAAGTTCCTTTTCTTTATCAAGGTATTCTTGAACCTGTTTAGGATATTGACAAGCAGAATATTGATTAGTGATTTCTTTGTTACATAATTCCTGTGGATTATTTAAAGACAAAGGATAGCCAAACTTTATATATTGGAGGAGGCGTTTGTCTGCATAATCGCTAAGGTGGTGTTCCCATGCTTCCACATTGAGGCCAGACTTGATGGGTATGTGAGCCATTCGGTAATTGGGTACCCCTGTAGCAAGGATAATATCAGCCACATTCAATAGCTTATCGATTGAATTGATTTCAATGGGTTCCCTATCTGGACCTATGAAATAGAATTCAGTGGGTGCCTGGTTCAAATAACCTATTCTCTTATCCGGATAATTGAAGTCCACAGCCCCTCTGTTATCCGAATGACCATTGGCATGTGTAATGTCCACCCTTGTGAGTTCTAGCTTCCCTTGAGGGAACATGCCCTGGTTCTGGATCAGGTGAGTATTATCATTATCACTATCAAGTTCAGTCGCCCTGTGGCTGTTAGAATCGAGATTTTCATGATTCATAATTGCATCAATAATCATTGTTAAGTGTGTATCATAGCTGTGGCCATAGTATTGATACGCCCTAACATCTTTGCAATAATTATCATAGACTGTTTTGGGGTATTGTAACCAACATCCTTACATATTTCCAGCCCATGTTGCTTGGATATAGCCACCATATGAATTGTCACATTCCTTGTTATGTACAATGCCCCTTCTAGGGGGTACTCATATGGGGTCAAACCACAATGATCGCTTGTTAGTGACTTCTGATACAAGTAATAGCCTTTGGATTCTTGATTTGCCCCACCATGAATGTAAACTATACAAGCCCACTCATTGTGAGAGTAGTAACTGAAATTGGTAAAACTCATGATAGATTCAAAGCAATTGTGGTTATACTCATAGGAGTTGTTATGCATTGTGGTTTGACCTGCATTAACAAGGTTGTCATACAGTATTACATTATAAATATGTTCATTTTTGCTGTGATACGTTGGAATGGCAGCCCTGTCAAGATTTTCCTTATTGATATACATAGTATTTGCCGGGATCTGCCCAGCCATGAAATCATTATAATCAGTTATAAAAGTGTGGGGATAATATTCGAACCCAACACCATGACCATATAAGTGAGGTATGATAATATTGGATAAGTCTACAACACCACCACCACCACAATATGAATAACAGTTTACTTCGCTTTCGAGAAAGTCTATGTCACAACTATCATCTGTATTACATTTCAGAAAAACTTCTTCAGATACTAGTATGTCACTGTAATTTTGGAAATTATTAGCAAATGTATTTAAACTAATGTCTATCTTTGCAGGAACTGGAGCCTCCAGATCGGGCAACACAGTTCCAGGGCAGCTCAGGGGTCGACCAACAACCTATTTACCTACGCTACGGTTGAAACATTTAATCTCTGGGTGTCCCAGGGAACGTCCTTGCTTGTAGCAAAACGTACAGAAATGCTTGTATGTACCATGATGTCCTTCACTCGTACACGTGCCTTCGTTGAAGTAATGACAGATTCTCACCTTTGAACCCGATGCTGCTACGGATTGAGTATTGTGCATTGCCAGCTGGGAGTTGCTTATTCTATTCAACGACCATTGCATCGCGTCAGCCCATCCTAATCTGCCTTCCTCAATATCATACATTGAAACAGCCCATGCCGACCTTACGACAGGCCACGGAAGAGATACGGCGTCCCTCATTGCCGCTGCCATTTGAACCAACATACATTTAGATAGTGCTGGGTCTTGGACCAAAAGAATGTTTGAAAGTTGACCTGACGTCCACTGAGCTAAGCTCAAATCGTCGTATGCTGGCTTCTTGAGGTGGGAAGCCGATACCAGCCCCTCATTGGGCTACCGAAACTGAGGACCCATGGATGTAGTGTCAGTGGTGTTGTATCTACCTGACTTCTTCCTGATCACAGTATTCTTACCTTGAAGTATGTCCCTTTCCGATTGCTGCTCATAACTCGCCAACAACTGAGATACAGCAGTGGAAATGCTGGGAATCGACCTCAATGCATCAGGTCTCGGGGCTATGGCATCCCTGGCTTCATTGGTAGCAAGCACTGGCCTATTGTTATCCGTAGTGATACCGTGACCTTCCGTCAAAGTAGTTGTAAGCCTGCCAGTAATACTATGTTGGGTATGTTGAACAGGGACCACAGGTTGCTGGCCAGAAATTCTGTGGCTGTGATTAACTGGAGGAATGGTGGGTGAAGTCAAAGGCGTCAAGCTGATACTGCCATTGCGTTCGAACCTGTCCATTCTTTTCGAAAGTTCCTGGTTCGAGGCATCTAACTTGTTTAGCATCTCCAGGATGGCCTGACCAGTTGACGCTGGCATAGTGGACTTGAGGGTCAGAAGTGACAGTACTTACAGTAGGTTGCTGTTGAATGTGTAGTTGTAAATAAGAACCGTCGTTTATTGACGCTGGTTTGGCTTTCTTGTTCTTCCTAGGTGAAGTCCTGGCCTTGTCCGACGCCCTTGTTTTCCTTTTGCCTTCAGTAGCAGGCGATTTCTTGCGATGAGAAGGCATATCCAAATTGTGTAAAACACTAAATATATCTTCAATCGAACTAAAATAAAAATTTAAAATTGGATGTACTTGTTTGTCCTTCAAGACCTAGTTTCAAAATTGAACCCCAATCGCCTTGTGATTGGTTATGTAACTAAGGTAAATTAGGGAGGAAAGAGGGACCCACGAAATTAAGGTGTGAAGTAAACTGAAGTAGCAGGCCCCTAACAGGCCGTGCTAGTCAAAGTACATATAATAATCAGTTGCAGCAATCCATATATCTTTGTCACAAGAGAAAATGAGGTTTCAAATATGGCAGGTGAACAGACTTTGGCAGAGCAAAAAGGTCACACCATGATGCACACCTACATCCCTTAACCAATGTCCCTACTAAGTGTCAACCTTCTACACCTTATGGAATCCAAGAAATAACTCCGACAAGATTTTATAGGTCATGGTCACTACGGCAAGGTCAAAGGTCAAACCAGGACATTGCACACCTACAGTCCCTAACCAAAGTCCCTACCAAGTAACGACTTCTACACCTTATGGTTTCCGAGATATAGCCCAGGCAAGATTTTATAGATCAAGGTCACTACATCAAGGTCACACAATGACATTGCACACCTAAAACGCCTAACCGATGTCCTTATCAAGTATCAACTTCCTACACCTTATAGTTTCCAAGATATAGCCCAGACAATATTTTATTGGTCAAGGTCAAAGGCCAAATCAAGGTCACACCATGACGTTGCACACCTATACCCCCAATGTCCCTACTAAGTATCAACTTTCTACATCTTACAGTTTCCGAGATATAGTCCGGACAAGATTTTAAAGGTCAAGGTCAGTACAGCGAGGTCAAATCAAGGTCACATCATGACACTTCACACATACAACCCCCCACTAATGTCCCTACCAAGTATCAACTTCCTACACCTTACAGTTTCTGAGATATGGCCCGGACAAGATTTTATAGGTCAAGGTCACTACGGAAGGGTCAAATTAAGGTCATACCATGACATTGCACACCTACACCTCCTAACCAGTGTCCCTAACAAGTATCAACTTCCTACACCTTACCATTTCCGAGATATAGCCTGGACAAGGTTTTATAAGTCAAGGTCACTACAGCAAGGCCAAATGTCAAATCAAGGTCACACCATGATGTTGCACACCTACACCCCCTAACCAATGTCCCTACTAAGCATCAACTTCCTACACCTTAACGTTTCTGAGATATAGCCTAAACAAGATTTTATAGGTTTAGGCTACTATGGCAAGATCAAAGGTCAAATCAAGGTCAGACCATGATGTTGCATACATGCAACCCCTAAACAATGTCCCTACCAAGTATCAACTTCCTACATCTAACAGTTTCCGAGATATAGCCGGGTCAAGATTTTCAAACTCAAGGTCACTACAGCAAGGTCAACATCAAACCAAAGTCAGACCATGACGCTGCACACCTACACCTCCTAACCAATGTCCCTACCAAGTATCAACTTCCTACAGGGTACAGTTTCTGAGACATAGCCCGGACAAACTTTCTCCAGCCACCCTCAATTTTTTTTAGTATTTCTTTTTCATTCAAAATAAGATGGGTCATATTTCTTCTGGTGGTCTTTGTATATCTGTGTATTTAAAAATAAGCTTTAAATCACACAGGAACTTGGATATTACAAATAATATTTTGTTGATCCCAGCCTGTGAATGTTGTTCACAAGAGCATAACTTTCAACCTGTTACGTTATAGTTTGCAAGCCAATACCACACGATTGTGGAAATATGATATTGAGTGAAAAAGAGATTTTTTTTCCTCCATTGATTACACATTTTTAGTAGAAAACTAATTAGCTGTTCTTTAAATTTACCTTCACTTTGTAGTGTAAAAACTGAATTTCTATGTACAGTGTCATCTGACTCGGCTTTTTTTGTAATTTTTGTTGCTGGTATCTGATAGAAGGTGTTGATATCTATACTTGGTAATTGTATCTCTTATGCAAACAAGAAATGCTGTCTGGCATATATTTTTAGGTTTTTGCTTAATCTATTGCAACTAAAGAATTAATTATTTGCAACCATGATATTCATGTGTGAACCTAGATGGTAAAACCAGTCTATGGAGAGAAAACTGATGCATTTAACTTGGTCTATGTGGATATAAAATATAGAACACATGGTTACAGCTCAAACTGCAATCCTTGCAAATATTTTTGCCAATATTACATTTTGGCATAATCTTATTTTTGCAATATTTTAGCTGCTATGTCCAGTAAAAGCATGCATTGAATTCATGCAAATTTGGTGCTGTGGTTCCATTCACATTCAAATGTTGTGAAATAACTTAATTTTTAGGGACATTCAAAGAATGCAAACCTCTGCAACTGGACAAATTTTCAACAATTTTATTTCATATTTTCACTCATTTATTATTTTATTGTGTAAAGTATTCTTTTACATTGTGTTTGAACAAAGTTTGAAGGTTTATTACTTGTTTGAAGGCTTATTCTCTGAGCAAGTGTTCCTACAGTACATAGCTCAGTCAAACTGACAGTCAATACCTGACAGTTCAACCTTTCCACCCCTCACTCTACAAGTCAGTCAAACACTTGGGACATATTTTTTTCTTTGATGCTCCCAAGATTTGGCATGACCTTCCTGACAATGTATTCGGGGCCACATCTATTACCTCCCTCAGGAAAAAACTCAAAACTTACCTGTTAGCAAAAGCGTATCCATCATAGCCTTCCTTTAAGCACCTGCGCCTCCTCTGGTATGATCTGGCCATGTTACAGGACTCACTATTATTCACCTTGTTTATGTTCAGCTGCACCTTAAAATCTATCAATCAATGGAGATTACGCACTATAAAAGTCCATATTAGATTAGATAATAATTGACTGGGAACAAATAGCTTTCAGCAGCTACTTCACATGGGGGTAATACTGTTTTTGGCTGTAGTGTGCAAACTTCAGTGAGAAATTGCAGTAGAAGTTGTGATCACTTGAAAAATGCTCCTACTCCTCCAGCTAATGGTTTTAAGAGGCTGCATCAGTGAAAAGGTGGACTGCAGGCATGACATTTACTTATTTAACAAAGTTTAGGTATAATTTGTTGAAATTCAACTTCATGAGTATAAACAGTATTTTTTTGGCATGCTTTAAGTTTTGCTAGTCAAAAGTTGAATTTTGTTAGTAGAATATGTTTTATACAAATTTTAATTATGGCTTATGAAATCTGCATTGGATCTGAGTATTTGAAACATTTCTTTTTGCTTGACAGATTTTATGCATATCTCATGTCATACACTCTCCCACCTCTAAGACCAGAGTTTGAATTCTAGCCTGACCTCAAGTGGGAAAGCTGGTAGTTGTTTGACATTTGTGGGCAGTGTACAGTACAGAACCTTGACCAACTGTGTGTACTGGTTTGCTATGCCCTTCCAACTATCTGTCACAATTTAACCAATAAGGTACTAGACATGATGTAAAACACTAACTAAATAAATAATTTAGTAAAAATGGAAGTGTGGATGTGAAAATTTTTGATAACTTGATTCAACATATTGACCTTTACAAAGTAATTTCTCTCACTAAAATTAAATACGACCATGTGGAATGCTTCCCTGGAAAAAAGTGTCCTGATCGCCAGTGAACAGAATAACTGCATGTCTGAAAGTCTATTTTTAAGTTGTTTTCAGAACATAAACATTTAAAACCAATCGTAAGATACATACAAAAGACTTTTGAAACAATCACATGGGTATGATCTTGGAGAAGGGAGTCAAAAGAGTATGTGAAGTGTTGCAGACTTTGATAACCAACAACCAATGGACTGGCTGGTTGGCTTACCACTTTGAAGTGACCCGTTATTACTGGTTAACATTTATGTCTCCATAAATGCCTCAGTTATGGTTTTCAAGAAATATTATTCTCTTCATAATACATTCAACCAAACAATAAAACAACAGTTATTTACAGCATAATTATAACTTATTTCACATGCCAATAAAAATAAAGAATATTTGAAAACCTAATGTGAGAAAGTGTGGGTTTCTTTTCCATATCATTCATTATTTGTTTTATGGGGGAACATGGGTGATAATAATGTGACAGTTTCAGACAGTGACAGATCTAGATGCTAGAATCTTTTATACCATCAGTCTAAAATATCAACATCTTTGAATTTCTTGCAATTTTGGAGAAATTTATGGGTGTCCATGCCATGAAACCATAGCAATATATAAATGACAAAGCAATGTATCGTACAAATACTTAGGCACGTTAACTTGTATAAAGCAACCAACGCAACATTTTGCAGTAAATGATATTGTGTCACTTACTCTAAGAAGAAATATTTCAGAAAAGGTTTGTATATACAATCATGATTATTTATATGTCATAACCATCTCACAGTTCTATTCAAACCCAAGACCACAGACAGCTAGGTGAGAAAGTATGTACACAACTCAAACTCCAGTGAGTTTTTAATGTGAGAAACTATAAATGCTTGGGAACAACTCCATTCATGAAAGGTAACAATTTCACCAGATGTTATCTTCTAGCTTCAACATACAAGTCACAGGCATTCCTCTTGAACGAGAACAATTTTACCAAAATTATTGCTAGTTAATTGCATACAATTTGGCTTCTACTAAACTAACAACCACTTGCCAGGATAAGATACGTACATTGTATATTTAATAAAATAGAAATGGTTGTGCACAAATTGACATGCAAGACAAAAAGATTATATAGTCTTCTTGCAGAAACAATAATGTAAAAAAGAATAACAAAAAGACAACTGATGAAGATTTAGACTGGTGACAAATGCTGAAATGCTGGATGATGGGTGTTTTTACAACTCTAACTAAGATGCATGATCAGTTAGTACTAACCTAGTGGATCAAATCCTTTACACTGGTAATAAATGTAAACATGTAGAATGAATTACATGTATGTCTTTAAGTACAATTCTAATTAGTGTGATATTTACATGATTACACAAAAGTTATTTATGTACATATTGTCAATCAAATAACATTTGTGTTATTTTGTTCAACAAATTAATACACAATCACCGAAGCACTAATAGTAGAAATAATATCATACTTGGACAATGTTTCACCAAACACACATTCAATATAACACAATCTGACCTGATCTTACATCCTGTAGCACTTTCAGAGGAACTATGGCACCTAAATAATTTTTCACCAATATATAACTGGACTGACAACTGTCTATATGATACAATCTACTCTATGTTTTGTTACACTAAAGCCTTTTGGGCACTGTGCATGTTTCCTTTTCCAAGACACACATTACCATTAACATTGATAAAATACACAAATTATTGAGGATTGAGTGACCAATGAATACCAATATACAACTTATGAAAAAAGATTATCAACAGCTCTATAATAACGTTCTTTTTTGCACACATATTGTAAATATTAAAGAACAAACCAACACAAGAAAAACAAAAAAAACAGAAATATTGTAGATTTTTTAACTACAGAACATGGTTTCATTGACATACATAGGAAAATATTAGTAAAAACAAACCACAGATCAATAGTCTGTTCATCTGGGGAATTGGAATAAACAGTTCTTGAGTTTCAGCAATTTAAAAAGCCCGATTATAGGCAGTCTAACTTATGCATGCAAAGTGTATCAAAAGTCAATTATCAACAACTTGTCAATAGTTGCTGAAAATTTCTCATGATTGTGAAAAGGTAACTACAAATACAACTGTCCCACTCACAGCAATAAACTGATATGAAGGCAAATACAGGGACTCTTTTTAATGTTAAGTGAGCACATTTCACAAATTATTCAAGTGTTCTCCCGACAGATTTTTAACAAGAGACCATTCAAAGAAACAACAATGTATACAATAATATATATAAGATACACATGTGGACAATAGACTTGGCTGATTTAGTGTACACTTATGTCATGTTTATACTGCAATAGGAAGATTTTTGCATCAGATGCAAGGTCCGTATTCAGAAGCAGTTTTGGTTACTAAAAAGCCAATTTGAAATAAGAATAACCATTTTTAAAATTCCTTAAAATTGATAGAACTTTAAAGATAATATTGACAAATAAAATGCAATAACTGTACTGAAAGTAAGTAGAATTAATATTTTACCTTTGATAATTAAACATTAGGATTTATTTCTAAGTGCTGTTTATCTGTTCCCAATAAAGACAGAAATGACTAAAGGTTCCAATGATGCTGTTTTTCACATTTGAAAAATCCCATTATATTTTTCCAAATAAATATGGATCAGACCCTTCATAACCTCCATCAGGAGGTTACGTCCTGGGTGCATTTGTTTCTCTGTCTGGTTATGTTCATGATCACTCTGAACAGATCTTTAAGAATATTTATGTGTATTGGGAAAGATCTGGATCACATTCCTCAACAAAAAAAAAATCCCAAAATTTTTTAAGTCCCATTTTCAATGCATTTGACATTCTGGTTGACATTTCTCCATAAGTAATGCCTGGATCTTCATCACACTTTTTATGTGTGTAGGGCCTAGCACAAGAAAGTTTGGATTAGAATTTTTGGAAAGATCTGGACCACATTCTGGATACAGAAAATCCCAAATTCTTGGCAGAACACCCTCTGGTGAAGGTCTGGGCTCCACAAGTGCTTTCTAGTTTTACATCAAATTTATTAATAATAATAACAGAATAATTATTGAAATATTCTTGTTGGTCATATGCATTTGATTCCAAGTAAACCAAAAGCACTAGGAAGAGGGCTCAGTGGTGTAGCGGATAGAGTGCTCACCTTCAACCTCTCAGGTCACTGGTTCGAATCTAGGTAGTTACTGGTTCGAATCATGTTGGTAGTTACATGCCGATGCTCGGTGCTTTACAGTGCAGAATCTTGACCAACTAGTATGTACTAGTTCCTACACCAGCAAACTACTCGAAGCAATATGTCCCTGGCTGTTGAATGCGAGTAATAATCTCATCCAAAAGCACTAGTGAGGAGAAGGTAAATCTATTTGATGCAATAAACTTCAGTGACACAATATGTAATTTCTACGTAACAGGCATAAGTCAAACAGCTAAATTGGGGACAGAACAATAAACAAGCAACATGCAAAGTGTCTTCTTAAATACTTGTGAAGCACAAAACAACAAATTGTAACAAATTTTATTGTAATTTAACTTTTTACAAGTTAAATACTTACCTTATCCTCACAAGTGCTTGTTTGGTTTTGTGGAGCAAAAACGTATCGACCGACAAGAATTTTTTAAGGAATATTCTTGTCACAAGGTGACCCCTTTGTCTGCGCATGTCCGCGCATGCGCCGTACTCATTGTCGACGGGTAATTGTCGAGAGATCTTCATTGTATTTTTGGTCCCCAGAAAACAAATTATGCGGGGAGGTAGGGTGGGTTTATCCTTGTGAGGATAAGGTAAGTATTTAACTTGTAAAAAGTTAAATTACAATAAAATTTGTTACATTTTATTGCGTAAAATAGCCTTACCTTATCCTCACAAGTGCTTGAATACAACCATAACAGGTGGAGGGTATTTGTTTTGGCCACACTGTTAGATGATTGACAGACAAGGGGTCACCAAATAAAGCACTGATAAGAGGATAAGATAAGCTTCCATAATCCACATCTTAGGTTATATATTACTTCTTGAACACAGATAAGTAATTTGCTAACCTCAACAAGAGATCCATGATGTGGTCGTCATTGTTGCTGCTGTTGCTGTTGTAGACAATTTTACAACAAATCATATACCAGTATTAACCATCACCCGGTATTGGCCGGAGATGGCTGCATGACTCCCCAAACAAGATGTCATCATCTGACAATGAGAATATCTCCAAGCAGGCAAACTGAACTGCATAAACTGCAGATATGGGGCCATATGTAAGCCAAGAAAGACATATGTCAGTGACACAAGACTTGTATAACTGGAGAGAACATAAATATGCGAGTCATATCAATAACATGTATAAATACACAAAAATTGACTACATGCTGAGGCGAATCCACAAGGCCCAATTTGTTCATGGACTGGTCATGGGATTGCCAAGCTACATCTTCGAGTAGAATGTAGTAAAGAAATGTGGGTCTTCCCATAACAAGAGTTTGATATCTGCTCAGGTAAGACCCCACTCTTGGAAACTAAAAAGGCAGCAATGGATCTAATATGTGTCTCAAAGTATAGATTCTGAGAATCAAAATTAAAGGACTGGCAATCTAATCATGCAGCCAGATTGATCCAGGAAGAGATAGCAGAACTCAAGATATCTCCATCAAGACTTCCTTAAAAGATATGAGCAAGATTCTTCCCCTCCTTGAAGTATTTGTACTGTCCTGATAGTAACTAAGCACTGTAAGAGAGCAGAGTGTCACATCAGTCCAACATCAGCTCAAGAAAGGTTTGTGAGCTGGAATGACCACTGGTTTGAGCCATCTGGGCCATCAGAAGCCAACTGATTCTTGCTAAAAGGCAGGAGAAGGAGACTTTCCCTTTTCTCCAAGCAGTAGTCCAGTCCAAGAAGGATCTAAGTGCTGTAAGAGGACAACGAATCAAGAGTCCAGGCAATTTGAGTTCAGGAAGGATCTGGAGCTGAAGTGACCACTGGAGGTAATCTAGACCAACTGAGGCTAATAGGTCCTTGCTGAAAAGGTAGGTAGGAGGGAGAACTGTAAACTCCTTCCTATGAGGCTTGTGTCTGAAGGAGCCAAAGTCCCAGAATACACTTCCAATGGCATTGCAACAGTCTTGCAAGTCAAACTTCTTTAGACTGACCTTCTTTTAAAGGTTAAAAAGGAGCCTTTTGTGAAAACCAAGAGAAGCAAAGGCAAATCCCTTGATGCTGCACCTCTGTTAGCAGTGGACTTCCCTCTATAACACTTGCAATAGGCCTATAAAGATGCAGGCTTTGGCGCAACTCCTGCACAAAAAATGTAAATGATCAGCTATGGCTGCTGCAAAGCCAACAATAGCGACAGGTTTCAGATTTTTGCAAGCAAATGGATCAAAAAATCTGGTATAATTGAGACCGTAGGCTCTGAGATGGCCACTTTATTCTGTGGGTACCAGAGCTCAAAATGGCCCATCATGACTCATGCATTCCAAGATGAGGGTCCTTGAGATGCCCTAAATCTCTCTATCCCTTGCCCAGAGAATGATATAAGAGATTCTGAGTGGTGTTAAGGTGCCAAGCATGAAGGTGCCAATGCAACAGATTCAGATGGTATTTCTGACTGAATGGCTGTTTCTGAGACCAGTGAAGTAGCTGTAATGGAGGTTTGGTTGAATGACTCACCAGACCCCAAAGCCAATGTATCATGGGCCACCAAGGGGCCACTACAATCATTTTGCACCTGGTGTTCACTTGTTCAATGACTTTTTGGAATAAGTGGTATAGGACAAAAGGCCTAGCCGTCCAGAACCTCCAACAAGATGTTTAATTCATATGTGTTCAGAGCATCTGCATCCGGGACTGGCAACATAGAATGGAGGTTTATGACTGATATTGGTGGCAAACATCTCTACCATTGGTATTTGACAAACTATGTAAATCAAATAGAATTTTAAAGATGAAGACTCTCCTGTCTGTATTATTTCGTTCTTTGTGGAGAGGCTGTCATGACATCTAGGCAACCCTGAATATATCTGGCTCATATGAGAATATTTCAAGGATTGCAGTAGGCCAAGATGCAGCATACCTGCATAAAACACCTATTGTTGATTTGTGCCAAACTTGCACGTTGTCTAGAACCATAAAGGGAGTAAGAACCATTCTGTACATATTACTTTTGTCACTTCTGTAGAGATCATTGAGCATGACATTTAAGTAACCCCAGAATATTTCTGTCTCTTATGAGTATATTTCAAGGATTGTAGTAGGCCAGGATGCGCCAAACCTTTATCCCTTCTGGAGATGATGTTGAGTATGACCTTTAAGCAACCAAGAATATGTCTGTTATGAGTATATTTCAAGGATTGCAGTAGGCCAAGCTGCGCCAAACTAGGAGGTATACGGTCCCCCCCCCCTGTTTGTTCAGATAACCGAACACAGTGGTGTTGTCTGATGTTATCAGAATTCTTTTGTGTGGAATTTGTCTTGAAGGTTTTTAAGGGCTGAACACACTGCCTTCAGCTGTATGACATTGAAATGTAATATATACATTTTTAACTGTCCAAAGCCACTAACTGTGATGCTTATAGCTGGGATCATCAACCCTGGTTTAATGCATCTACGAAAATAAGGGAATTGTGCACCTGTGTATAGAAAGGCATCCTATTTCCCATTTTTTGGCATTTTCCACCAGTGAATATGCTTTTTCAGAAGGATTTGAAACAGGAATTCTCACAACTAGTGACTGGAGATATTGCCAGTTTTTTCTAGATACCACTGAAAGGCACACATACATAACTGACCCATTGGTATAGTCTTTTCCAAAGATGCTGGTATCCCTACCTGGGATATAAGCAACCTTGAGGTTAACTGTGATGAGATCGCCATGACTTGAATAGATTCTCAGGTATTTAATTTTTTCGAGGTAGAAAGAAACTTCCTGGTACCAAAATGCAGTGGTCACCCAGGAAATCAATATAACGAGGCCCAGTTGATGAATAATTGGATGAGTTCTTTGGTTTGAACCCAATACTGGTGTCTTTTACGTACACTAAACAACCAGTAGTCTAGGTATAAGGTGAAAGAAATTTCCTGGTACCAAAATGCAGTGGTAACCTAGGAAATCGATATCACGAAGCCAGTTGTTGAATAATTGGATGAGTTCTTTGATCTGAACCCAATACTGGTGTCTTCTACATACACTTAACAACCAGTGGTCCAGGTATATGGTGAACTCCTATTCCGTGAGACTGAAGAATGAGATTTGCCTCTTTATTACGCGCATGATACTGTAGAGGGGTCGCTAACCCGAATTTCATAATGCTTTAAACTGATAGGTTTGACCGTGTACAATAAACTGAAGTAGATGTTGAGAGACCTGTGAATCGGTACATAGAAGAACGCATCTTTTGTAACCGAATTTTTAATAATTTCTGCTGTCTCCAGTTTAAATGATGCGACAAGCAGGTATTTATTGACATAGTAAACGAACTTCACTCGTGGGCCGTGACCGTTGAAGACGTAGCTAGATCAATTCAGGACACTGAGATGTATCAGAGGTCGTCATTAGTCGAGTTTCTATACAAGAAATAAACTGCCATAGGAACCTGTAGTTCTGCAATTGTTGAGTGGATGAATCGCTTTCTTTTGAAGCATTTAAGCGGTATATTTAGTACTGCAGCCATGTTTTCCTGTCTGACGTCATCGCTTTGCATTGTGGGTAGTACAGGCATTGGTGAATTCGATTGGGGAGTAATTCGCCAACTCCGTCTCAAGATTCGCACAACTCTGGGATGGCAATGAAAATCTCCCATCACTGCCAGTAACTTCTGCAAGAAGAGCCTCCATGGTGACTTGCATTAATGTAGCCACGTTCTTCTGAATCCCTCTCTCCTGGTAAACTAGGAAGAGTGTTACGATGATATGTTGTAGTTAGTAGGACAAAATTACTGGACATAGCCCCTGTCCTGTATAAACCATGCAAAATACACTCGTGAAGGTTGGAAGCAAGGACTTCAACACCATATCTCAGCCAGCCACAGTTCTTAGGCATTGATTGATCTTCGTTGAGTTTGCAGAAGAATTAACTCAAAAGTCACAGTATTCCTTCCATTGGAGACATGGTCATAGGAAGGTTCAATTCTTCAACAGGGCTGAAAAGACAAGCAGTGCACATACTGCCCCAAAGATGTCTGTTGGAACTGCATCTAAATCTACAGCAAATGAAGGTAACCTGTCCTTAATAACTACAAGGATCAGTGGATATGCTTCTGTAGTCGTTCTTTTGGAGGGAGACCTGTTACTGTACCAGAGTGGCGCTCCACCCACAGTAAAGAATCTACGACCTCCGTTGCCAAGACAACTGCATTCTTTCTTCTTTGTTTTCGAGCATACGCTAATACTCATGTTATGCCATCAATAAAGGGACAATAAAGCAGTTTTCCACTGAAAACTATGGGAGCTCCTCTCTGCATACCTTTTCATCGACACGGAGGAAGTTCCAGTCGAATAATGGGTGAGTACAGCCGAAGATATACACGTCTTCCACTGAAGACTTTACAGCAACATCTTCTTGCACATCTAATTCTGACCCTTTTCAGGACAAGGGAGGCAGAATAGTGGTAGTACCAGTCGAATAATGGATAAATACAGGTAGGTGCACGCTTGCACGCTTCAAAACTTCATAGATCTTCGTCTGTGAATGGACGATAATAAAAGAAAATACGTGTTGCTCCCATATCGACCAAAAATATAATGAAGATCTCTCGACAATTACCCGTCGACAATGAGTACGGCGCATGCGCGGACATGCGCAGACAAAGGGGTCACCTTGTGACAAGAATATTCCTTAAAAAATTCTTGTCGGTCGATACGTTTTTGCTCCACAAAACCAAACAAGCACTTGTGAGGATAAGGTAAGGCTATTTTACGCAATAAAAATCACTTTTAAATCCCAAATATTTCATCATTTCAGGAGAATTTAAAGAAAAAAATGATCACAAAATGTCAGATATATATTGAGACTTTTCATACAACAGTAAGACTTCTGGTTTTCAACTTAAATTCAATAGACTAAGTGAACATCACAAAACATGTAATCCCTCTACCAACAAGCAACAGGTTTTGCTCATTCCCAAGGTGGCCACTACATCAAAATGTGAGTAGATCAAAGCAAGACTACTTTTCAATGCTTTTGACTTCCTCAATTTGTTTAATTAACTTCAAACTCCATTCCCAGAAAAAATTCAGTGAAGGGGCTTTTACATGCATGCGAATCACGTCATCTGGCAACAGCTCACAACTGCAACAACTTTTTTTCTGTTTTCACACGAAATAAATTAACAAAGCAAATACATACTTCTTTAAATGACCGCAACTTTCTTATTTTTCACCATTATTTTCAATACAAAGAGATGGTAAATTTAATGCCATGAAACGCAAAATAAAGTACAAGAACATGATATTTTATATTTGTGATAGCTTCTGGATGAGGCAAAAATCAGTCATTGCTGCAAAGATGGATGAAAGCCGCATTGTAATGGCATATAGAACCACATATGCCTTAAAGAAAACATGTCTCCACTCTGCTCGATTCAGGGTCATGAGTGGTTGCCACATTCCATTGTCTGCCTACATGGAAAACACCCCTTACAGTCTTCACTGTATTACAATGTCACAGAAGTCGAGAAATGATTAACCTGATTCAAATGAATTGCCAATGGACCAATTTGGTCAGATATTTGAAAGTTCTTAATCTCTCCATTGGCAACTGGTTACTCTACACTAATGATGTTTTTAACATAGTAGAACCATTACTACCATTTCAAGCACAGCGGATTTTACTTGGTTAATGAAATCTAATGAAGAATTAGTGCTAGCTGGTAAATCGTTTGGCTGTATGGACATCGATACTGAATGTAAAAATATTGTCTACATAAAGTGTCCAAATCCGGGATTCTAAAAAAGATTTATTCTTATCCCAACCGCTAACAGGAACTGAAGTAATCAAAACAAAACATGGCAGTTCTGATCAAAAACACATAAAATGCTTTAAAAATATGACATAAAAGTGTATATTTCTTTAGATTTAGGGTTTATTTCAAATATTGCAGTGTAATTTTATAATTATACATAAAATGATGATACTGATACATGTCTTTGCACATCGATATTCCGGATCCCTGTCCCAAAATAATAGATCATATCGCCCATATAGACAAACGATGTACCCACTAATATTGAGCCCTCATTAAACTAAACAAAACACATCATCAAAATCTGACCAGAAATAAGAACGTGCTGGTATTTTTAACTGGAGACTCTATGGTGTATATTAATCACAGCACCTACTGTTCTGATAAATGGTGGAGAATTCTTCTAAATATAAACTCTTTCTTCTTGTACGGTATTTTATAATTTCTGGTGATTTCAGACCAGATGTACTATACTTAAAATTTTGGACTGCATGGGTTCTGAGTCTCTGAATTTATGAATTTGACATGGTTGTGAATAAATTCATGAAAATTCAAAAAAATTAAAAGTCTGTTAAATCTCCAGAATAAAGAGAACTATTTCTACTTTGACAGAAATTCAAGGAGACCTGATAATTTTAAATGGAAAAGGCCCAGTGAGTACCTGATATTGATATCTAAACTTTAACAAAGTTTTATATATAACAGATTACTACTTATAGGAGTCTGGCAGGACTATGAGTTTGGTTGAAATAGATGAAGAAAAGGGAAAATCCTTCTAGTGAACCAGAAATATCACAAAAGCAAGAGAATTTCATGTAAAAAGGACTTCACAGATATACTATCACCACTCTCTCAAGGGCAAGCCTCTCCATAATTCCACCCCCCTCCCACAATCTTATGTTATTATCCATAATTGGTGATATATTGTTCCAAGGTCAATTAACTCCAGTAAAACCTAATATGTGGTCAAATTTAATTACACACTTCACTCTCTGTTGGTGTATACTAACCTACGAGTACCTTGTTTTGAATAATTTTTTTCGGAATATCGAGTTACTGTAATTGAGAGAAAAATAAGGTGGGGGGAGTCTTTCAACAATGAATTTCACAGACTGTTTAGACAATTTTACATTTATTACTCTAGCTATTCTTTCTTATCAAAATCGGACACTTCCAGAAGGCAGGCTGCTATTGACGAGTCTGTAATATCTCAAATCATTGGTGAATCTCTGGATATTCTGTGTGAAAGAAGGCAGATCCTGCATAAAATAGAATAAAACATCATAATAAACAGAGACATACTTACGAACGGTTAAATCCTGTAAGGATTTAAAGCACAAGGAACCAGAAAACTACATCTATTTATAATTACTGGAATTTTCTGAGTAAATGTGAAAAATTTAAATTCTTAATTGTTAATTTACTAGATATTCTTATCATTTCCTAATAATAACTATTTGTTGGAGCTGTACAACTGATAGGCTAATGCAGAAATGCAAATTTAAGGTATTTTAATCACCTTAATGAGGCCATAAGAATGGTAGCACTAAAATTTCTATCATGTAACAGTGCACATCAATGGCTATTACTAAATAGTAAATGCATTGGTGGTATAAACAAAAAGCTTGGGAAAATAATGCAAACCTTCCTTTAAGAACAATTATGTTGTTGCCAAAGATTTAGACTACATTTAATGCTTCGATATTTTCAATCTAAAGTTTTACAGATGATGTTGCCAATCTGTCACTTTTACAAAAAAAAAAAAAAAAACTTTTGAAAGTTTATGCTCAAAAAGGTTGAAAGTCAGATTTACAGTTTATGTTATTAAGTGACTGAAGTTAATTAATAATTATGTTAATTAACTAGAAAATGTATTTCTTATTAACTATAATTAATAGTTTTTAAATTACAAAAATAGCATCAGAGATGCCCGTACCCCACAGCCTAGGGAAATATTTTTAACACCATGAGATATAGAAGTACTGTATCAGTACAACGTTCAGGATACTTTCAGAGCACTGTCAGTTATATAAAGGTCCAAACATTCAATGAATGCTTATGTGCGGTGTTGGAGCAAAATCTGTGGCTCAATTGATGAAATTCCATCTGTTAAAATAGGAAGTTCTAAAAGTAAAATTTTTAATGAATTATAATATGACTTTCACAGTGCTTAATCTGCATCAAAAGACAGACCCAAAGGTGCAACAAGATTCTATTGGACAAGGTCACTACGACAAGGTCAAAGCTCAAATCAAGGTCACACCATGATGTTGCACACCTACACCCCCTAACCAATGTCACTACCAAGTATCAACTTCCTACACCTTACAGTTTCTGAGATACAGCCCGGACAAGATTTTATAGGTCAAGGTCACTACGGCAAGGTCAAAGGTCAAATCAAGGTCACACCATGACGTTGCACACCTACACCCCCTAACCAATGTCCCTATCAAGTATCAACTTCCTACACCTTACGGTTTCCGAGACATAGCCCAGACAAGATTTTCAAACTCAAGGTCACTACGGCAAGGTCAAAGGTCAAATCAAGGTCAGACCATGACGTTGCACACTTACACATCCTAACCAATGTCCCTACCAAGTATCAACTTCCTACACCTTACGGTTTCTGAGATACAGCCCGGACAAACTTTTTCCCGTCGCCTGCCTGCCCACCGACCCATCCGGACACCATGGGTGAAAACAATACCCCGACAGCCCTTCAGGGCTGTGGGGTAAAAATAAACAAAAAATAACATGAATGAAAGTGACTTTTCCCTCAATACATATAACACAGTGATATTGCTGGTGGCTTTCAAACAGAAGAAAATTCGGTTTGAAGTGAACATAAAAATTTGTCTCTGTTTGCCCTCAATACAACAACACACATTCAAACACAAAAGACTTGGATGAAAATTTATGGCGGTAGAGCATCAAAGGTGAAATTCACCACAGTGACAATGTGTGAAATTTGCGAGTGAGAAAAACACCCTTCTCTTTCCCTGATCTGTGAAAATATTTTACACTTTGGAATTTTGTGCCTACACTCTGCCTCTAACCTTCCCTGATACAAAGGTGGCACAAATTTTGATAATTTTGATTATTTTAAAGACTATCCCCAGTGGTAAATTTAATATACTATGGCAATTGTCAAATTTCTTACTGTACATTCAGTATTAGTAAAGATGAACAAGGTTAAAGTAAGAAGGCTTTATTTTACTTTAATTTATTCATTCCTTCATTTTTCTTGCTATTGTCACGCCATTTGTCATTTAAATGCTTCCCAAACAGAAAGTTTTTTCACATAGGCCCATGTGTTTTCAAAGGAAGAAAATTGTGAGGAAGTGCTGCTCATTTGCATATTCTAATGTTTCAAACTAATGTTCACATATGTGATCAACAGAAACAGCCATTTGTATGTGACACTCTGTCCACAAATGACAATCCATAACCACAATTTGTTTTCCTGTTTCTATGGTGAACAACACTTTTCCTATCAAAAGGTGAATGACCATGGTGATAATATTTGGGTTTTAAGTGCAATTAAAATCCTGCAGAGAGTCCAGGCTATTTTATTGCTGGTGTAAACATCTAATTTATAAGGTTTTTGCCAAAATATAGCTTTAGCTATTGTTTAAATTATTGCATTAAATATTAGGTGGCTTGGTTGTGTAGCAGTAACAAACTTTTCCAGTATAGGATGTATCATATTTGGTTAAAACAGGATTCAAGAAATTGGAAATTATATGATTATGTTATAAATGGGAGGCAAGTCGGAGTGCCCTCTCTTCCCCAAAGTATTTTATATTATATTGAATACAGGCCACCACAGCATATCTATGATGATGGACAGTAGTTGTGTGGAAGCAATGACACAGGAAGAAAACTGCTCATATGCTCTATAATTCTGAAAAATTTGAAGACTTTCCCATGAATGATCTACTAAGGTAAAGATTGCTGTACACTGAGTATAGTAGATTAGCAGTATTCTTGGCTGCCAAAAGTTTTTTTCTGTGATAGAAATGAGTTGGAGGAAGGTTCTTTCTTTTTTCTTTTTATCAAAACACCGGAAATAAAACACTGATACACATGGTAATTTGACTGTGATTAAATGTTGACGATGCTGTGCCACCCCAGCAAAAAAATTACTGTGATCATTTTAACTGTATTCAGTTTCAAAATTGAGCACTTCTTCATAAAGCTAATTAAAACTTCAATATTTTTCATCAACATATAGTTTGTTCCCTTGTCATTTCAGCTGGAAACAAGAATAGAGGGCCCTCTGAGCACGGTGCAGCTAACATTTCCAGGAAACAGCTTGAACCATTTTCTTAGTAGATGAACAGTTTGGGGTGAAAAAAATTATCTGGAAAATTGCTCTATAAAGAAATGTTTTCTAGATGATAAACCATTTTCCAAAAAATTATAAACTCACAGTGGTTGTGTAAAATGTCTGGAATTTCAATTCTGAGTCAAAGAAGTATTCAGTACTAACAGATCAATCTAGATTGCGCCAACTTAACACAAACATTTTTGCAGACAGGCCATCTCCCACGCCACAGGCATTCACTGGGTATTTTTTGTAGCACCCATTTTGTGTCACTCACAATTACTATAAACCATATTTCATTGATTATTTATTTTTCTTAGTCAAACCATGTTTCCACTGTTTTTGGTCAAACCATGTTTCCACTTTTTCACAAAATATGTGAAGTGTACATCACTCTGACAGGCTGACAGCTTGTGGCAACACATGGCATACAGACAGATCTAGATGCCACAGTCAAAGAAACCACTAGGCAGATCTGGATAACAAAGACAACCTTTATAATGTACTAGTCTATCGGATACAATAATGAACATCTCTATTCGTATTGTAGATATGTGCATGAAGTTGATGATGCATGAACATAATTATATATATTATACACAGTAAAACCATGACAATATATCAGCAACATTGGCAGCTGACACAAATTACTAAAATGAATTGACAATTTCAAACCATACCATAAAGTATCAACCACGTTTAAATCAATGTCTCCAGCAGAGCATCTCAAGCAATATTTCTAGTATATATATCTAATCTAATCTGCTGCTTTTCAGGCACAATATCTTCCCCATTTAGGGGAACTCAGTGCGCTAGTTAACAAAAATCATTTCTAATAAGGAGAGTCGAGGGGCGTTCAAGGTCATTGTGCCAGAGTTGTGGGTGAGACCAAGAGGGCAGGAGACTAAGTTGGGAAACTAGAATTGAAAAGGTGGGTTTTGAGGTGTTTCCTGAAAGATGCAACAGAGGGACTATTTCTAATTTGGAAGGGGAAAGAGTTCCAAAGGACTGGGGCATAGTGACTGAAACAATTACAGAAGTGTTTAATTGATCTATGAACTCTACGGTCAAAAGTGGGGGTATGAAGGAACTTGAGTTTAGGGGTACTACGCCTAGTATTTCTGAAGGAAGTGTTTGGGTGAATTAATTCTTTTAGGTGAACAGGTTGACCTTGGTTGAGAATTTTGTATGTAATGAGGCCTATTTTGAATTGTACCCTGTACCTGATTGGAAGCCAATGGAATTTTTTCAGTTGAGGAGTGATGTGAGAAAATTTCGAGGAACGGGTGACAACCCTGCATATATAATTATATATTTTTTTAAATATCTGATATGGACACTTTGTTTACAATTAACACCTGGTATATGGGATATACTGTGAACCTGTCCATGTATGACCTTAGTTTTTGAAACTGACATAAAAACCAAGACTTTGAACAAAGTCTACAGATGTTTAACTTAACTAATGTGAAGGTTATATATATGTCAAAGTAGTGATAAAGACGGCAAACCGGATAGTTGGTTTCTATTCGATTTATATAAACGTAAACGAAATCCGGTGACAAAAGTCCAAGAACCGGTTCCCGAAATGTTATATATTTCACATCAAAACCTATAAAATATTGCACAGAAACGTTTAAAAATATTTACTTCTGTAATATTTTCCCAATATACAATGAAATAATATCCAAAACGTCTGTTTTATCATCAAATAAACCACATCTTAGTTGAAATAATGGTTCATGTACACGCACCGAAAGTTTTACAGCTTGACTACAGTTGGGTGTATACTAATTCGAACGAATCCGGTTTTAACTGAATTTTTGTTTTCGGGACCCGGTTTCCATATTTACTTTCGATCGTAACACTACGTAAAAGTTGGTGATTTTGTGTCGCTTTTAACTGCAGTTTATGTCATATCAGGACAGGTACTCGGTGTATTCCACTTGTTGCTATGAATTGAGTTTGAACCCGTAACTACAGATGTGAGATCCAAGTGATGATATGCCAAATTTGTCAACCAAATGCGCAAAGACATCTCCATACTTAGATGAAATACGGTATTCTAAATATGCCTAAAATACAAAAAAATGCATTTTCTACTTTGTCCAAAAACAATGAAAAAAAATCACAGTATGAGTTATTGACAAAAAATTTCTGACAAAGAAAAAGTTTCATTTTAATGCAATTACTTAAATCTATTCATAACTTGTAAAGTGACAACACTTCAACTGAATGCCATTAATAATTAAACTTTCTGTTTGGTGTTTTGTCTGCCAATCAAATTTACTGCAATCTGTTTCAATCATGTCAGTTGATAGAGAACATTGCTACATTGTAAAAGCCTTTGACATTTTCCCTTTTTCAAAACAAATTAAACATTTATTTCACAAAAGCTGAAAATAAAATAAAGGAGCACTTTCATTTGATTTAATGCATTTAAAAAGAGGAAAGACTTTATAACCTCATCATTTCCATTAATTTTGTCATTTCCAAAAATTTACAAATTACGCAAAACTACAGTGTGAATTTAATTTAAATTGTTCTAAAAACACCTTTTTTCATTTTTTTTCCAACAGTATTTTATAAAATGATTCCTTTGTGTGACATTTCTCGTGTCAATTTTGATTGTTTTTTTTAAATTAAATATTTGAATGAGTAAAACCAAAGTCAGTGACAACAGTTATAAAAACAGGAACAAGGAAATGGTGGTCCAGGGAGCACAAATCCACGCCAAGCACAAGGGATTGGAAACCAAACAGTGAAAAAATCCATAAAAAATTTCTAAAGTCCAAATGCAGATCAGCATCTTGTGAAAATAAGACCCCTAATGTGAATTATTCTACTGTCCGGTAACACGTCAAAAGTGACCTACTTCGAAGTAGGTCAAATTTTTAAAGAAAAACAAAACAAAATAATTTATTTCCCTATTTACAATAAAAATTCTTACAAAAAATATGTGTTAACATACAGTACTTGCATAAATTAATTTTCGTAATTTCATAGTTTGTCTGTAGCAGAAATAGTTGAAATCTGGTTTGTTTTCAGTTACTTTGGAAAGGTCCCGGATTTGCCGGACAGAAGAATAGTTCTTGAGTTATGGAGCAGACACTGTCGAATAATCTATTTAAAAGTCTAGGGTCTTGATCTAAGTCTGGATCACCCTTGAAGGGGGACTAAGCTAAGGGCACATACCACCTAGTGTGACAATATTAATATCCTGATCTGAAGTGTAGTTTTCAAGTTATGCACGTAGACAACCAAACTGACAAATCTGATTACAAAACTCTTGCCTTTCACCCTTGGGGACTTGTGTAATAAATTAATACATAAATGTGAAACAATCTCTTTTCACTCTGTTCAGTAGAGATCACCAATCACTAATCCACTGGTATAAAGAAACATGTAACCTTATGTATTTTTATCTTTAACATAATTGGAGGAGTTTAAATGAGGTCATAGAGGCATCCTATTACTCTCCAGGAAATTGGAACATCCTTTTAAAATGGGGAGGAAACTACACCTAGTTAACGCTATTCTCTTCTAAGTTGACGGTACAGAGAAACTGCATACATTTGCATATATGTTTTTTGAGTTTCAAAGACTGTAGGTGGACAGTTAGCTGACAAGGAAGCAGTAAATCTTACTCAATAGAAACTAACTGACTAGTTGAAATGAGAAAACAAAAATAGCTTGGCTTGTTTATTTTCCTTAGAGAGGTTATCATAGCTGAGTGGCTGACCTATGGAAATCAAAGACACAATAGCACTTTTAAGGTCTTCCATAAGCTTAATTGTCAATGACAATGGTTAGAAATGCAGGTAAAACAGACCATTTGACAACCTGAAGGCTTCAATTTCTGAAACAAAGCTATGGTAATAGACACAAGGTATTTGACATGATCATAGACTTGAGGTAAGATAGCTATTACAGTTTTGGATTAAGTATATATTTAATATTAAAGAATAAATTTTGTGATGTATCGACAGAGATGAATAAAGTAAGTTCTAAAATACTTGCATTAATTATGTTGAAAATACTGCTCAGTGAACTGCCGGAAATGATAGTGAAATTGACAGTTATGTATAACAATTGAAATGCAGGATTCTGTGTCACTCAATATTGAAGTATTAAGTTATGATCCATTCTCAAATGATTGTGGAATCAAACTCATTCCCAAAATACCAGCCTTGGATATTAACCCTTGCGGATATTTTTACACTACTGTATTTGAGAGATACTGATGGGACTTGATATCCCAAAGGTTGTTAAGTCCATTCTGATAAAAGACAATGTCATTTTTTTCACAAAATAATTGAATAAACAAAAAAAAAACTTCTACTCCTGATTTGTATGCAATTCTGTAGTAATTCCAATTACAGCATTTAGGGAAAAAGTATTCTGAAATCCCTCAGATTGCATGATGTTATTCAAATACTATGAAAAAATGCTCAGTTTACAAAAATTTACACAAGTTGTTAAATTTGTTGAATTTGGAGCAAGGAATCCAACAAAGCTTAAGTTAATGCCACATTGCTTTCTTCCATTTTACAGCTGCAATCATTTTGATTCCAACAAATCTGAATTACACCAATTTTTCTTTTCTAGATATGTTGTTATATCTGGTATTTCTGAAACCAGAGACATACCAGGAGTGCAATGTATTCAGATAATAGAACTTTCAGAAAATAAAAAAAAAGAGATCTTTTAGCAGAAAACACATCTCGAAAAGAAAGTGAAACTCTATTCATAAAAGCAAATACTCGATGATAAATATTTAAAAATACAGGTTCTACCAGTAATTTTACAGTTTTTCAGAAAAACATAACTTGCATTTCTGGTTATTTTGATTCTCATTTAGGCATTTCAGAACAAGTCAATTGATAATCATTTGAAAAAAAAAATTTCATCTATTTTTTTCTTTACGCTAATGGTAATATACAGCATGATACTCACACTTTCTGTGGAGAAGTTAAGAGCCAGAGTAGCTTTCTGGTTTTCATCCAGTCCATCACAGGAAGAGAGGAAATGTGGTAAGAATGAGGTAAAGAAGGCATTGAAGTCCACAGAGGCCATGTTGTAGAGGACGATGCCTATCTCCTCACTAAGGAGAGCATGTGACTTGGCCAGCAGGACTTGCAGTAAGACACTCACAAACTGAGCTAACATCATCTCTCTGAAGAGTTTCTGTAAAATATAATTAATACAAAATTGGCAACATTTACTATGCATTGCCTAATGGTGTCTGACTATACAAAAATCATCTGGTTTATCCCTTAGAAGATTGAAAACATCAGTCTTATAACATGAGACTTAGCCAAGAGAACTTGTAGTGAAACCTTCAAAAACTGGGGCAACATCATCTCTCAGAGGCGTTTCTAGACAGACAAATTTAATACTACATGTATCTTCTTTCTAACAGTTTGATAAAACAATGGTTATCTTATTTATCTCTAAATACATTTTGAAGAAAAATGTCACGAGTTTAACTGGAGAATCATAGCCCATGATATTTTGCAAGTCATCTTCACACACCAAACCTCTGACAGCAACATTTTAATCTACAAAAACTACCAAAAGATGATTAGCCTGGTTTGAATACCTCTGAAGTCAATTGTTTATTTTTTTTTATTTTTTGGTTTACATCGCGTTCAACAGCCAGGGTTGGTATTCACAAAGTTGATCAAGCTCAAGTTTACAACTGTCTATACCAAACTTGAGCTGATTTCTGGCTCAACTTGAGCTTGATCCCTTTTGCGAATAAGGCCCCAGGTCCATATTGTGACGGGTAGTATTTACAGTTGGAGGACCAGTGCATACTATAGTTGGTTAAGATTCTGCATTGTAAACCACCGGGCATCAGCAAGTAACCATTAACTTTCCAACATGAAGTGCCTGGGCCGAGATTGAAACTGGCGACCTCAGAGGTTGAAGGTGAGCACTCTAACAGGTCAAGGTCACTACAGCAAGGTCAAAGGTCAAATCAAGGTCAGACCATGACGTTGCACACCTACACCCACTAACCAATGTTCCTACCAAGTATCAACTTTCTACACCTTGCGGTTTCCGAGATATAGCCAGGACAAGATTTTATAGGTCAAGGTGACTACAGCAAGGTCAAAGGTCAAATGAAGGTCACACTATGATGTCGCACACCTACAACCCCCAACGAATGTCCCTACCACGTATCAACTTCCTACACGTTACGATTGTTGAGATATAGCCCGGACAAGATTTTAAAGGTCAAGGTCACTACAGCCAGGTCAAAGGTCAAATCAAGGTCACACCATGACGTTGCACACCTACATCCCCTAACCAATGTCCCTACCAGGTATCAACTTCCTACACCTTACAGTTTCTGAGATACAGCCTGGACAAACTTTTTCCCGCTGCCCGTCCACTCACCCATCCGGACACCACGGGTAAAACAATACCCCGACAGCCCTTAAGGGCTGTGGGGTAAAAAAAACTTCCAATATTCAGTGAATTAGTCTCAAATTACACAGTTGTTGCATCTTTAAGGAATAATATTAACAAGAGCATCTGGTATCTCTCTAAAGTGGTTAAAAGTAATTCAGTTCTCAATCTTTTTAAAAAACACCAGCTCTGTCTTGATTAATCTGTATTTCATTTATTCTTTTCTGAACAAAGCTAATGCACTACAGTTCAAACACATTAGGCACACATTGGGTATTTTGGCAAGTTTTAGAATAAAAACTATGAAGTCTCATAAACCTGTCAAAATATGACTATTTTCAATGAATTCTTAAAGCCTGAATACATCCTTTTGTCATTTCAATGTGTACCCATCCCTTTGAAATAAATTGTGTCTAGATAATAAGAAATAAAATCAAAGTTAAAAATAAAAGGAATTTAGAAAAAATATGTAGCATTGCTTCTTTTACCATATTTTTTGCCATACAGAGCCCAGATGTTATTATTTTGAAGCACCAACTGATCCCGCATCAATTTTAACCAGGGGTCTACTTGATATATAAATTATATATAATGTTCCAGAAACTGCATTCAAACTGTTTTGTTCTGAGTATTTATTAAAACATGCACTAGCCACTTAGCTGAACCTTTTGTTAATTTTGTACTCCAAATAATCCATCATTCTACCACTAAATAAATACTCGAGTACTCTTGGATAGCTCTAGCTGAACTCAAAATTATAAACTCAGGGGCCGATTTCACAATAGGACTTAGACTTAGACAAGTTTTTGGCTAAGTCAGGGACTTAAATCTATGGCTTTGGTCTTAGCTAGGTCTGGGACTTAAATGGATTTCACAAAGTGTGACTTAGCTATTAAGTGAAAGCTTATCAAATAACCACAGTGGTTTTCGGTGTCATGTGATATTTTATATCTATTTAAAATATAATACTGGTGACATATATCCTTCATTTGATGCATTTAATCTATGGATAAGTACTGTTTTCAAATGGAAAACCTTGTTACCACATACAAACTACCCAAAGACTACTCTTGTGAGGTGCTCGTTATAATTATACTTTATTTACAGCCATTTCAAATTTTAAAGTGGAGAAAAGTTTATGGCAGCCATATTTAAGTCCTCTTTACAAAATTTAAGCCCACTACCTACCAGACTTCAAGTTAAGTCCACTGACTTAGCAATTTCATGGACTGCTTTGTGAAATCCGCTAAGTCCAAGACCACAGACTTACCATTCTGTTGATGAAATTTAAGATCAAAGTCTTAAATTTAAGTCTAAATAAAGGCTTAAGTCCCTTTTTGAAATCAGCCCCAGAAATTGAGGGAAAGATTGCTTTTTTTGTGAGGCTGTATGTTAATATATGCAAATGACATAGTCTCCACTGCCTGCTATAATTATATGCAAAGAAGTCCATTATATTTGGCAGCATTGATTTACATCTAATGAGACAGTTTTAATTGACTGCTATGCTTTATATGCAAATGAGGACATTTTATTGGCTACTCTGATTTATATTCAAATGTGAAAATTGAAAAAGGTTTTTGCAAACGAACGCTAACGGCCCTTATAAAAAAGTGATTAAAATTAATTATATGAAAGATTTACTAGATTCTCAAATGGATATCCAGAAAATTTATGACAATATTTCAGTATAAAAAAAGGGAAAGATGAATGATGATGACAACATGTCCTCTCAATTACTATTATTAAAGATAATTTCAAGGACCAGTCAAAACAAGTTTAATTTCTTACATACTGCAAAAAGAGAATGAGTGTAGAATAGAAAAACATCATAAATGACAAATACAAAAAATATATATCATACGACCATTTTTATGAATAATAGCTAAACTAGAAAGCTCTCGTAGAGCACAAACCTCTGTCTGGGACATTCCTGAAAATTCTAAATTTTATTTTTGTTTCCAGATTCCAGAATATGATTTGGATCTTTCCCAAAATGTAATCTGACTTTACCCACTTAAAAAATTCATGCAGATCTGCTCATTACTTTTGGAGTAATGCCAACCAGAAAGCCAAAGTCATTTAAAATACACTGAAAATGGAACCTTTGAAATTTGGGAATTTTTTTGTGTCCAGAATACAATCCAGATCCTTCCAAAAATACCTAGTACTTGCTTTGACCAGGCCCTACCCACATGCAAAATTTCATAAAGATTCATTTGTTACTTTTGGAGTAATCACCAATACAGATAGACTACACATACTGACAGATATACACAAAAACACAACCTCATGGCAAAAGCAATGTACTCCATCCCTATTTAAACAAAGAAAGAATGCAAAAATTACTGTTACATATCCCTGAGCAACTCAACATAAAAGGGTAATTTTCACTGGAAAAAGGCATTGAAAGGACACAAGAATTTATTTCCATTAAAACAATACTTCTACTTAAAAAGAACTTAACTGAAGGTTTTTGGCTTTATTTTTACAATTTTTAAAATGTTATACAGAATCAATTAATATCATATCTGTATATTTATCTCTACAATATCCATTTGTAAAATTGCAAAACTGACTTAATAACTTTAATACTCTTAATAAAATTGTGCCCCTTATAACGGATGTTGGGAGCTCTAAACACAGCTTGTCAAATTACAAGGCAACCCCAAAGTCCTCAATAATAACAGAACTGGGATTTGCCATTTCAGACAAATCATATACACCAGTTCAACAGTAAACTGATGGATTGCTTTATCATTACTGCTAATATAAACAACAAGAGGTCATTTGAAGCCCAAGTGGCTTCTTTAGTTGCCACGGAGCTCAAAATTGTTTCCTAAAATGGTAAATAAATGGAAAACTAGTCAGCGTAATCAGTGGGGGAATTTTTTGTTTGAATAATCCTCATAAATATCGGCTTACAGGTGGTAATAAATCTGGGTCAGTATTTCCCTGTGTTCTTAGCGTGAGCTCGTATTCTATTCAAAACTTAAGTCTACATTGTTAAATTTTTGGATATTTTAAATTTTGAAAAGATCACTAACAGCTTTATATATAAGATACGTTTAATCTCCATCTTATGCAATATATTTGCTTACACAAGGAATACCATCCCTTATGTAAGATATTTGCTTATACAAGTAGTATCAGTCCTAACTTTCATTACTTGAAGACATTTATAACTATCCTTTATTACACTCAGTCCCATCTTAAACTATTGCCAATACTGAATTTGTGTAAAATATGAGAAACATCAGCAAATATTATTGTATAATTATATTGCTGGTTTATGTACTTATTAATAAAGGAAATGGTAAACTGTGTTAAGCTGTCACAAGGTTAGCGGTACAATATTCTACTTTTCCAGGTTAAGTCAGCCTCAGACTAATAGGCTAATACACCATGGGTTTTGCAGCCTTGATGTCACACTTTTGACCAGATCAAGATATACAGTTCTAACCTTTGCATTGCATCACACATTTTTCAGACTTATTTCTTCTATCAAAAGAAATATTACAGGAGTGTGTCTCCAAACTATCTCAAACCCATTAGTTTTCCACTTAAGGTAAAGTTCACTCCTTTTGGGAATGTAGTGAGTTGTATTTAATATTTTTTTCTTTAGCTTTAGTGATTTTAACACTTCTCTGACTAACCTAATTTTTTTTTTTGCAAAAAATGACTTAATGTGGGTGTTCCATCACACGACTAAGGCTCCCGATTCAGGGTTTTGGGGGGTCGGTTGCAAAAATTTGCTTAGTCCCAGGCGTCCTGTAAGGGTCGGTTGTGGTCGGTTGAGGCCGTGTGAAAAATCAAACATGTTTGATATGTCTCCCGACCCCAACCGATTATTTTTTCCCGCCATAAACAAAATGTCCAGTCCCAGGCTTCCTCAGGCCTCCTCAGACCAAACTTACACAGTCCTATGTTGTCCCAGGCCGCCTGCGATCCTTAGTCCCATTGCAAAACAAGAATCGGCCATCTCAGTCTGGGGAAGCCTGGGGACGCCTCAGGACACCTTGGAGGGTCGGGACTTAATCGTGGGTTAGTCGGGGCTTAGTCCCAGGAGGCCTGAGGCGTCCTGGGACCCAGTCGGTTTGTCTACGACTAGAAAAATGGCTTAATCGGTTCTTAGTCCCAGACCAGTCTGGAGCCGCCTGGGGCCTCCTCAGGCCGATCTGAACTTAATCCCAGACTTTCAGTAGTCCCGCCCATTTTACCTTTTTAGTCACAGACTGTCCACGATTAAGGGTTGGGGACAGGGTCGGGGCTTAGTCCTTTGGTGGAACAGGGGCATAAACAATACACTGCGATATAAATACAATAAGTCTGAATAAGTCTGATGGCTTAGCTTAATTTTGCAATTAATATATAGAGTTGTCTATTTTTAAATAACACATTCAATATCATGTATAAATCATATCAGGACTGGTAATTGAGGTAATGAAGGAAAGCATTCAACATTAGTTGGTCAGGATCCTAGAGTGTAAACCATTTGGCATTAATAGAATTCAAAGCCAGATCTAAAAAGATGGGAGGTCAGAGTGTCACCACTTCACCTGTGAGCCTACAGTAGTTAAAATGACAGACAAATGACAGTAAGTGTAAAAATAAGTAATTACTGCAGCATCAATGACTTACATTCTGAAAAATATTAAAAGAGACACAAACAGCATATAACAAGTGTTCCCTATCTACTTCATTTAATTAATGGGTTTTTTAAAAAAAACCCACCTTTAATGAGGAAAAACATCAAAGGGTCAAAAGAGATGAAACTCTTTGAAACTAAGCTGCACGTTTGGTAATAAGGGGGATAAAAAGGACTTTTTGAAGATCATTTTCAGACAAATGTGTTGACAAAAACTAGCTCTGTAAAAACCAAAGCATCTCGATTTAAAAGAGAAAAAAATATCAGTGAATCTCAAAGAGTTGTAAAGGGTCTTTTGCACTACCGCTTTTGTGATACTGACCACTCTGACTCTATCCAGCAGCAAAATACAACAAGCAGTGCCTGGGAGGCACAAATCCTCACTGGATCTCCAACCAGATACTGGCCAAAAATCCCTAAAAAACCCCTAGAGTTGAGGAGGTCTGAGTCAGGGCAAGAAACAATAAAATAAGAAAATAAGACCTGCAGCATGTCACAGGTTTTGACTTATGGAGCAGATATTGCCAAAAAAATGTAAAAAACTTATGGAGTGTCACTCCAAATCTGGATTATCTTTCAGGAGGATCAAAGCTTGCGTAAAAATATAATGTCAATGATCTGATGTAAAGTTTTTCAGTTATCCACACAGACAAATAGATACAATGACAAATCCTTTTCTGGTGAGGGAGAGACGAAGGTATTAAAATCTAAAACTTAAGCATGTGTTATATTATAGCAAATTACCTCTTCTGGTTTAATTTTTTTATTACCTAACCAAAATAATGTTATCCCAACTTGCTCAGCTAAAAAAGGTTCCAGTGTGGACAAACAAGCATCCTGCAATTTTGGGATGGATATTGTTTTTACTGAATTTTTTAAATTGTGTCTTTTTTATAACAGAGGTGTATAAAACACTAATACTGCTAAACTTGAAAATTTTAATTACTTAAATGTAGATTTTATAAGCTACAAGCTTACCATGTGGGACTTAATGCTGTTCTCGGGTGGCCACACCACGGTCAACACCTTAGAAAAAAAAGACATTTCTTGTTAGCCATAGAATCAAGTTGTCGTCACGTGATAACTTCTGACCAATCGCCCTACTTTCTCGTTGAAATTTTCTAAAACCTACCCCTCAGCTGTAAACAGCGGGGAGGCAGGGTGGGACTCTTCTAAGTCCCACATGGTAAACTTGTAGCTTATAAAAGCTACATCTAAGTAATTAAAATTTTCAATTTTATTACGCTACAATAGCTTACCATGTGGGACTTAATGCTGAATTCAACCGCCCGGTGGCGGGATTACAGCTGAGACTGGAAGATATGTCATTTTTTTCTAAGATTTGAATTAATATATAGAAATAGTGCTAGAAATACCAGTCTGAGTCCCATTTACAGTGCCCCAATCCCGAAGACCGGGCCTGTGAAGAGCCAAAAACCTAAGTAGAATGAGAGACAGTGCTAAAACTGTCTAGATGTTCTGATTGTAGGACGGAAGTGCAGCAGTGCTCACTTAGAGGTCTAAGGGTCCCTAAGGGCCCTTCACGAGTGACAGACCAGCCCAATGGTTGGAATTCTCATAAATTTTTGCCACCTGAATATGAGATTAATGACAACTTAATAAGTCCTTAATACAAATTACTTGATAAACTAAAAAACAAAAATGACCTTACCCCTAACATTTTGAAGGTAAAAGAATACCTAGATCCTGGGAGAAACTCCTGAAGACTTGGTTGTAGCGGATGTGCCCCCCCAGCCCCCCCCCCCCCCCCCCTTTTCCTTTACGAGGACAACTGGTCTGAGGGGAAGGATCTAGGACTTGTTGTGCCACCACTACGGGTCCCAGATACATATTGTTGTCGGTGTCTGACCAAGTAAGGTCTTTTAGGTAAAAATTTGTAAATGTGTTGTGAGCTTTCCAGTGACAGGCTTGCATGATTTGGTCCACCGATACCCCACCGTAAAAGGCCTTAGAGGCCGCGAAGGCCCGGATGTCATGCGCTTTGACTTGGACCAAGTCCAAGGCTTGTTGGTCTGCTTGTTTATAACAAAGTAGGATGGTTTGTTTCAACTAGGAAGAGAGAGTAGCGGGTCTGATGTCTGAGGTATGTCCTTTCTTGAAGGAGATGAAAAGGAGGGAACGAGACCCTCTCAGGTCTTTGGTTCGGTCCAAATAGTACCTCAGGGCCCGCACCTGACACAGGGTCCTGTCTTCTTTAAATTGTCTAGCTACAATGGTAGTCAAGGCAGGAATAGTCACCGGAGACACACTTTGAGAACCTTCTCTTGCTAGTTGGTTTTTGGCTATGAAATCAGAAGAGGGGAACAAGGCGACCTTTTCCCATCGGCCTAGATTAGATACTTTGTTTGCGACCCAGGCATGGATTTCGCTGCGGCGTTTGCCGGAGGCCAAAGCTAGCAAGAAGGCAGTTTTGAGAGTAAGATGTTTGAGGTCTGTGTCTTTCATGGGCTCGAAGGGTGCTTTTGTGAGCTCGTTGAGAACAACAGAAAGGTTCCACTTAGGTAGGTTTCTGGAACTTTTTGGACGATCCCTGTGAAAACTGGAGAGTATGAAGGTCTGCATTATGTGCAATATGGTGGGCCGTTGGGCCCAAAGTGTCAACGATTGCAGTCCTGTAACCATCAATGGTCGAGGGGCGCCTGTTTAGGTCTTGGTACAGGTACATGAAAAAATCTGAGATTTGTTTCACAGATGGAGTGGAGAAATCCACCGAATTTTCTCTGCACCATTTTTCAAATAGGGCCCACTTTGACTTGTAGATGGTCCTTGTTGATGACCGCTGAGGAGCAGCAATTCTCTCTGCCACCTCCACAGAGAAGCCTTGTTCTTGAGCTGTCCGCTCCTAGACACCAGACGTGGAGGTTCAGCTGTTGTGGGTTGTTGTGGAACACATACTTGTGGGACTGTTTGAGTAGGGTCGTTGACACTGGGAGTTGTAGTGGGATCTCTGTTGAGAGCTGCACTAGGTCCCAAAACCAGGGTATCCCTGGCAAGCCTGGGGCTATTACAATGATCAAGCAATGACACTGCTTGATCTTTTGGATCACCTTGTGAAGGAGAGCCGTAGGAGGGTAAGCATAGGCTGTGAGGTTCGTCCAGTTTATGTTTAGAGCATCTATGTCCCAAGCCTTTGGGTCTGGGACAGGAGATACGTACAGTGGGAGTTTGTGGTTCAGGTGAGTGGCAAATAAGTCTACATGAGGTGTGAACCACTTCTGGCAGATCCGTTTGAACACCTGCGGATGCAGAGACCATTCTGTTGACTGCACTTGGTTGGACCTGGACAGTAGGTCGGCCATCACATTCAGGCACCCTGGAATGTGCCTGGCTTTCAATGTTATGTGGTAGTGATGGCACCAGGTCATGATCTTCCACAGGAGAGTACACATCTCTGCTGAGTGAGTTCCTCCTTGTTTGTTGATGTAGGCTACCACTGTTGAGTTGTCCGTCGCCACAGCACTGTTTGGTTCTGGCACTGGTCCTTGAAGTCTCGAAGGGCCAGGGAGACCGCCTTCAAGTCTAGGACATTTATGTGTAGCCTTTTTTCCCGATCTGACCACAGACCCTTTGTAGAATTTTGATCTAAGTGAGCGCCCCAACCTTCGTTTGAGGCGTCGGTAAAGAGTTGAAAACAGTGGTCTTTGGGATGAAGGTCTGCACCTTTCATCACGTTTGAGGGATTTTGCCACCAATCTAGGTGGGCTGCAATGGCTTCTGTCCAAGGAAGGAGGTTGTCCAGCGACTGAGGATATCTCCAGTTCTCCTTGAGATGAAACTGAAAGGGTCTCATGTGAAGGCGTCCCTCCGGGACCATTTTCTCCGTTGAGGCTAGCAACCCAATTAGCGACATCAAACATCTTGCAGTCAAAACACGTTTTGACTTGAGTCGTAGGATCAAATCCTGAAGTTTGAGCCATCTCTCTTGAGTGGGTTTTACAAGGGCTGAATCTAGATGATATTCGTAGCCCACGAACGAAAACACCTGAGTAGGTTTCAGTTCTGATTTTTCCTGATTTATTATCCAACCCAAGGACTGAGTTAGGTCTACCACCGCCTAAGTGTTCACTTGGGCTTCCTCCTGAGACTGGGACCTGATCAGCCAGTCGTCCAGGTATTGGTGAATTCTGAGTCCTCTGGAGAGGGCCATTAGTTTCACTTCCTTTACAATCATTGTAAAGACCTGGGGGGCTGTGGCTAGTCCGAATGGGAGGGAGGTGAACTCCAACACCTGAGACTTGTAGCAAAACTTTAGGTATTTCCTTGAGTTTGGGTGAATGGAGATGTGTAGGTACGTATCCGACAGACCTATCGACGATACCCACTCCCCTGGAATCAGGGAGGTCCTGATGGACTCTGGAGTTTCCATTTTGAACTTTTCTACGTGTAGAAAAGTGTTGAGCCTGCTTAGGTCTATGACTGGCCTCCATCTTTGGTGAGGCTTGGGTACTAGGAACAGGCGACTGTAAAACCCGAGAGATTTTACATTTTCCACCCTTTCGATTGCGTTCTTTGACAGGAGAGACTGGATACAAGTGGCCAGGGCTTGGTCTTTTTGCTGGACCTTGTACTCTGACAGAATCAGAGGGAATCTGACCAAATTTGGCTTTGAAAGGAATGGCAGTACGTAGCCATTGGTGATAATGTTTAACACGTTTTGAGAACATTTGTTTGTTTGCCAGTCTCTCCTGAAAGAACGGAGGCGACCTCCTACTGGTGGACTGAGTGAGGCTTTGGAGGAGTCATTGTGAAGGGGGGTTTCCACGCCCCCTTCCCCTATTTTGGGGTCGAAAACGACCCCTGGAGCCTCTGAAGTTCGGTTTTCCCCTTCCTGAGGAAAACGATTGGTTACTGCTTTGTGAGGAGTTGAGACTCGAACAAGGACGGGTCCCAAAAGGACGAGTTCCTAAGTTCTTGGCGTCTCGTTTCCCCCAGCTGTGGGTGTAAGAGAGTCATCTCGGCTTCGCGCCTAAGCAAGCCGGTATTAGCCATAGAATATAACTCCCTCTGGAGAATATGGGCTAGGGATTTGCTGAGACAAGTGAGGGCCCTGTGTTGAATAAGAATCGTCTTATTCCAAAAATCCATGTACTCAGCGACTTCCTCATATCCGCGCTTTGCTGCTTTCTCAGGATTGGCACCTTTTTGAATCTGAGACTTGATCTTCTTGACAGTTGACTTGATGCTATGTTGACACTTCTCCAGGGAAGCATTGCAAGAAGAAGAAGTTTTAGCAAAGGCAGCGGTGAAATTTAGGGTTGAGATATTTTGTCTAGCCTGATGCTCCAGCTCCTTGAGAACTGGAAGGGGACCTTTCCCATAGGGGCCCCAGAGGGTTTAGGAGTAATACAGATCTTGGCGAAGTCTGTATTCAACTCCTGAATTTTGTCCTGAAAACAGGGCTGTCCCACCCTGTACCACTTAGAAGTGGAAGGAGGAGGCTTGACATATTTACCCTCAGGTAAATTAGCAGCCTTAAAGTCATGTTGAAATTTATCAAAGGCATCCTTGATAACTGAGCTGAGGGGTAGAATAGAGGAAGGACCTCTAGGTCTGAGCTCTTGACGGCCTTTTTCATCATCCAGACCCATCACTGAAGTTGAAGACCTAGGCATAGACTCCCTGGGGTCAGGGAGGGAGAGAATGCGCCTAAAAGTGTCGACAGACAGAGCTACTTCCCTATAATAAGGGGGGTCTGGATCATGTTGTGGAAGGTCTTGATCAGAAACAGCCCCTGAGGGCTGAGCCCTAGATGGCTTAGAAGACCTGTGTCTGGTTACAGGGGACTGATCCTCCTGATGACACATATCTGGACCTTGACTTGTGTTTACTCTTATCAGAGTGCTTTTTAGGTTTGGTAGAAGGGATCCGAGGTTCATCGGATTCCTCATTTGGTTGGTCCAAGGCAGATCCTGGATCAATTTCCTGCCTACTACGAGAGTGGCTTTGCTTTTTGTGTGAGTACGAGACCTCTTTCGGTGGTAGTTCAGAGGGAACAACGTACTGATCCGAAATATCATGCTGGTCAAGTACTAGACGAGGAGGCAGTGCTGGACCGTAGTCCACATCCATAGCCTCGGTTTGAATGTTAGTACTAGGTCTCGGAGGGGGTAGGTCCAGATTAACAGCAATTTTACTGGATGTACCAGGTTTGGTCCCATTTGTTGCTGTAAATGGATATTTAAGGAATCTACAGGGATTTTTCAAGATTTGTTTGAATTTTTTGTTGTAAAGCTGTACCTGGGGTGGGTGGGACAGACTTGGCTGGTGTTTTTAGAGATAAAGAACTGAAGGCAAGTGGCTGAGGACGGGGGTGGGGTGGGGGTGGGGGGTGGGTGAGGTAAAAAGATTGTCAGCAGCACTCTCGAGGTCTGCATTTGAGCCAGTGAAGGAATCCCCATCGTCTTCGCCCAAAAGATCGAGTTCATTATCTTTGGAACTAGTTTCTGCCTTTTGTTTTTTAAGATAACGTTTCCTGTGCTGAATTTTCTTCATCTGTTCATCTGTAAAAGATGCACAGATATCACAGGGAGTTTCGAAGGTGACACAGGGGTCATCACCCTTGCCAGCCTCCCTACAGGTAGGGCAATAGTTGTGTAGGTCAAAACTAAAACAAAAATGGCGGCATTTCTGAGCTCTCAGTTTGTCTTTATTCGTTTGATGGAGAGACATTTTAAACACAATAAAAGATGTGCAATGTAAAGTGCCTGTACCAAGGAAAACTCAAAACACGCGAAAGCAAGAAAATACTTATTCTGTCAAAATATAAATTTTACAGAATGATCTATGTTATATAATAAAAGAAATATCCAAAAAAGAACCTCCAACAATAAGTAAAAGCTGAGAAATAAATGAAAATGTCTCTATATTTACAAACTGCTACCAGTTCAACGTGGCCAACGAGAAAGTAGGGCGATTGGTCAGAAGTTATCACGTGATGACAACTAGATTCTACGGCTAACAAGAAATGTCTTTTTTTCTAAGGCATTGGCCGTGGTGTGGCCACCCGAGAACAGCATTAAGTCCCACATGGTAAGCTATTGTAGCATAATAAAATGTGGTATTTTGAACATCAAGAGGTCAAATAGTTGTCACTTATTACTTAACATGGAAACCCACAGTTTTGATTCTAGAACTTTTAAAAAGTGAGGTCGAACTGGGGGTACAATGTCATGAGTAAGTTTAAAACTAAGGAAAAATACTTTGGCATGTTTCCCCTCAAGTGACCTCTAATATAGGCATTTTTTTAGTTTCATCTGAATTCTGCGTCACTGGTTTATAATAGGTTATTTGGTTCATCCACAGGAATATTAGGGTCTGCACTGGCTTTAACTTGCTCACTGTTGTTACAATCCAGACTACTTTCATTGTGACAGTCCTTTTTATTAGAGTAAGAAATCTAAAATTCGCCACATATCTGAAATTCGCCACATGTCAAAATACTAATAAAATAAATGAATCTTGGTGAGATTTGTTGACTGTATAGTAAATTAAGGCTTTTTGAACTGAAAAATACCAATTTTTAGACAAAAACATCATTTTCTTCATAAAATTAACTAAGGTTTTAGAGGTGGCGAATTTTAGATTCCTGGCGAATTTTAGATTTCTTACTCTACATTCATTTTTGAAAAACTACCTACTGCATGATTTATTTTACATTTTTGGATGTAATATTATGTAAACAGTATATGTAGCGGTAGCACACAATATCTTCGATTTTTTTCACATCTATACACTATCATGGAACCATGATGTCAAACTGCAGTAGTGTGTTTCAACAAATAAATCAAAACCTTGTCAAATTTTCGATACGTGCAGTGTTTTGATTTTTTTAGATATCACATCTTTTCGTTTCATACATTTTATGCATTGAATTATGGACTATGTGTTCTCAAATAATCTTGTCACCATGTAAAATCCACATTGGTCGGCAAAGTAATGTGCAATCCCAAAAGAAATACATCCCATGAAGATATCCTGAAAATATCATGAAACTAGCTAGTGTAGTTTTCTGCTGAGAGTGTGAACGTCAAAGATCTCTCTACGCGTGGCAGCGGCGGTGTAGAGAATGCCAAACCAAAGTGTCCACCGCATGTATCCGCTGGATACAATGACAAATTGTAAACAAAGGCTGCGTTAACAATCAGAGGCCTTAATATTTTAGTTGATCTAAAGAAAAAAATTCTTATTGAATGCCTCAGAATTTTTTCTTATTCGATATTAATCTCAGATAATTCTTATTCTAAGAATAGGGATGTTGGTGAATATAAAAACTGGACACTTTTCTGACAATTCAACTGTAATAAAAAATATTTACTATACCTTGCTGTAGAGTTTCTTGGTGTCATTAAGTGACTCCAGAGCCTCTAGATTCTGTCTGAACACTGCAATGTCTGGTTGCAAGAAGGACTGACCAAAAGCCTGTATGAGTATATTTGTAGAAGTTTTTTTATTACAAGTTACACTCTACTAAGTAACATATAATAGGTTTCGTCATATTCATGATAAACAAAAAAAAATAAAATAAAATAAAACAAAAAAAACACCCCGATTTCTTCAATTTCAAAGCTCTGGAAATCGGTTTGACTTAGAAAAACAAACATGGTAAACTACTATAAACTAGTCAGCATTGTTGAAATGCAATGAACTGCTGGTATATGTAAGATACTGCATTATTTTAGTAGTTCCTCGGTGGACTAGTGGTTTGCAAGTTTGACATCTAATCACAGTGTGGGTTTGACTCCCACTTGTGGCAATCCTGTTCCACTACCACCCTGACTGGAACATAAACTGTAACTTTGATTATTTTCATATTTATATGAAAATTTTGTCATCTTTAAAATTGGGTTCTGATACACACAGCTAAGAAACAAAATAAAAAAAACAAACAATCTTCTAAAAAATATTTATGAAAGAGAAAGAACTGGATCAAGAAGAAAAATACCTGATATTTCCTGTAATTGATCTGCCAATTACATGAAATTACTTTCTTGAAAAAAATCATAACGATGCAACAGAACTACCTTCATAATAAAAAGGAAAGTTAGGCACAGTAACCTGTATTATTATAATCATCAAAATTATGTGGAGTAAATACACAACTGATGGATTATGTCATTGTTGTATGATTCAATCATGTTTGCTGGTTACTTCATTTGAAAAAAACTTTTTCAATAATGTGTCATGATATTAATACACTTATCAAGTAATGATATATTTACTAACCAGTTCCTACTTTAAGGCAAAGTTACATTGCCACAGGGACAGTGGCTGTAGACTGTGTACATAATTACTGACTCTGCTGTAAAAATATACCTTTTCATTACAGTCACAAGGAAAAGGGAAATTACTTACCAAGCAAAAAGAGATCAAGTGTCCGAGTGTCTACATAAATAGCTACCTCTTGTGACATAGACCTTCAAAACCAGTTTCAAATTACACCATGGCTTGAAAGGAACAATCATTTTGCAACAAATGACAAGAGTAAAGAATATTTATAATAACTAATTTAAAAGTGCTGTGCAGAGGCGAGAAGTCTTCTAACTAATTGACACCTAACAAGCATTAAAATGATTTGTTTTGTTGTTTTGTGTATTTTAAACCTGCGAGAGACAAGCACTGAAAACAGTGATGCTGGACCATTTCCATATGTTATGGTTGAAACAGTACCTAAGTTTCAACTTCTTACGCCTTACAGTTTCAGAAATATAGCCTGGACAAGATTTTAAAGGTCAAGGTTACTATAGCAAGGTCAAAGGTCAAGATCCAGGCCACAAAATGATGATGCACACCCCCACCACCAACCATTGTCCCTACCAAATTTAAACATCCAAAAATCCTCTAAATTAAATGGTGCTGAAGTTACTAACAAGAAATTTATTTAATGTAACTATTAATCAGTTAGCTATGGAGCTTTAGCTCTGCAGATCTGACAATTTAAGATGACACACAATATCAAAAAGAATCTGAACAACATTGTTAATCAAAACTGTTACAATGGAACTGTAGCAGTTACAAAGAAAATAGCCATTCACTCCTGATCCTCAATGTTTAAAACAGAAAATAGGCATTAGTCACTTAGCTATTGAGATAGACCGCTCTAAATCATGTTATATCTTTTACGTATAGAGAAAGTAATTGAATATCAAATTTTAGTGAAATACTCTAAATAGAGTCATTTCGGAGTTATAAACAACTTACTCAACATAGCTATTAGTGCTATTTCTCATTTAGCTATGGACCTGGATATGCAAAGGCAACAAAAATTCAGACAACATAAGAAACCAAGCAAAAATTATTTAGGCAATATTATACCACTTCACTTTAATATATAAAACTGAGTGGCACACATGTGCACTCCCCGACACACAAAAGGCATTTTATAATCTCCTGTCTGGTGGGCCGTTGGGAGATAAAAATACTAAGGAGAGAGAGAGAGAGAACTACTTGAAACATTTTTAAAGTAGCCATAGCTTTTAGACTTTGGAATAAACCAGTTCTCTTTGTTGCTATAAATGCCCATTTTGAAAATATGCATCATCCCATATCGCTTATTACAGAAATTATAGTTCATGGATATAAGTCGATTTATTTCTCATTACTTTCTCTCAACTGACCTGCATGATAGAAATGAACTCTTGTTCATGAGTAAGCTCTTCTGGCTGGTTCTTCATCACATCTAGTACTGGCCTCTTGTAGAAGTAGCGCCAGTTATGAACCAGCAGCTGCAGCAGTAACTCGTACAGAGTGGGCTTGATGTCAGGTGAAGGTCTCTGTGGAAACACATGGTACAATACACGAACCATAACAAATCACTATTATGTCACTGAAATGTATCAACATGTAAAATTCATCACTTTGTTTTGGGTTCAACACGTGTAAAACTGATTCACCACACAACATCTAAAACTCAATATGTGAAATTCATTCACCACAATACAAAGAAAATTCATGCACACAAACATCTGAAAATCACAACATGTTGAGTTCAATATTGAAGAATCCTCCTTAATTTGTTGTAAATTGTGGGATATTATCATCACACTTGGGATTTCTGTGTCTATTTTAGGCTACTGCCAGGAGATTATGTTTTTGGGTGTGTTATTATGTCTGTTTGTCTTTGTTCGCAATTACTACAAAAGTAGTAACAGATATTCACAAATTTTTTATGTGTGCAAGGCCTGGCCAAAGAAAGGCGTGATTAAATTTTAAAGATTTGGATCTCGCTCTGAAAATGGTTAAATTTCTTACTCTAAATGTCATGTGTGTGTTATACAGTAGTAAGAAATTAGGGCCCCTATTGCTTCAACTGAGGTAATAGAAATAGTGCTAAGGGTAATCAAATATAAATTGTACACCTAACAAGACCAGGTGAACTATCAATATGAATAAAGTAAATTAACTTGGTCACAGTCATGACGCTTTTTATTTATTTCATAGCAGCAATAGAACATGCTTTAGATAGCTACTCATTCACAAGATGTGAGCTGGTGAAAATGTTATTGGGAAAAAGGTTACAGTTACTGATGTTCCATTCAACTACAAAAGTCAAGCATTACTCTTTTAGTATTGTCCTATTCAACTAGAAGAGTCATATTACATCAAGCCCTTACCACTGCAATTTTAGCAATATTGGAGGTGCCGGGCTTGACAGAGTTTTGTGCTCTGTAAGTGTTTTTGTTGGCAATGCTTTACTTGAATTGAATGAACGGTTACATCTCCCCCATGGTAAGGATACCACAATGTCTTGGATTAAATGCTAAACATAAAATATGGGGCTGATTTTCTTACTAGAGAAAGAGTCAATATAAATTATCTATATGTTTCATTTTATCTTTGTAAATGACATTTACTCCAGGTCTATCTTATCTTTCAGTACCAATATTATGTACCTTTTGCTTTAAAATCAGTTTAATCAGTGGGTTATTTATTGCATAATTTTGTAACATTATAGCATCATTATTGACCTGGGGACAATATTTCCTAACCAGAGAACTCTTAACTATCACTGCACACAAAAAATTTTCTTCATCAAACAGTCCAATATCACAGAATTGGATTGTTCTGCAATTGGGGAAATACAAATTTGATGTCAGAAACACGAGAGACTGATTAATTATAATTGTGAAAGACTCGCTTGGGGAATTTACACAATAAGCTTTGACAGTCTTATCAAATATTGACCACAGCTATTACACTGTTAGTCTGTTAGCAACATCATGTGCAAGTGAAGCTATAAAAAAGTTACATTTGGGCAAACTTTGTGATGGGTAAGTCTAAACTGACATGGATGGATCGTTGGTGTGACTGACAAATGGTTGCGTAATACTAAAAACATCCATTTGTGAGAACCCAACACTTTGGAGCCAAGATTCTGTTTATATATCATTTGATGACAGAATCATTTTTGACACCTTAAGTGGTGAAAACAAAAAAAACAAGCATTCTGACGCATGCATTTATCTCCCGCCGTATAAATTAGATGTCCTAAAGATAGTGGAATATAAATTTTCCTGCGAGATGGAGGCACATGTAGAAGTGACAAGTGTAATGTTTGATTGCAATACTTTTAAAGACAAAAGGCATTTACTCATTTTAGTAGCTATTACTTTGCCATCCAAAGAGCTACAGTTCTGCCACTTCATTATGCAGATCAACTCAAAGTAGGGAAGCACGTCTTTAGAAGAAATAGCCTATCTGTACTACTTTTAGAGATACAAGACATTTACTTATTTTAGTGGCTATTACTCTGCCATCTAAAGAGCTACAGTTCTGCAACTTCACTATGTGGTAGATCACCCAAAAGTAGGTGAATGACTTATTTAGAAGAAATTGCCCACCTGTAATACTTTTAGAGACTAGACCAAGGATGCATCTGTGGCCAGATGCAAAATGTATCCACCGGCAAAGGCAAAAGTAGCTATTACTCAGCTATGGCACGAGCTAGAGGTCTGAAATTTTAGTATGTTATAGCTGACCCAAAAGTAGGTGAATAACATATTTGCACAAAATTCTCTAAATGCAATAGTTTTCAAGTTACAAGTGATTTTACTCATGATGGAAGTTAGTGAAAAGCCCAAAAGTAGGTATTACTCACTTAGCTATTCAGATAGACACCCAAGTTACTCACCATGTTGTTGCTATGGAAAAAGTAGGTGAATGACATATTTTAACAAAATGCTCTAAATGTAATACTTTTCAAGTTATAAATGATTTAGTGTTGAGTAAGAACTTCAAAGTAGCTATTACTCCGCTATGCAATGAGCCACAGGTCTGGAATTTTACTATGTTATAGCTGCCTCAAAATAGGTGAATAACATACTGAAACTAAATAATGTAAATGCAAAAGTTTTCAAGTTATAAGTGATTTACCCAACAGTGATAACCTAAAAGTAGTTATTATTCAGCTATGCCATGAGCTACAGGTCTGAAATTTTACTATGTTATAGCTGACCCAAAAGTAGCTGCATAACATATTTGCACAAAGTGCTCTAAATGCAGTACTTTTCAAGTTATAATTGATTTAGTGCATGATTTAATTAATTTTAATGTATTACAATTTATTTAAAAAATTCATAAAAAAAACTTAAACATGTGAAACTTCTCCAAAATGTAGGTGAATGAGTTATTTGAGAAATACTGGCTATCTGCAATACTTTTAGTGATAATAGGCATTTACTTATTTTGAGTAGGTGAGTAATTAACTACAGGTCTGAAACTTCACCAAGTGAAAGCTGTCCCAAAAGTAGGTGAATGACTTATTTGAGAAAAACTGGCTATCCGCAATACTTTTAGAGATAATTAGCATTTACTCATTTTGAGTAGGTGAGTAATTACCTACGGGTCTGGAACTTCACCATGTGAAGGCTATCCGCAATACTTCTAGGGATAATTAGCATTTACTCATTTTGAGTAGGTGAATAATTAGCTACGGGTCTGAAACTTCACCAAGTGAAAGCTCTCCCAATAGTAGATGAATGAGTTATTTGAGAAAAATTGGCTATCTGCAATACTTTTAGAGATAATTAGCATTTACTAATTTTGAGCAGGTGAGTAATTAGCTATGGGGCTGAAACTTCACCATGTGAAAGCTCTCCCAAAAGTAGGTGAATGAGTTATTTGAGAAAAATTGGCTATCTGCAATACTTTTAGAGATAATTAGCATTTACTCATTTTGAGCAGGTGAGTAATTAGCTATGGGTCTGAAACTTCACCAAGTGAAAGCTCTCCTAAAAGTAGGTGAATGAGTTATTTGACAAAAAATGGCTATCTGCAATCCTTTTAGAGATAATTAGCATTTACTCATTTTGAGTAGGTGAGTAATTAGCTACAGGTTTGAAACTTCACCAAGTGAAAGCTCTCCCAAAAGTAGGTGAATGAGTTATATGAGAAAAATTGGCTATCCGCAATACTTTTAGAGATAATTAGCATTTACTCATTTTGAGTAGGTGAACAATTAGCTACGGGTCTGAAACTTCACCAAGTGAAAGCTCTCCCAATAGTAGGTGAATGAGTTATTTGAGAAAAATTGGCTATCTGCAATACTTTTAGAGATAATTAGCATTTACTCATTTTGAGTAGGTGAGTAATTAGCTATGGGTCTGAAATTTCACCATGTGAAAGCTCTCCTAAAAGTAGGTGAATGAGCTATCTGAGAAAATTGGCTACCTGCAATACTTTTAGAGATAATTCGTATTTACTCATTTTGAGTAGGTGAGTAATTAGCTACGGATCTGAAACTTGACCATGTGAAAGCTCTTCCAAAAGTAGATGAACGAGTTATTTGAGAAAAGTTGTCTATCTGCAATAATTTTAGAGATAATTAGCATTTACTCATTTTGAGTAGGTGAGTAATTAGCTACGGATCTGAAACTTCACCATGTGAAAGCTCTTCCAAAAGTACCTGAAGGAGTTATTTGAGAAAAATTGGCTACCTGCAATACTTTTAGAGATAATTAGCATTTACTCATTTTCAGCAGGTAAATAATTAGCTACGGGTCTGAAACTTCACGAAGTGAAAGCTCTTTCAAAAGTAGGTGAATGAGTTATTTGAGAAAAATTGGCTATCTGCAATACTTTTAGAGATAATTAGCATTTACTCATTTTGAGTAGGTGAATAATTAGCTACAGGTCTGAAACTTCACCAAGTGAAAGCTCTCTCAAAAGTAGGTGAATGAGTTATTTGAGAAAAATTGGCTATCTGCAATACTTTTAGAGATGATTCACATTTACTCATTTTGAGCAGGTGAATAATTAGCTACGGGTCTGAAACTTGACGAAGTGAAAGCTCTTTCAAAAGTAGGTGAATGAGTTATTTGAGAAAAATTGGCTATCTGCAATACTTTTAGAGATAATTAGCATTTACTCATTTTGAGTAGGTGAATAATTAGCTACAGGTCTGAAACTTCACCAAGTGAAAGCTCTCTCAAAAGTAGGTGAATGAGTTATTTGAAAAAAATTGGCTATCTGCAATACTTTTAGAGATGATTCGCATTTACTCATTTTGAGCAGGTGAGTAATTAGCTACGGGTCTGAAACTTCACCAAGTGAAAGCTCTTCCAAAAGTAGGTGAATGAGTTGAGAAAAATTGGCTATCTGCAATACTTTTACAGATAATTTGCATTTACTCATTTTGAGTAGGTGAATAATTAGCTACAGGTCTGAAACTTCACCAAGTGAAAGCTCTCTCAAAAGTAGGTGAATGAGTTATTTGAGAAAAATTGGCTATCTGCAATACTTTTAGAGATAATTCGCATTTACTCATTTTGAGTAGGTGAGTAATTAGCTACGGGTCTGAAACTTGACCAAGTGAAAGCTCTCCCAAAAGTAGGTGAATGAGTTATTTGAGAAAAATTGGCTATCTGCAATACTTTTAGAGATAATTAGCATTTACTCATTTTGAGTAATTAGCTACGGGTCTGAAACTTGACCATGTGAAAGCTCTTCCAAAAGTAGGTGAATGAGTTGAGAAAAATTGGCTATCTGCAATACTTTTAGAGATAATTCGCATTTACTCATTTTGAGTAGGTGAGTAATTAGCTAAGGGTCTGAAACTTCACCAAGTGAAAGCTCTCAATTAGCTACAAATGAGAAAATAGCTATTACTCACTTATGGCATGCAATAGAACCCCAAACTATGTACCATCTTATAGCTAAGGACAAAGTAGCTGAACAACATATTTTAGGCAAACACTCTAACTGCAATAGTTTTGGAGTTACAATGGCTTTACTCAACAGTCAGAATTTCAAAGTAGCTATTACTCAGCTATCAAAGATTCAACAGGTCTGAAACTTTACTATGTGATAGCTTACCAAAAAGTAGATGGACAACATATTTGAAAAGATTTCCCTAACTTTAATACTTTTGAAGATATTTGACATTTACTTCTTTTGTTATTTAGCTACAAATGAGAAAATAGCTATTACTCACTTATGGCACGCAATAGAACCCCAAACTATGTACCATCTTATAGCTAAGGACAAAGTAGCTGAACAACATATTTTAGGAAAACACTCTAACTGCAATAGTTTTGGAGATACAATGGCTTTACTCAACAGTCGGAATTTGAAAGTAGCTATGACTCAGCTATCAAAGGTTCAACAGGTCTGAAACTTTACTATGTGATAGCTTACCAAAAAGTAGATGGACAACATATTTGAAAAGATTTCCCTAACTTTAATACTTTTGAAGATATTTGACATTTACTTCTTTTGTTATTTAGCTACAAATGAGAAAATAGCTATTACTCACTTATGGCACGCAATAGAACCCCAAACTATGTACCATCTTATAGCTAAGGACAAAGTAGCTGAACAACATATTTTAGGAAAACACTCTAACTGCAATAGTTTTGGAGATACAATGGCTTTACTCAACAGTCGGAATTTGAAAGTAGCTATGACTCAGCTATCAAAGGTTCAACAGGTCTGAAACTTTACTATGTAATAGCTTACCAAAAAGTAGATGGACAACATATTTGAAAAGATTTCCCTAACTTTAATACTTTTGAAGATATTTGACATTTACTTCTTTTGTTATTTAGCTACAAATGAGAAAATAGCTATTACTCACTTATGGCATGCAATAGAACCCCAAACTATGTACCATCTTATAGCTAAGGACAAAGTAGCTGAACAACATATTTTAGGAAAACACTCTAACTGCAATAGTTTTGGAGTTACAATGGCTTTACTCAACCGCCGGAATTTGAAAGTAGCTATTACTCAGCTATCAAAGGTTCAACAGGTCTGAAACTTTACTATGTGATAGCTTACCAAAAAGTAGATGGACAACATATTTGAAAAGATTTCACTAACTTTAATACTTTTGAAGATATTTGACATTTACTTCTTTCGTTATTTAGCTACAAATGAGAAAATAGCTATTACTCACTTATGGCATGCAATAGAACCCCAAACTATGTACCATCTTATAGCTAAGGACAAAGTAGCTGAACAACATATTTTAGGAAAACACTGTAACTGCAATAGTTTTGGAGATACAATGGCTTTACTCAACAGTCGGAATTTGAAAGTAGCTATTACTCAGCTATCCACGGTGCAACAGGTCTGAAACTTTATTATGTGATAGCTTACCCAAAAGTAGATGAATAACATATTTGGAAAGATTTCTGTAACTGTAATACTTTTGAAGATATTTGGCATTTACTTCTTTTGTTATTTAGCTACAAATGAGAAAATAGCTATTACTCACTTATGGCATGCAATAGAACCCCAAACTATGTACCATCTTATAGCTAAGGACAAAGTAGCTGAACAACATATTTTAGGAAAACACTCTAACTGCAATAGTTTTGGAGTTACAATGGATTTACTCAACAGTCAGAATTTCAAAGTAGCTATTACTCAGCTATCCAAGGTGCAACAGGTCTGAAACTTTACTATGTGATAGCTTACCAAAAAGTAGATGAACAACATATTTGAAAAGATTTCTGTAACTCTAATACTTTTGAAGATATTTGACATTTACTCCTTTTGTTATTTAGCTACAAATGAGAAAATAGCTATTACTCACTTATGGCATGCAATGGGACCGCAAACTATGTACTATCTTATAGCTAAGGACAAAGTAGCTGAACAACATATTTGAAGAAAAAGTTGTAACTGCAATAGTTATGAGCCCTTTACTCCAAGTAGCTAAGATAGCTATTACTCAGTTATCTTTAGGCCTAAGTCCATAAAACCAAAAAAATTTTCGAGGGCGTGAAAATTCATTGGGACAATTAATTTACAAAAAATCTGTAGCTGTAGTAGTTTTGGAGGAATCTGCGTGACTAACTAACGCACGCACACACGCACGCACGCACGCATGCACGCACGCACGCAGACACAGGCATCATTTCATAATCTCCCTCCCGGGCTAAAGCCCGGCGGGAGATAAAAAAATATGTAGAAGAGTTGCACTGCAGGAAAACTTAAAAGTTTTATGAAAATTTACCTTGCCTCAATTATAGAAGACATCAGAGGCTTCCCTTTTTGCATTTAATCTGATTTTGGAGAAGAGGTGGAACCCTTTCTGGGTAACTAGTTCTTACTCATCCATGAGTTTCTCTGAGTACTGAATATATTTATAACATTCTGACAGATTCCTTACAACAATTATCACAATTATATTAAGGATAAGATATCAGACAAAAATGCTTCACACCTGAAGGCACTAACAATTACCTCCGCCAAGGAGGTTATGTAATTAGTGACTGGTGTTTGTCTGTTTGTTTGCAAAATAACACAAAAAAGGTTATGGGCAGATTTTATTGAAATTATAAGGAATTATAAACAATGGTCCAAGGAAGAAATGATTAAATTTTGGTGGAGATGTGGCTCACTGTCTGGATCCAGGAATTTTTAATAGGAGGAGGTATTACTTTCATGACCATTTATATGTCTGTATGTTTGTGTGTTGGTTTGTGTGTTGGTTTGTCCATTTGTCTCTCTGCCTGTTTTAGCAGGATTATGCAAATACTACTAATTGGAACTTCATGAAAAAAATTCAGAAGATGGGTCTTGGTTCATTTTATATCCCATAAAATTTTGAGAATGAGTGATCTGGATCACTTCACTCAATAGCAATATTCAATATTGGAGGTGTGGGGCCTGAGTGCTCTTATTATACATAAAATGGGGGGGGGGGGCATAACAGGATTATAGACAAAGATTAATTGTTGTTAAACTGATCCTATTTTTACTTAGGTTTGACTTGCACTGGTTTTAATTATCCAGAGTCTATAGCTCTCAACACCTAAGTATCTGAAAGACAAACAATGAGGTTTACCAAGATATTTACAGTATATTAATAGTAAATTTCTGAAATACCGTCAGCCTTCAGGTTAAGAACTTATTGAATTATACATATTGAATGTGCTAATAAACAACCTTGATTTTAAGTTTTATGAAGACTTTTATATTAAAATAGAGACTGCGTCAAAAAAAGACCTTTAGTGAACATGGTTTTGGGTCCACTGAAGAAAAATAATATCTAACAAAAATGTGTGTTCAACTGAAAATTTCTTCGGATATACATTTTGTCTTTCAGACTTTGCCCAGAAAAGCGCATCATAAAAATTTGGCTCTTTACATTATGGTGACGCTTTGTTTCTCAGTTATCACTTTGTTATTCTTCAGTCAATTTTTAGTCAGACTCCATTATTTAAAGTGTCATTTTCTTTTCCATAATTTTTTTTCTTCCTTTCAAAAAAAAGAAGGTATTTAAAGGTTCCTTTGGAGAGTAACACCGAAAAATAACCAACACCCAAACTCCATTAGTCCAACGAAAAAAAAACGTCTTCTAATTTCAAAGTCAAATGGTTCCATATTTTAAATTGACACCAAGGGAGTCTTCTTAGTCCCAATGACTGTGCTAACCTCAACAACATATTACAGTAGATTATTTCAAACTATATTCCCAAGTCAGGATTTCTGCATTAATGAAGCCTATTCCACATGTGTCATAAACAGGCCAGAAGAAGGTGTAAGCAAGCCTGGGCTTTAAATCTTGGTATTTTATGAGGGGTTAGAACTTGTATTCTGGATGTTTTAGAACAAAGTGACATCTCAGCATGGAAATGCCAATATCATGCAGAGTGCGGAGACCAAATGAGGGTCAGATAAGCCTGATTTACTGAAAGCCTGAAAATTGCAAAGCCACAGAAACTGATGTGACTGTTATTATCTTCCTCACAACATGAGAAATGTGTCACTTGGGTAACCTCTTAAAGTACCCAACAACAAGTTGTATTTCTAACTAAAAGTTATTTGTAGGACACAGACCTCCCCTAGTTGGGGCGGGGGGAGGGAGGGGTTGGCCAGAATATGATCTGGATCTTTCCCAGAATGTAACCATTTCTTCCTTTGGCCAGGCCCTACCTACATAACAATTTTATGAAGATCTGCTCATTATTTTTGGATTAATGCCAACCAGAAAGCTAAAATCATTAAAAAACATTTGAAAATGGGACCTTTGAAAATTAAGAATTTGTTTGGTATTCAGAATACGATCTTTCCCAAAATTTAATTACTTCTTCTTTTGGTCAAACCCTACCCACATGAGAAATTTTAGAAAGATTTGCTAATTCCTTTTTGAGTTATTGTGAACACAAAACAACAGACAAATTTTGGACCACAAAAGGTAAAGTGCTCCAAAATGTAAAGTGGGGCTGCAGAATGTAAAGTTGCTAATGTAAAGTGCTGCAAAATGCAAAGTGGTGTGGCAAAATGTAAGTTAAATACTCACCTTATCCTCACTATTGCTATGTGTTGGAAGGAGCAAACATAAAGGACCAAATGAGAATAACGAGAATATTTTTTAAAGAAATATTCTTGTTAGTACTACTGCGCAACACCCCCCCCCCCCCCCCCCCCCCCCCCCCCCCAATCAGCTCTAGATCCTATTGGGGTAAATACGTGCATTTGGTGAAAATACGTGCATGGATTTAGGCTGTGAACACCCACAAGCTTTACGCCTGCTGCTACGGCTGGTGACTGGGTGGCGCAGGGACCAACTACAACCCCAGCCTTTACGGGCTGGGGTTAAAAATCATCGATACTTTCACACCAGCCTACATTCAAACACACTTATTACAAAGAATCAAAATTATGACTGAAAAAAATTCACAGTCAAATTATCATAAAATTACAAAAAAAGGGCAGCATTACAAGTAAACTTCTCTGGCAATAACACTGAATAAAACACACATTTTGCAGCACTTTACATTTTGCAACTCCACTTTATGTTTTGCAGAACTTTGCATTTTGTAAACCCCTTTACCTTTTGCAGAACTTTACAATTTGTGGTCCAACAAAAATGAATGCACAAAAACATAACTGCCTCGTTGAGGTAAATGTTTTAATAGATTAACATATGGCCTAAATTTGGGATATGAGAGGTTATCAGGGTACCGGTACAGATATTTCCACAAGCCTTAGGGTGAACCTATGTTTTAGTCAAAATTTTGTACCTAACTTTCATTTTTACATGATTTTAATTTTACTTTCAATGATATTTGATATTTTATGTGTAATAAATTTGTTAGATCACCCTCTGTATTTGTTTTACTTGTACTTAACTTGGTTTTTACTAAAACACAGGTCCCCAGTATGGCGGGACCAGGTTTTATGTTTGACCTAAATGTGTTGAGAATCTGGTATTCCCAAGATAAACAATTGGTTTTGTCTGTTCTGACTTTCACATGCTGTGCCACATATTACATTTTGCAACCCCACCTTATGTTTTGCGGGACTTCAGATTTTGTGGTCCAACACATAATCTAAACAGGTAAATTTAGGTGGAGCTAAATATGGTAAATATTTTCAAATAGAACCACAGATGTGAGAAGTCCGTATGTTATAATCATCCAATTATAACAGTAGTAAGGATACAGTACATCACAATACAAATCATATTGCAATACAATGACAGATCTAGCAACTAGGTGCTGCTTTACCACAAAATTTAATAAATAAATCTTGGAAAGATCGACATAACAGTAACTGGTAGTCTACATAATCAGACTCACCTCCGCAATGATTGGATAGATTTGTTCCAATGCGATGCTGATCACATTTGGCAGAAAGAGTTTGAAGGCAGAGCCAGGTTCCATAACAACCAGTTGTAACATCTTCAGGAACTTGTCCACCACCTTACACCCAGTGTTACTCTCCTGTACAGACAACAAGAAATCATGCAATGTTCTTACTAAGGTACTAGTGCCATGCTCTGTATTATTACTAGTTGAGTGTGCATTACTAGGAAGATTATCAGTGCAGAATGGAGTCTATGAAAACACAGTAAACACGGTTTATTGCTAACCTGTCCATGGTCCAATAATGAGTATTATTGACTGGGTTCTGACGTCACCAAGTATTTGTTCACAAATATTATATTCTCACTTGAAATTTTAAATCTACAATATCTCAGTAATTAGTGCATGGATTTTAACCAAACAAAAACGAGAACAAGCAGTATAAAACTAGATTGGGCCAACTCGGCGCCAACATATCCCCAGACAGGTCATCACTCACGCCACAGGTTTTGATCGGGAATTTTTTAAAACATAATTACCCATTATTATATGAACTTCAGCACATCAATCTACTCTGTTTATATCTTCCCAAGGAAGATGGTGTATCCCCAGACACCAAATACATAACTCAAATTATATTTTCAATCTTCCTGCAATGATAACTCTAAACCTATTTTCAAAGTATTTAAATGATTGATGATTGAATGTCCATTCTAAAATAATAATCCCAAAAGAGCATATCTGTTTCTATATTTGTTGACAAATAAAATATTATTTTTAACTCAACTCATCATACTTTTCAATCTTCCTTCAAAGTATTTAAATGATTGATGATTCAATGTCCATTCTAAAATTCATAATCCCAAAAGCGCATATCTGTATCTATATTTGTTCACAAGTAAAATATTATTTAAAAAAAAATTATTTATATTATTATTTTATTATATTATTTTTAGAATTTGCAAATTGTTTTCAGTTATTCATTTCCTCTATACCTATATATGTGGTCCATATATATGCAACGTAAATATGTGACACAATCTCAGTTCTGACTCCCCTTTGTGTTATATGTAATGAAGCTCACCACCTCCCACCCCCACCCCTCTCCCCTTCTCCACACCTCTCTCACTATTACACAAGATCTGCAACCCCATTGAGTTCTTTGTTTCTCATCTGATATCATTAAATACCTTTGTTTATTTAGTGTCACTCAATATAGCTGGAGGTCCCAGAGGTGGGTGGGGGGAATCCGGGTGGGGGATGTGGGTTGGGACTACAAAGAGATGGAGTGCTACAGCATAAATGGTAAACAAACAATCTATATAAAAGGGGTACTCAAATACAAAAAGAATTGAGAATTTTAAGTATGTGATTATCAACTGAAATGAGTTCATAACTGTAGGAGCTCTGTCAAAATTAACTGAGGCAAGTTGAATAAAACTGGGCTAGTTGAGGGTTAAAAATCCCCTAGTTTTACTACATAAGGATATAATTTCATTAATATTGGGACTTAAAGCTCACTTAAAATGTCCATTTTGTCTACTTGAATATGTTTAACCAGTTTCATTTTAAAAAGTTAAAAACTCAGCAAGCAGAGGTATAACACACAAAAATAAGTTCTTAAAAGACTAAGATAGCCATAACATTATTAATATTCAAAATTTAAATAGACAGGCATTTCCTTTTAAAAATTCAAAGATTTCAGTTCTATAACCCACATAGTTTGACAGTTACTGGGCTTTAAAGTGGCATAATGTCCATAAATTGGGTTTCTGTGGGCATTTTACAATATTATTGTTAAAGAGACCTTAGCAATTAAACAACAGATCTGAAACTTTTTGGGGGACATACATAACAAACAAAAATTATATATAATACAGTTTAAGACTTGTCACACTAAGCATTTCCAAATAACAGGGCAAAATACGGAAAAAATGTCCAAAAAGGCACTTGGGCGAGTGTCTATGGCCCTCATACACAGGTTAAATGTCTACTAAAAACCTTGATTTTTGGCATATGTAAAAAGGACATAATAATGCATTCCCAGATGGGATTTCAGCTCCATCAATCACATAGTTTAACAGTCACAGGGCTTAAAGGTGGTAAAAAGTCCAAATATTGGGTCTCTGTGGGTCTTTTAGAGATCTCGATGTGGCTTTCAAATTAAAGCTTCAGACTTAAAATTTGTTACATACTAAGATTACACATAGAATATGTATCTAATAAAGTTTGAAACTTCTCAGACTTACCATTTCCAAGTTACAGAGCAAAATATGTGAAAAATGTCTTAAAAGGGTCACTCAGGTGGGTGTTTAAGGTCCTCATACACAGGTTAAATGTCTACTTGAAGCCTTGATTTTTGGCACATGTAAAAAGAACATAATAATGTCTTCCCAGATGAGATTTCAGCTCTATCAGTCACATAGTTTAACAGTCACAGGCCTTAAAATTGGCAAAAAGTCAAAATACTGGGTCTTTATGGGGCCTTCTAGAGACCTAAATGTGGCCTTCAAATTAAAGCTTCAGACTTAAAATTTGTCACATACTGAGATTACACATAGAATATGCATCTAATACAGTTTGAAACTTCTTAGACTTACCATTTCCAAGTTACAGGGAAAAATATGTGAAAAATGTCTAAAAATGGTCACTCGGGTGGGGATTTATGGTCCTCATACACAGGTTAAATGTCTTCTTAAAGCCTTAATTTTTGGCACATATATAAATAACATACTAATATCTTCCCAGATAGGATTTGAGCTCTATCAGTCACATAGTTTGACAGTCACAGGGCTTAAAAGTAGCAAAAAGTCCAAATATTGGGTCTTTGGGAGCCTTTTAGAGACCTCAATTTGACCTTCAAAATTAAAGCTTCAGACTTAAAATCTGTTACATACTAAGATTACACACAGAATATATATCTAATACAGTTTGAAACTTCTCAGACTTACCATTTCCAAGTTACAGGGAAAAAGATGTGAAAAATGTCTTATAAGGGTCACTCGGGTGGGTGTTTATGGTCCTGATACACAGGTTAACTGTCTATTAAAGGCCTAAATGTTGGGGCACATATAAGAAAACACATAGATATATTCCCAGATGATATTTAACTTAGATGAGAGACATAGTTTGAAAGCTACAGAGCTTGAAAGTGGCAAAAAGTGCATAAATTGGGTCTCTGTGGGCACTTTTGAGACCTTAAGTCGACCCCTTTGGGTAAACCTACAGCCCTAAAATTTTCTACAGACAAGGATTACATATCAAAGTTATACCTAGCGCAGTTTGAGACTCATCAGAATTACCACTTCCAAATTATAGGGCAAAATATGTGAAAAGTATAGCAAAAAATCCCTAAGTGGGGCTATTTATGGGCCTCAAACACAATTTTCTCCTCAACTTAAAGTCGTGATTTTCGGCACATGTACTAAGAACATATTAATGTGTTGTCAGGTAAAATTTCAGCCAGCTGAGCATCATAGTTTGTGACCTACAGGGCTCTAAGTGGCCAAAAGTACAATTTCTGACCTTAAGGTGGCCATAAGTTCTTTTTTACTGGGAGTTTAAGGTCACCTTAAAATAGGGATCTTCCTTTGGGCACCCTTAACATGTGTACCAAGTTTGAAAAAAAAATATTACTTTGTTTTTGAGTTATCGCGTCCACAAGGAAATTTCTACGGCGGCGGCGGCGGCGTGACGGACCTGAATCCAATATATCCCCGACTTTCGTCTGGGGATATAAATATCTTTCCAATGCTATATAGAATGTTTTAGTAGGTTAACTGCTTATTATGAAAAAAAACGGCACTTGTTTATGGAAAAAATCATCCAAGAACCATGTCAAAACAAAACGTCATGGTGACGTATTTTTATTAGCCTCTACATATATGATGTCACAACATTATATTTGACTAGCATAATGACCAGTTTATAAAATTCAGCTAATAATAATAGTAATAATGTAATTTTCATCAATGATTATCAGCCTGACACATCCATTAGTGCCCGAGGCAAGCCTCGGGCACTAATGGATGTGTCAGGCTGATAATCATTGATGGTGGTCCATTTCTACAGCATATTGCCCTATAAAATTACATTATTGTACTATTGTCCATGCCTCCATAAGGGCCCACCTACAATCTTATGTTATCACCAATATATTGCCAATATGTCTTTTTGAGGTAAATCAACACCATTTAATCCAAATTTCAGGTCAAATTTATTAGTTTTTATCCATTTTGCAGTACTTTGGCAGTTTTTTCATATTTTATTGTTAATATTTGCTTCCATTAATCTAGCGATGCTTCCTGTTGATGTATACTAAAACATGAGTATCTAGATTCTAGTCATTTTTTTTCAGAAACCTGGCTGGTTTACATTGTTGTAAAAGTCCAACCTGAACTTTTGCAAAGATTTAGACATATTGCCCCTGGGCACTTCAGAGAGCAGAGATAGTATATGAGAGTGTTATGGGGTCTGGTGGGAAACATACTTGCCACCCACCACTTGGGTCACAGGTTCAAATCCCAGCCACAATATGCAGTGCAGAAAGTTGGTAGTTGCATGATGTTACCTGATGGATTCGAATTTAATCTGATATCTTCCACATTGAAGTTTAATTTTACCAATAAAGAACATGCTAGGGAAGGTGATTAGAATTTCCCACATGCCATGATTCACCAAGCTTAACTACTTGGCCAGTGAGGCCCTCATACTATTAGGGCTCTATATCACTTGGTTGTATTCTGAGGGGTAACTTTAGTCATGACGGAGAGTGCTGTGTATTAATCTATCTAAATTCTATGCTGTAAACTATACAACAAAGTAATCAGTATGTGACTGCCTGCCAGAGATGCAATAACCGCGCTTAAGCAACATCTGATGTGGAATATCTTGAACTGTTATACATAAATCAGCCAGGAGACAATTTTTTGGCCCCTTTATTTCACTACAGAAATAACCCATACCCAGGGTGCCCAGTTGTCCAGAAACACAATGGCCTGGGATTGACCAGACAACAATGACCTCCTAAGCGGACATCACATCACAATGCTTATTGATGAATGACCACAACTGTGGTAAGGCATTCTTTAGCCCTCCTCGCCTTATTTTTTCTTTAACATTAAGCAACCATTTCTAAGCCACATAACAGGATTGCATGCAAATTGTAGAGGGAATTGCGAAGTCCTTCTGGAGCAAAGACATTCTGACAAAGAGCTCTAATTTTGTAATTGTTGAGAAAAAACATATTCCTTGCACCTCAGTATAAAGCGCTAAGTAGCTGTAATTGTTTAGAGTTAAAATAATTTCATAAAATGGCACAATAAAAAGGTCACACAATTACAGTTTTGCTAATATTCTACTCTATTGCCAAGTATATTACCTGCAAAATAATCTCCGCCAGCTGCTCTCTTGTAAAGAGACTCATGAAAGTCTGTATCACATGCTCTGTGAATGGCACACCCATCTGTACCCGCAGGCCCTGAAACAAGGCCAGGAAGAACCCCAGGATGTCATCCGTAATGTCTGGTTGATGGATGTACACCGGGAAGATGACTAGAGCTGTATTGATTGGTTCCTGGACTGACTGATAGCACAGCTTCTTCGAAATACTGATCCCTTCTACTGCTAGGGTCAGTACCAAGTCTGTTAGCATGGTAAGAATTCTTTTGACCAGTGGTATGGCTGAAATAGAGGAAAAAGTAGACTGTACATGCATATTATTGAGTGATGAAGGTGGATTATGTAAGAAGCAGCAAGAGAAATGATTAGTGAAGGGATCATGTATGAATATTTACATATCGATCGATACATCTTTCAGAATTTCAATATCCATACTAAAAATGTTAACTTCAATATCATTTTCAGCACCTGCCAGGAAGAATTTTCAAAATACCGTAAATGACCTATTTAGCGCACAGTGCGCTAAGGAAAGACTATTTTTATTCAATATTTGGTGGAAAAAAATTCCCCTTTTAGCGCATCCATCATGAAACACTTTCCGGGATGAAGTATAGGTCAATCCGGTAAGAATAACGGTGTTCTGACATTTAGAATCTACTAAAAATACCCACTTCCTGTAAATATGGCGGTAGATAAAAACAAACTCGAAATTCATGACAAAAATGTCAATTTATTAGTAAAAATACATACAATATATAAAAATTATGTGGATATTTGTGCACTGTCATTGACGATATTGCTGGGAAAAAGAGGTAGGGTGCGGTTACAAGGGCGGATGTGCTAAATAGGTCATTTACGGTATGTTGTAGTTATTCAGTTTAGTGTAGTTTGATCATTAATACTCATACATTACAGTACCTCATAAAATTCAAATGTTTTATAGCCAGCTTCTATTAAATTAATGGTCAGTTTTGAACATCTTATAAGTTAACAAAACAATTTTTGACAACTGAAGAATCAGTGGATGCAAAATAATGCATTCTTTTGTGTGAAATTGTATTTTAATATTGATTGGTATGCAAAGCCAAATTAGAGGTGGATATCAATATTGAAATTACATTTTAATCCTTATACATGTACTAGAAATGACATGCAAGTATTGACAGGGATCTTTGTTGACTGGTGGCAGAGCTATTAAACATAGTGATACCTTTGATTTCTATCATCTCTACCTATTATCACTACCTCTCATCAGTTACACCTTTTAATGGCTACAGTAAGCCTGTCCCATTTTCTCCATCACTTCACACTGATTAAAACTGACATTGCCTGTGATAATATGGGACCTATGTAAGGTTAAAATCAAAAGTTTGGTTATTTTTATGTCCTTTCAAGTTTCAACAGCTAAAGTTGAAATCATGACGGGCTCTCAGTGTATGCCATATATTGACATGAGCTGGGTTCAACCTGGGATGACAGAGATGTAAATTCCAAACTAATCCACCACTCAACCATCGAGGCATCTGTAGGATGCAAGGGCAAACCATGTCTTCTGAATAACTTGCTGGCTACATTAACAAAATACTTGGCTAGTTTTTACTTTACTGGTATGAGACTTGGGGAATAATTTATATTCTTTATTTTGTTGGCAAATTTGATCCTTTTATTTAATTGCAATACACATGCATACTATTTATGGGGGTTGGGGGCTTGCTCCCAATTATAACCATTCATTTAATTTAATTTCCTCAACAGTTTCCTGTAGTAATTATCCAATATGGCAGATCTTGTACCGGTAAAGTAAAATTGCTATAAAGTACTTTTCAAGTGCAAGTTCTAACGAGGCTGACACTTCCAGATCACTTTTTTATGTCATTGATTTTAGTTGTAGCATAGCGTGATGAGTACCCGACTCATCACTGATGTTAACCCTTTCGCTACCATGTGTGTCGACTAGCAGTCGACATCAATGTGTATTACAAGGGACCATGGTCGACGGCAATAATATATATTTCTTCTTTCCCTTCAGTGTACTGTTATACGTTTTCTTTGGTGTATCAGTATTAAACCGATTTTTTAAGTATTTTATATGAAAGTTATGCTATATTTTTAAAAAAAAATTCACCATTTCACCTATTTTAACTGGTTTCTGCAGATATTGCCGTATTTACCGCATATAGCTGCATATTGTTTACTCGTGGTTATTTTTATTTGGGGAATTCCCACAAATTTTCCCATTCGACTTTCATCAATTCCTAATGAAATATGCCGAAAAATACTGCAAATAAAGTGTATAAGGTAGTGAGTTATTATTTTACTTCATTGGCGTTTCTGACGTCATATGGCTACAGTCCCATGGTATAATGTTCCTTCAGTAGCGAAAGGGTTAAGCAGCGATGTGCCACATTATCACCTGGATGGGTGACCATCTGACTTCTAGGCCAGCTATGGGATGTATCGGATGTGGAATTTGTCATTGCCAGACTTTTATAAATTATAGTGCACTACTGGTGTCCCCAAAAGACTAAAACACTTTTTGGCCTTGTTTCAAAATAATCTTGTCTACTCTACTCTGCTTGAATGTGCAATATCTCCCCCACTGATGGGGATTTATAAGGGCACAAATTCCTCACAAACATACTATATGCAGTTTACTGCAATAGAAATTTATCCAATTACTGTAGAGTTATTGGCAAACTATAACAATTTAAGGAAATAGAAAATTCTTAAGTTTCATTTATAATGGACTCACTTTTTCCTGACAGTCTTTAATGAATCCATTTGTGGAGACTTAGATATATGGGCAAGGTTACAACTTCACTAGCTTTTAGGTGGTTATGACCTCAAGATAAATAGCCAGCCTCAGCAGACAGTAACCCCAGCCCAGAGGTATACTTAGAACAACATTAAAGAGGCATAATAATTAGAAAATCTAAAAATTTGGTGAAAATCTGTGTAGGTATGGTCTGTAACAGCAACAACAAACTTTATCACCTCCAATGACAAAAGATAGAGGTCAACATCGAAAATTTCACGGGAACAGAAACACGTCAGTTCTAGATAATGGTAAATATTTAAATATTATTGGATAATAGAAAAAGATCCTATATTCATTTCCACTAATACGGGAAGTCTACTTTACAGGGTTATATTGAAAAGGTTTTGACTTTAATTTATAGTTTTAAGAGGAAAATGTTACAACAGGAAAAAGAAACAGAAATATAAAGAAACTAATCTTTCTGTGTAAATGTCTTAATATTTGCACCATCTTGCCCAAATCCTTTGTTGTCAGCATCTTCATGAACATTCCTAAAACTTTCTTCCATTTTCTAACAATTGTTAAAGTTTGGGTTTTGTACCAATAAAACCAGACTAAAAAACAACGACCGATGGTGAACAAAATCTAATTATCATTGCAAATTTAATGACTCTGAAGGTATGACCACCCGCAGACCGATTCACTACGACCCAATGACATTGGCACCTTAATGAAGAACCACTCTAGGTTGTCAACCCAACCAATCCATAGTACTGTTTTAACTGCTCTGAGAGCTTCCTCATTTTGCCAGGGTGTTGTCTACTGTTCTCCTTTGACACAATGGCATTCCATGTAAAGTTAACGCTGTTATTGAATTCTTATTATGGAGAACACCGTGATCATTCAACTTTGGCAAAAATTATATATAAAACACGTAAACAAGATAATATTTGTTTTAGCAAGAACAAAAAAAAGACTGAGGATAATGATCACCTGTTCTTAACTTTGCTTTCTAAAAAGAAAATAATTCCATTCTCAGCAAACAAAAATTATAGAAAACTCTAATCACCAGAAGTGGTTAAAGAATTTATTTACTGTACTGTGTACAGTGTAAAATTTGCCACAGTCTGTGAAATTCTCCAGTTACAAGACCTGTTTCTATTTCCTTGACTTGAAGAGAAATACTTTGTAAATGCTTGTGATTTTTGTGACTTCATTAGGCCCTTGATTGACCCTGATGCAAATTTGGCATAAATTTTGATTGTTTTGTCTTATTTTTTAAAGGGGTGCCACTTATTAGCAAATCTGAGATATTGTGGTGAATTTCACATCTTTTACGAGATCTAGATCAGACACAGATTGAGCCTTGAATTCCTTTCCTCTCAAAAATTCAGCACCCTGGTCACCCCCCGCCCAACAAACACTTTAAAAAACTCACCACAGAAATCAGAATATATCAAGCAAATAGAACACCAAATGAGTTTTACTCAAGTATGGTAAAAACACTGACATATTAAGTCACAAAAAGCAGTACATTGCATAGTACCACTTCAAGGATGTTGCACTGATTTGTCAGCAGTGAAATAAAGTCATGTCACAATAAAACAAAACAATGAAGTAGAAGTAAAACTTAATAATGAGGGTTTAATTTAATTGCAACCTAAAAATCCTGGCTATAGCTTACTGCAGTTAAACATCAGTAGAAGTTGTGTGATAAAAAAAGATTTTGCAATGAAAAGTGTGGTTTAGATTTTTAAATTGAGGTGTATTAAAATTTTATATCTTTTGAGTTGAATAGACTATCTCTAGTACACTGATATTTTAATTCGTTAAACTGTGGCCGTTTCTATTGTATATCATCAAAGTAACTGGCCAGACTGATCAGGAGTACATTTTGATAAGATAGTACATTCTGCTGAGTATATATCAGTACAAGTGTGGAATTTAGTTACATGTGGAATCAGTTTGTGAGTCCCAATATCAGAAAATGTTGTATTTTTAAGGTATACCTTGTTGTTTAATATATATCTTTATTAAACTGTGAAAATAACGAAACTCCAGATTTTTGTCTAAGATCCACTATTTTAGTTACAGCTTGTTGTTGGTTCCAAGCTCAGCATTTGTTCCAATTTATAGGTCAGTAGATTTTCTTAATTTAGAATTTGTTTTTAATATCATTTATTCCTGTCAACAATTTTTCTCAAACTTCAGAATAAAAACTGCCAAAAGCAACCAGAAAAATAGCATTAATTGCATACCCAGAATTGTTGTTTAAGTAGTATAACAGTATCACTCTTTTGACAAAGTATCTGAGCAAACAAGTTGCCGGGAGTTAATGTCCTAAGAAGTGACAGCAACAGAATTACTAATTGTGATTTAACAGCACAGCATCAGAGCTTTCAGTAGTTTCAGTAAGATAGGAAACTTGACAAACTGCTCACTGAATCACTTGCCGCTATTTGTAGAATCACCCCCATCCCACTCAAACCCTCCCAAATCTATCCACCTTTGTACAGTTGACTCTATATTACTGGAACCTCCAATACCCTCAGGAGTTAGTTCTACTTATGGCCAACTCTCACTATATACAGAAGACTCTGCATTACTAAAATCTCCAATGACCACAATTTTCGCAGATAGTCGGGGCTAACTTCCCTTTGTACCTATAAAATTTCATATTGTCCACAATTTTGGCACAAAGCACGGCATATTCCTCTTATTTATAACTGATTTCTATATTGGATGCTGTGAAACTAGCTACTGTCACTAGTCCATCATCATATCATTCCTGCTGTTGAAAAAGATGCAAAAAGCCAACTTTGACTCAAACAAAAACTTATAGATCTTTAGTAAGAAAACATCAGAGAAGAACACTAATTCCAGGCCTAATCATTCACTCCTTTCAAACCTTACGTCACTCTGCTGAGAGTTATATGTTCTACTTTTTTGGAATAAAAGACCGTATTTCCTTTGCTAAAGTTGGCAATGTAAACAATAACTGATAGTTAAGCAAAAGCAATTGCTGGTAACAGATACACTATCATTGGAAATTTACAAAATATTGCCTGCATTGAAATAACTTAAAGAAAACTTTATTTGAAAGTTTTAGCACTATGCTATTCTTTATACAATTGTTTCGTTTAATGCCTAATGTAGCAATATTTTAAAAAAAGATATTTACTCATCAGTTTAAATGTAAATTGCATTGGTGAAAGTTTTAGAATTGTGAAATTTACAACTAGTGACAACATAAATGATTAAAGATTAAATTTTAGAATTGAGGGGGGCTTTCTAAATGGTATCCATTTTGTTAATATGCTTGAAATATTTCTATTTGCATGACTCTCTGAAACAACCTTAATGCCATATCTGGAAAGGCCATCAGTCTATGCCACACATTACCAACAGCAATAGCTGGATTCAAACTCACATCCATCAAGGGACAAGTCAACCGATTAACTGCTAAACTTATAATCCATTTGGCCATTGATGCCTACTGTAGTGGGAAGGGAGAGATTATTGATTGGTTCTGCTGTGTTTCGAACTTACAGCCTTCTGATTACACACAGATATAAACACAAGTCTAGCTCTTTAACCAGCTGAGCTAAAGGGGAATCCCCGGAAGCCCAGGTATTAATAGAACTGATATACGTGAGGATATTACATACCACTCCTCCAAGAAAATTACACTTTACTCGCTTGGCTGTGAGAGGGAAGGATCTTTAGGCATCTCACCATGTAGTGGGAAGGGAGAAATTATTGATTGGTTCTGCTGTGTTTCGAACTTACAGCCTTCTGATTACACACAGATATAAACACAAGTCTAGCTCTTTAACCAGCTGAGCTAAAGGGGAATCCCCAGAAGCCCAGGTATTAATAGAACTGATATACGTGAGGATATTACACTACTCAACTATCATTTACCTTTAATTGTTCTTACAAAATTGAAAATTTTAATTACTTAAATGTAGCTTTTATAAGCTACAAGCTTACCATGTGGAACTGAATGCTATCTCGGGAGACCGCAGACATCCGGCCAATGTCCAAGAAAAATAGATGTTTAGCATTGACCAGATCCCCATGCTGAGCGTGTACCATAACAGTGTAATCTCACGTCTAACCCTTCTTCTCTCGTTGTAAATTTAGCCTGTACCCCCACAGCTGGAATATATCAGGGAGGCAGGGTGGGACTCTCTTCAGTTCCACATGGTAAGTTTGAAGCTTTAAGTAATTAAAATTTTCAATTTTATTACGCTACAATAGCTTACCATGTGGAACTGACTGCTGAATCCAACCGCCCGGTGGAGGGATTACAGCTGAGACTGAAAGTATAGTGAATATTTCTTCGATTTGAATAAATAAATAAATAAAATGAATATTTGAAAAACCAGTCTGAGTCCCACTTACAGAGCCCCAATTCTGAAAATCAGACCTGTAAGAAGCGAAAAAGATTAATGAATGACAGTACCAATACTGTCTGGATGTTTTGATTGAAGGGTTAAGTGCAGCCGTGCTCACTTATGCGAGTATAGCCCCCAAGAGCATCACTGTAATGAATACCAGCCCTAAGCTTGAATCTCATTAACTTGCCACCCTAAATTTGAGATTATGGTACACTGAAAGACTTAATACATTTATACTGTTAAATACAGAAATGATAGAGAAGAGACCTTACCATAACAATCTTACCAATACCAAGACCCTGGGTCTAGGACTTGTTGTGCCGCTACTACAGGTCTCAGATATATATTGTTGTCAGTCTTTTTAGGTAAAAATTTGTAAATGTGTTATGAGCTTTCCAGTGACACGCTTGCATGATTTGGTCAACCGATATCCCACCGTAAAAGGCCTTAGAGGCTGCAAAGGCCCAAATATCATGTGCCAGGTCCAAGGCTTGTTGATCTGATTGTTTGTAACAAAGTAGGATTACATAGTTTGTTTTAGCCAAGAAGAGAGAGTAGTGGGTCTGATGTCTGTCCTTTCTTAAAAGAGATAAAGAGAAGGGATTGAGACCCTCTTAGGTCTCTGGTTCGATCCAAGTAGTACCTCAGGGCAGGTACCGGACACAAGGTCCTGTCTTCTTTGAATTGTCTATCTACAAAGGTAGTTAGAGCAGGAATAGTCACTGGAGACACACTTTGAGAACCTTCTCTTGGTAGTTGGTTTTTGGCTATGAAATCTGAAGATGGGACCAAAGCAACCTTTTCCCATTGGCTTAGATTCGATACTTTGTTTGCAACCCAGGCATGGATTTCGCTGCAGCGCTTGCCGGAGGCCAAAGCTAGCAAGAAAGCAGTTTTGAGGGTAATATGTTTGAGGTCTGTGTCTTTCATAGGCTCAAAGGGTGCTTTTCTGAGCTCATTGAGTACAACAGAAAGCTTCCACTTAGGAAGATTCCTGGAACTTTTTGGACGATCCCTGTGGAAACTGGAGAGTAACCTGTCAAGGTCTGAACTTTGGGAAATATGGAGCCCTGTTGGGCCCAAGGTGTCAACAATGGCCGTCCTATAACCATCAATGGTTGAAGGGCGCCTGTTTAGATCTTGGTACAGGTACATGAAGAAGTCTGAGACTTACTTCACTGAGGGAGTGGAGAAATCCACCGAATTTTCTCTGCACCATTTCTCAAATAGGGCCCACTTTGACTTGTAGATGGTCCTTGTTGATGACCTCTGAGGAGCAGCAATTCTTTCTGCCACCTCCACAGAGAAGCCTTGTTCTTGGAGCTGTCCACTCCTAGACACCAGGCGTGCAGGTTGAGATATTGTGGATTGCTGTGAAACACATAGTTGTTGGACTGTTTGAGAAGAGTTCTTGACACTGGTAGTTGAAGTGGGATCTGTGTTGAGAGCTGCACTAGGTCCCCAAACCAGGGCATCCCTGGCCAGCCTGGGACTATTACAATGATCAGACAACTGGATTGCCTGACTTTTTGGATCACCCTGTGAAGGAGAGCCGTGGTAGGGTAAGCATAAGCAGTGAGACCCGACCAGTTTATGTTCAGAGCATCTATGTCCCAAGCATTTGGGTCTGGGACTGGAGATACGTAGAGTGAAACTTTGTGGGTCAGACGAGTGGCAAATAGATCTACATGAGGAGTGAACCACTTGTGACAGATCTATTTGAACACCTGCGGATGCAGTGACCATTCTGTTGACTTCACTTGGTTCGACCTGGACAGAAGGTCAACCATCACATTCAGACACCCTGGAATGTGTCTGGCTTTTAAAGTTATCTGGTAATGATGGCACCAGGTCATGATCTTCTGCAGAAGAGCGCACATCTCCGGCAAGTGGGTTCCTCCTTGTTTGTTTATGTAGGCTACTACTGTTGAGTTGTCCGTAGCAACGAAGATTGTTTGGTTTTGACACTGGTCCTTGAACCTTTGAAGGGCTAGAGAAACCACCTTTTTTCCCTGTCTGAACACAGACCCTTTGTAGAGGCTTGCTCTAAGTGAGCGCCCCGGCCTTTGTTTGAGGCGTCTGTAAAGAGTTGGATACTGTGGTCTTTTGGATGAAGGTCTGCACCTTTCATCACGTTTGTGGGATTCTGCCACCACTCTAGGCATGCTGAAATGGTTTCTGTCCAACGAAGGAGGGTTTCCGATGACTGAGGAAATCTCCAGTGCTCCTTGAGGTGAAACTAAAAGGGCCTTATGTGAAGGTGTCCCTCCTCCAGGACCATTTTCTCCGTTGAGGCAAGCAATCCAATTAGCAACATCAAACATCTTACTGTCAAAACATGTTTTGACTTGAGTCGTAGGATCAAATCCTGAAGTTTGAACCATCTCTCTTGAGTGGGCTTTACAAGGGCTGCATCTAGATGGTATTCATAGCCGATGAACAAAAACACTTAAGTAGGTTTTAGTTCTGACTTCTGATTTATTATCCACCCTAAGAACTGAGTCAGGTCTACCACTGTCTGAGTGTTCAGTTGTACTTCTTCCTGAGACTGGGCCCTGATAAGCCGATCGTCCAGGTACTGGTGAAGTCTCATTCCCCTTGTCAGGGCCATCAGCTTCACTTCTTTTACAATCATTGTAAAGACCTGGGGGTCCGTGGCTAGCCCGAAGGGAAGGGAGGTGAACTGAAACACCTGTGACTTGTGGCAAAACCTTAGGTACTTCCTTGAGTTTGGGTGGATGGGGATGTGAAGGTAGGCGTCTGATAGGTCTATCAATGACACCCATTCCCCTAGAATCAGAGAGGTTCTGATAGACTCTGGTGTTTCCATTTTGAACCATTCTACAAGTAGGAAGGTGTTGGGCCTGCTTAGGTCTATTACTGGCCTCCACCTTTGGTGAGGCTTGGGTACTAGAAACAGGCGACTGTAACACCCGAGAGATTTCACATTTTCCACCCTTTCTATAGCATTCTGTGACAGAAGAGACTGGATGCAAGAGGCCAGAGCTTGGTTTTTTTGAAGGGCCTTGTAACCTGATCAAATCAGGTGAGCTCTGACTAAATTTGGTTTTGAGATGAATGGAAGAACATAACCATTGGTGATAATGTTTAACACATTGTCTGAACATTTGTTTGCTAGCCAGTCTCTTCTGAAAGAATGGAGGCGACCTCCTACTGGTGGACTGTGGGAGGCTTTTAAGGAGTCATTGGGGGGAGGGGTTTCCACGCCCTTGTCCCCTTGAATGGGGTTGAAAACGACCTCTGAAGCCTCTGTTGTTCGATTTCCCCCGACCTGAGGAAAACAATTGATTACTGCCTTGGGAGGAATTGCCCCCATATGGGCATTTCCTGTAGGAGCCTCTTTCTTATTGTGGTGGGGACCACGAAAGGGCTTGTTTTGATAGGGTCCAAAACCCTGTGAATCTTTGGGGGTGCCTTTCTTAAGGAGGAAGTCTTCTCCATTCTTGACTAACTGTGACTTGAACAGAGGAGCAGGCCAGAAAAGCAAATTCCTCAGTTCTTGACGTCTAGAGTCCGCTAGGTGTGGTTGAAGGAGGGTCATCTCGGCCTTGCGTCTTAGCAGGCCAGTGTTGCCCATGCTATACAGCTCCCTCTGGAGAATATGGGCTGATTTGCTGAGGCAGGCTAAGGCTCATGATCTCAAAATAGTCACAGGTGTTTTCATAGCCATGCCTGGCAGCTCTTTCAGGATCAGCAGCCTTCTGAATCTGGCTTTTAACCCTTAAAAAGGTAGCCTTTATACTGTGTTGACACTTCTCCATAACCGTGTTACAAGCAGTAGCAGTCTTTGCGAAAGTAGCTTTAAAATTGATGGTAGAGAGATTCTGCCTAGCTTGGTGTTCAAGTTCTTTAAGAGTTTGTAGGAGAACCTTGCCCATAGGAACCCCAGGGGGTTTAGGAGAAATACAGATCTTGGCAAAATCTGTATTGAGCTCCTGAAGTTTGTCTTCAAAACAAGGTTGTCTCACCTTGTAATATTTTGCTGTTGAACCTGGGGGCTTGATATATTTACCCTCAGGTAAATTAGACGCCAAAAAATCCTGTTAAAATTTCTCAAAGGCATCTTTGAGAATGGAATTTAAAGGGAGCATAGCTGAAGGGCCTCTTGGCCTTAGCTCCTGCAGTTGGCCTTTCTCGTCGTCCAGGCCCAGCACAGTGGTAGAGGACCTAGGCAAAGTTTCCCTGGGGTCAGGGAGATCAAGTATGTGCCTAAAAGTTTCCACTTCCTCTGCATATTGAGAAGGGAGGTCAGACTCTACCTCCCTATAAAAAACTGGGTCTGTGATATGCTGTTGTTGGTCATGCTCAGAAGGAGCCTGTTGAGGCTTATGTGGGTGTTCCACCACATGACTAAGCTTCCTGATTAAGGGTTTTTTATAGTCGGTTTCAAAAATTTACTTAGTCCCAGGCGTTCTGTATGGATTGGTAGTCGTCGGTTGGGGCCGCGAGAAAAATCAAACATGTTTGATATTTCTCACGACCAAACAGATTCTTTTTTCCCGCCGTCAACAAAATGTCCAGTCTCAGGCTTCCTCAGACCCAAATTTACACAGTCCTATGTTGTCTCAGGCCTCCTGCAACCCTTAGTCCCAGGGATCCCTAGCTTAGTCCCAGGAAGCCTGTTGTTAGTTCCTGACTCATAACAGATATTTCAAGTTTCATGCGTGTGAAAAAGAATCGGTTTCATTAGTCCCAGGAAGCCTCAGACTGTCTCAGAAATCTGGGTCTGGGACTAAGTCCCGACTAAGAGAAGTCGATCCAAGCTGGCCTCCTCAGGCCACCTGAGACCACACAAATTTAGTCTGCGATGGTCTGAGGACGCTCCAGGTGGCCCGGGACTAAGTACCAATTATTTTCCGCGAGGCAATGGGGGGGTGGGGTGGGGGGTGTCTGGGACTATATAAGCGACCGCGCACACATTTTCTGTGTTGACTGTGTTTCTGTTGAGACTGGTTGGCTACTGAGAGATGTGTGTCACTTTCTGCTAGGGGTTTTCAGTTTTTCTACATTTTACTTGAGCTTAGGGCAAATTTAACAGTTACGCGACACATTTCAGTTATTTAATTTTTTTGTGATATTCACTTGAGTTATGAAGAAAGAGAAAGGAGGAAAGAGAGGAAAGAAGAAGATGGAGGAGAGGCAAGAGGAGAGGGAGAAGGAAGGTGGAGAGTTGGAGGAGAGGACAGAGGAAAGGACAGAGGAGAGGACAGAGGAGGGGACAGAAGAGACAGAAGAGAGGACAGAGGATACAGAGGAAGGTTTAGAAGTTACTGAGGAAGCTTGCGAAGAAGATGAGAGGTGTGAGGAAGAATCAGAGTGCCACTCAGCAGCCAAGAGAGCCAGGGTTTGTGCTACATTCACTGACAGCCAAGAAAATGCCATTGTAGAGTTTGTGAAGGAGCACCCAGAGCTGTACGACAAGGAGCATGGACATTTCCACGACAGACAGAGGAAGGAGGCTCTCTGGGCAGAAATCTCTGCAGAACTGAAGCTCCAGCCCTTTGATGTCAGAAGGTGGTTTGAGTCACAAAGAACTCGTTATGGCAAGCTCTCCAAGCAACAGTCTGGCCAAGCCCTAAGGGAGATGACCAAGAGACAGTCCTGGGTCTACCAGCAGATGGGTTTCCTTAAGACCCACATCAGACACAAGGGGGCCAACAGAAGCTCTGGGTTCGAGGCCAGTCCCAACACCAGCAGGCATGAAGAATCTCATGGATCTACTACTGATACAGAACATCTTGAGTCCAGTGTCCTGAGGGAGAGTAGAAGTCAACCAATACTTACATCTACACCAGTTTCTACAGATTCCAAGATACTCGAGCACTTTGACCAGATGAGGACACTGATCTCAGGTTTCCTACAGCAGAAGTCACACAGGCAGCCCTTCTTTGACTACGTGGCATCAGAGGCTGAAAAGATGACCCAAGAGGAGTTCGAGGACCTCAAGGGCAGGATTTTTAGAGACATTGAAGCAGTAAAGAACACTCATAGATGTCAAGTACTACCCAAGAGATCAGCCACTATTACCAAAGAGTCACAGAGGGTCGGGATACTGCCAACAACCACTCAACAGGCACCTAGTTCCACCCAGGCAGCAGCAGTTCCTGCAGTTATGTCTACTACACACCCAGCCCCACTGGCTTTGGAAACCCTCCATCAGTGGTCACAGTACAGGACGAGGGCAGCAGACACAACTTAAGTGGAATACTAAGCCAGCTACCAGATCTAACAACAACACAGATCATTGAGCAACCTCAGCAGCCACAGCAGCAGCTCTACACCATCACCACCACAGCACCCCCTCAACAGCAGCAGCCTCCTCAGTAGCCAGCCAGTCCGGGTGGGTGTCGTACCCCCCATAGGCCCTATTCAGGGCCGCCCAAATATTCCAAAAACAATTAATAGCTGCATGTTGTTCAAATTCCCCTCCTAATACATAACAGTTCAGTACAAATACTTATCACAACACACAAAAAAAGCCCAACACCCACACCACCCCAAACATGAAACAAATAACCCATGGTAATACACATAACAACAGAAGGCCTGGAAAAATCAGATAAATGAACTCTGAATATGGCCAATAATCTGCCCATTTGTAGCTTAAAATCCATGGGATTGGTTTTAATCTGTAATAAAAAAAGTCCAACACTGACACCATCCCTAGAGTTAAAGATATAAATTAATTATACTATCACATAGCCACCAAGCAATAAACAGACAAACCCAATAGCAAACATAACCCCCAACCAACGGACTGACAAAGCAATTTGCAAACATAAGTCCCCACAAGCAACAGACAGATAAACCATACTGTAAAGAGAACCACTTGGGTGGTTATATTTTCTAAATTTTCTTGAGGTGGAAGAAAAAAAAAAAGGAAAAACTTTTACTTTCAGTTATTTTTCCAGAAGACAAGAAAAATGTATTAAGTGAAATTAGGGTGTAACTTTCAAAATGTCTGCAATATTTATTCCATTTAGCAAGTTATGTTGGGCATTGGGTTTGTCTGTTTCTTTGTTGGGGGACTTATGTTTGGCATTGCATTTGTCTGTTTTTAGTGGGACTTATGTTGGGCATTGGGTTTGTCTGTTTCTTTGTTGGGGGACTTATGTTTGGCATTGCGTTTGTCTGTTTTTTTGTGGGACTTATGTTGGGCATTGGGTTTGTCTGTTTGTTGGTTGGGTGACTTATGCTTGGCATTGCATTTGTCTGTTATTTGTGGGACTTATGTTGGGCATTGGGTTTGTCTGTTTGTTGGTTGGGTGACTTATGTTTGGTAATGGTTTGGTTATTTGGAACAAGCACAGCTGATTAATTGTTTTTGGAATATTTGGTAGTCCTGAAAAGGACTCGTTATTAGTCCTGAAAAGGACTGGTTACTGCAGTAGCAGTTATATTCTGCCATTTTGCTAGGCCACTGCTCCCTCATTATTGAAGTAGTCCTTGAGGTAATCCTTCAATCTTTTGGCTTCTCTGGCAGGGTTTCTGTCGCGACCACAATCAGCAGCACCACCAATCAACCGACCATCACCAGGCACATCATCATCATCATCACCACCAGGCTGTTGACCACCATGTTGACCTTGATACTGGCTTCTCAGTATGTTGTGCAGAACCACACAAGTCAAGACCACATCCCTGACTGTTTCTGGGGGTAGTTCAATAGTGGTCATCATGACTCTAAATCTTGAAACCTGGATGCCAAAAGCATTCTCAACAACTCTCCTGCGCCTTGATATTCTGTAGTTGGCAATCCTTTCCTCTCTGGTTAACATCCTTCTGCCATAGGGTTTCATTAGCCAGGTCTTCAGGGCAAATGCATCATCTGCCAGGATGAAGTAGGGGACATCTCGACCACCCTGGGTTATAGTTGCTGGGTCAGGGAAGCCTATGTTGCCATCATCAATCTTCCTCTCCAGGTGACAGGTATTAAATATCTGGGCATCTGAGCAAGATCCAGCTGTACCCACATCCACCCATCTGAACTTGTACTGTCCATCAACCAAGGCAACATTACTATTGAAAAGAATCCCTTATAGTTGTGGTACAGGGCTCCAGAGTTCTTGGGTTTCTTCAGGGCCACATGCTTGCCATCAAGGGCTCCCAGGGCATGTGGAACATTCCACCTGATCCTGTATTCTGTTTCCAGTTCTTTCCACTCATCTAGAGTAGTAGGACATCTGAGGTACTCTCTGGTGAACTCATCCTGGATGGCCCTGCAGACCTCTGGTAGAAACTTGGAAGTTTTGGATCTGCCAACCCTGAACTGACAGGATAACTAGATTGGGCCAACTCGGCGCCAACATATCCCCAGACAGGTCATCACTCACGCCACAGGTTTTGATCGGGAATTTTTTAAAACATAATTACCCATTATTATATGAACTTCAGCACATCAATCTACTCTGTTTATATCTTCCAAGGAAGATGGTGTATCCCCAGACGCCGAATACATAACTCAAATTATATTTTCAATCTTCCTGCAATGATAACTCTAAACCTATTTTCAAAGTATTTAAATGATTGATGATTGAATGTCCATTCTAAAATAATAATCCCAAAAGCGCATATCTGTTTCTATATTTGTTCACAAATAAAATATTATTTAAAAAAAAATTATTTATATTATTATTTTATTATATTATTTTTAGAATTTGCAAATTGTTTTCAGTTATTCATTTCCTCTATACCTATATATGTGGTCCATATATATGCAACCTAAATATGTGACACAATCTCAGTTCTGACTCCCCTTTGTGTTATATGTAATGAAGCCCACCACCTCCCACCCCTCTCCCCTTCTCCACACCTCTCTCACTATTACACAAGATCTGCAACCCCATTGAGTTCTTTGTTTCTCATCTGATATCATTAAATACCTTTGTTTATTTAGTGTCACTCAATATAGCTGGAGGTCCCAGAGGTGGGTGGGGGGAATCCGGGTGGGGGATGCATAAATGGTAAACAAACAATCTATATAAAAGGGGTACTCAAATACAAAAAGAATTGAGAATTTTAAGTATGTGATTATCAACTGAAATGAGTTCATAACTGTAGGAGCTGTGTCAAAATTAACTGAGGCAAGTTGAATAAAACTGGGCTAGTTGAGGGTTAAAAATCCCCTACTTTTACTACATAAGGATATAATTTCATTAATATTGGGACTTAAAGCTCACTTAAAATGTCCATTTTGTCTACTTGAATATGTTTAACCAGTTTCATTTTAAAAAGTTAAAAACTCAGCAAGCAGAGGTATAACACACAAAAATAAGTTCTTAAAAGACTAAGATAGCCATAACATTATTAATATTCAAAATTTAAATAGACAGGCATTTCCTTTTAAAAATTCAAAGATTTCAGCTCTATAACCCACATAGTTTGACAGTTACTGGGCTTTAAAGTGGCATAATGTCCATAAATTGGGTTTCTGTGGGCATTTTACAATTGTTAAAGAGACCTTAGCAATTAAACAACAGATCTGAAACTTTTTGGGGGACATACATAACAAACAAAAATTATATATAATACAGTTTAAGACTTGTCACACTAAGCATTTCCAAATAACAGGGCAAAATACGGAAAAAAATGTCCAAAAAGGCACTTGGGCGAGTGTCTATGGCCCTCATACACAGGTTAAATGTCTACTAAAAACCTTGATTTTCGGCATATGTAAAAAGGACATAATAATGCATTCCCAGATGGGATTTCAGCTCCATCAATCACATAGTTTAACAGTCACAGGGCTTAAAGGTGGTTAAAAAGTCCAAATATTGGGTCTCTGTGGGTCTTTTAGAGATCTCGATGTGGCTTTCAAATTAAAGCTTCAGACTTAAAATTTGTTACATACTAAGATTACACATAGAATATGTATCTAATAAAGTTTGAAACTTCTCAGACTTACCATTTGCAAGTTACAGAGCAAAATATGTGAAAAATGTCTTAAAAGGGTCACTCAGGTGGGTGTTTAAGGTCCTCATACACAGGTTAAATGTCTACTTGAAGCCTTGATTTTTGGCACATGTAAAAAGAACATAATAATGTCTTCCCAGATGAGATTTCAGCTCTATCAGTCACATAGTTTAACAGTCACAGGCCTTAAAATTGGCAAAAAGTCCAAATACTGGGTCTTTATGGGGCCTTCTAGAGACCTAAATGTGGCCTTCAAATTAAAGCCTCAGACGTAAAATTTGTCACATACTAAGATTACACATAGAATATGCATCTAATACAGTTTGAAACTTCTTAGACTTACCATTTCCAAGTTACAGGGCAAAATATGTGAAAAATGTCTAAAAATGGTCACTCGGGTGGGGATTTATGGTCCTCATACACAGGTTAAATGTCTTCTTAAAGCCTTAATTTTTGGCACATATATAAATAACATACTAATATCTTCCCAGATAGGATTTGAGCTCTATCAGTCACATAGTTTGACAGTCACAGGGCTTAAAAGTAGCAAAAAGTCCAAATATTGGGTCTTTGGGAGCCTTTTAGAGACCTCAATTTGACCTTCAAAATTAAAGCTTCAGACTTAAAATCTGTTACATACTAAGATTACACACAGAATATATATCTAATACAGTTTGAAACTTCTCAGACTTACCATTTCCAAGTTACAGGGAAAAAGATGTGAAAAATGTCTTATAAGGGTCACTCGGGTGGGTGTTTATGGTCCTGATACACAGGTTAACTGTCTATTAAAGGCCTAAATGTTGGGGCACATATAAGAAAACACATAGATATATTCCCAGATGATATTTAACTTAGATGAGAGACATAGTTTGAAAGCTACAGTGCTTGAAAGTGGCAAAAAGTGCATAAATTGGGTCTCTGTGGGCACTTTTGAGACCTTAAGTCGACCCCTTTGGGTAAACCTACAGCCCTAAAATTTTCTACAGACAAGGATTACATATCAAAGTTATACCTAGCGCAGTTTGAGACTCATCAGAATTACCACTTCCAAATTATAGGGCAAAATATGTGAAAAGTATAGCAAAAAATCCCCAAGTGGGGGTATTTATGGGCCTCAAACACAATTTTCTCCTCAACTTAAAGTCGTGATTTTCGGCACATGTACTAAGAACATATTAATGTGTTGTCAGGTAAAATTTCAGCCAGCTGAGCATCATAGTTTGTGACCTACAGGGCTCTAAGTGGCCAAAAGTGCAATTTCTGACCTTAAGGTGGCCATAAGTTCTTTTTTACTGGGAGTTTAAGGTCACCTTAAAATAGGGATCTTCCTTTGGGCACCCTTAACATGTGTACCAAGTTTGAAAAAAAAATATTAATTTGTTTTTGAGTTATCGCGTCCACAAGGAAATTTCTACGGCGGCGGCGGCGCGACGGACCTGAATCCAATATATCCCCGACTTTCGTCTGGGGATATAATGATGTGTATGACTCTCCAGTGGCCAGATATCTGATGGTGAGGGCTAACTTTTTTGGAGCTCTGTCATTGGTGGCCTGCCTGGCAAGACGTGGTTCCAGTCTGGTCTTTATCATTTCAAAGAATTCTGGGGTCATCCTCATGAAATTGGTGAATCCTGGAATGTCTGTGGCTTACAGTTCAGCCATAATGTTGTGGTAGGCCCCCCTCTCCTCTCTCTGTAGTAGCCATGGCCTGACCCACATGTTGTGCCTTCTTCTAGGTCTCTGTCTGGCTGGTGGTGGTGGTGGTGGAGGTGCTGCTGCTGGTGGTGGTTGCTGTGGTCGATGTAGAAATAGCAAATACATCATTATATGTAACTGAATAAAAACTAAAAAAGCCCTAAATTGTTGCTGAACCCGTCTTCCATTGAAAGCTGGCATCCTGCTGTGTTCCTAGAAAAGTAATGATAACTAGAGGATCGCTCGCAAAAAAAAAGATAATGTTTTTGCATAGCAAAAACAAAGCGTCCCGAAAAGGATATAAAGGTGAGTGCTAAAGTATTAAGAAAATGCTTCGTTTCTAGCCTTATACTGTTGTGGCAACCAAAGTAAGCGCAGTCTGCTCTATCTAGCACGGTTTTCAAGATATAAGCATTTTTGTGTTTTGCAAAAAATAAAAAAATTAAAAATGTCCGCTATATTTGGCGAGACAAAAATATTTTGAAAATTGGCATGGCTACTCTGCAGAGATACCCAGCAGGTCTAAAATTTTGTTGAGTTCGCTCCATATAGCACGGTTCTCGAGATATAAGCATTTTTGTGTTTTGCAAAAACTTTGAAAATTCAAAATGGCCACCATTTTTGGGGAGACAAAAATTTTTGTCAAAACCACTGCCGCGGTGTGTATCTCCCGCCGAGCATTAAAGCAAAAGAAATAGCTTTTCCGAGATATTCATAATTTTTCATTTTCGTGTGTGAAAGCTCTGCCAAAAGTAGGTGAATGAGTTATTTGAGAAAAATTGGCTATCTGCAATACTATTAAGAGATAATTCACATTTACTCATTTTGAGGTGAATAATTAGCTATGGGTCTGAAACTTCACCAAGTGAAAGCTCTCCCAAAAGTAGGTGAATGAGTTATTTGAGAAAAATTGGGTATCTGCAGTACTTTTAGAGATAATTCGCATTTACTCATTTTGAGTAGGCGAGTAATTAGCTATGGGTCTGAAACTTCACCAAGTGAAAGCTCTCCCAAAAGTAGGTGAATGAGTTATTTGAGAAAAAATGGCTATCTGCAATACTTTTAGAGATAATTTGCATTTACTCATTTTGAGTAGGTGAGTAATTAGCTATGGGTCTGAAACTTCACCAAGTGAAAGCTCTCCCAAAAGTAGGTGAATGATTAATTTGAGAAAAATTGGCTATCTGCAATACTTTTAGAGATAATTCGCATTTACTCATTTTGAGTAGGTGAGTAATTAGCTATGGGTCTGAAACTTCACCAAGTGAAAGCTCTCCCAAAAGTAGGTGAATGAGTTATTTGAGAAAAATTGGCTATCTGCAATACTTTTAGAGATAATTCGCATTTACTCATTTTGAGTAGGTGAGTAATTAGCTATGGGTCTGAAACTTCACCAAGTGAAAGCTCTCCCAAAAGTAGGTGAATGATTAATTTGAGAAAAATTGGCTATCTGCAATACTTTTAGAGATAATTCGCATTTACTCATTTTGAGCAGGTGAGTAATTAGCTATGGGTCTGAAACTTCACCAAGTGAAAGCTCTCCCAAAAGTAGGTGAATGAGTTATTTGAGAAAAATTGGCTATCTGCAATACTTTTAGAGATAATTCGCATTTACTCATTTTGAGTAGGTGAGTAATTAGCTATGGGTCTGAAACTTCACCAAGTGAAAGCTCTCCCAAAAGTAGGTGAATGATTAATTTGAGAAAAATTGGCTATCTGCAATACTTTTAGAGATAATTCGCATTTACTCATTTTGAGTAGGTGAGTAATTAGCTATGGGTCTGAAACTTCACCACGTGAAAGCTCTGCCAAAAGTAGGTGAATGAGTTATTTGAGAAAAATTGGCTATCTGCAATACTTTTAGAGATAATTCGCATTTACTCATTTTGAGTAGGTGAGTAATTAGCTATGGGTCTGAAACTTCACCGAGTGAAAGCTCTCCCAAAAGTAGGTGAATGAGTTATTTGAGAAAAATTGGCTATCTGCAATACTTTTAGAGATAATTCGCATTTACTCATTTTGAGTAGGTGAGTAATTAGCTATGGGTCTGAAACTTCACCGAGTGAAAGCTCTCCCAAAAGTAGGTGAATGATTAATTTGAGAAAAATTGGCTATCTGCAATACTTTTAGAGATAATTCGCATTGACTCATTTTGAGTAGGTGAGTAATTAGCTATGGGTCTGAAACTTCACCAAGTGAAAGCTCTCCCAAAAGTAGGTGAATGAGTTATTTGAGAAAAATTGGCTATCTGCAATACTTTTAGAGATAATTCGCATTTACTCATTTTGAGTAGGTGAGTAATTAGCTATGGGTCTGAAACTTCACCAAGTGAAAGCTCTCCCAAAAGTAGGTGAATGAGTTATTTGAGAAAAATTGGCTATCTGCAATACTTTTAGAGATAATTCGCATTTACTCATTTTGAGTAGGTGAGTAATTAGCTATGGGTCTGAAACTTCACAGAGTGAAAGCTCTCCCAAAAGTAGGTGAATGAGTTATTTGAGAAAAATTGGCTATCTGCAATACTTTTAGAGAGAATTCGCATTTACTCATTTTGAGTAGGTGAGTAATTAGCTATGGGTCTGAAACTTCACAGAGTGAAAGCTCTCCCAAAAGTAGGTGAATGAGTTATTTGAGAAAAATTGGCTATCTGCAATACTTTTAGAGATAATTCGCATTTACTCATTTTGAGTAGGTGAGTAATTAGCTATGGGTCTGAAACTTCACCAAGTGAAAGCTCTCCCAAAAGTAGGTGAATGATTAATTTGAGAAAAATTGGCTATCTGCAATACTTTTAGAGATAATTCGCATTTACTCATTTTGAGTAGGTGAGTAATTAGCTATGGGTCTGAAACTTCACAGAGTGAAAGCTCTCCCAAAAGTAGGTGAATGAGTTATTTGAGAAAAATTGGCTATCTGCAATACTTTTAGAGATAATTCGCATTTACTCATTTTGAGTAGGTGAGTAATTAGCTATGGGTCTGAAACTTCACCAAGTGAAAGCTCTCCCAAAAGTAGGTGAATGATTAATTTGAGAAAAATTGGCTATCTGCAATACTTTTAGAGATAATTCGCATTTACTCATTTTGCGTAGGTGAATAATTAGCTATGGGTCTGAAACTTCACCAAGTGAAAGCTCTGCCAAAAGTAGGTGAATGAGTTATTTGAGAAAAATTGGCTATCTGCAATACTTTTAGAGATAATTCGCATTTACTCATTTTGAGTAGGTGAGTAATTAGCTATGGGTCTGAAACTTCACCAAGTGAAAGCTCTCCCAAAAGTAGGTGAATGATTTATTTGAGAAAAATTGGCTATCTGCAATACTTTTAGAGATAATACGCATTTACTCATTTTGAGTAGGTGAGTAATTAGCTATGGGTCTGAAACTTCACCATGTGAAAGCTCTCCCACAAGTAGATGAATGAGTTATTTGATAAAAATTGGGTATCCGCAATACTTTTACAGATAATTAGCATTTACTCATTTTGAGTAGGTAAATAATTAGCTATGGGTCTGAAACTTCACCATGTGAAAGCTCTCCCAAAAGTAGGTGAATGAGTTATTTGAGAAAAATTGGCTATCTGCAATACTTTTAGAGATAATTCGCATTTACTCATTTTGAGTAGGTGAGTAATTAGCTATGGGTCTGAAACTTCACCAAGTGAAAGCTCTTTGGGATAGCTGCTCTGCAGAGATACCCTGAAGATAAAAAATTTCGTGGAAATCGCTCTATGTAGCATGGTTTTCGAAATATTAGTATTTTTGTGTTTTGCAATTTTTGCGCAAAAATTCGAAAATTCAAAATGGCCGCCATTTTTGGCAAGATAAAATTTTTTTGAAAATTGGCATGGCTACTCTGCAGAGATACCCTGTGGGTCAAAAATTTCGTCGAAATCGCTCTATCTAGCACGGTTTTCGAGATATAAGTATTTTTGTGTTTTGCAATTTTGCGAAAAATTCGAAAATTCAAAATGGCCGCCATTTTTGGCGAGACAAATTTCTTTTGAAAATTGGCATGGCTACTCTGCAGAGATACCCTTTGGATCAAAAATTTCGTCGAAATCGCTCTATCTAGCACGGTTTTCGAGATATAAGCATTTTTGTGTTTTGCAATTTTTGCGAAAAATTCGAAAATTCAAAATGGCCGCCATTTTTGGCGAGACAAAAATTTTTTGAAAATTGGGAAAAGTACTCCGCAGAGATATCCTGCGGGTCAAAAATTTTGTCGAAATTGCTCTATCTAGCACGGTTTTTGAGATATAAGCATTTTTGTGTTTTGCAATTTTTGCGAAAATTTCGAAAATTCAAAATGGCCGCCATTTTGGGCGAGATAAAATTTTTTTCAAAATTGGGATAACTACTCTGCAGAGATACCCTTTGGGTCAAAAATTTCGTCGAAATCGCTCTATCTAGCACGGTTTTCGAGATATAAACATTTTTGTGTTTTCCTTATTTGGAAAATTCGTAATGATTAATTAATCATTAATTACTCGGCCATTTCTTGACCAATCAATGCCAAAATCTAATGATTTCCAGATTTTAATAGAATGAATGTATTTGCCAAGTTTCAGGTGAATTGATAAAATTCCTTTCAAGTTATCATCCGGACAAGCTTCCCCACCGAAAAAAGACATTTTTGGTCATGTGACCTCTCTGATTGGTTGAAATGTCACTGCAGCATATTCAAAAAAATTCCCCAAGGCTACTGCCTAAACCTGCCAAATTTGAAAAGAATCCGCCTAACGGTTACAGAGTTATAAGGAAAACAAAATGCGGAGCCGGCGGAGCCTGAAGCTCTCCCATACACAAACAAGCGTCCCGCAAGGGACGCTTAATTACATCCCGGAATTTATGTATATACCCAGAAAATCCAGTTTTTTGCGAAACAAGAATCGGCCATCTTGGTCCGGGGAACACTGAGGAGACCTCAGGATGCCTGAGGAAGCCAGGACTTAATCGGGGGTTAGTCCCAGGAGTCCTGAGGCGTCCTGGGACCCAGTCAGTATGTATACAACAAGATCGTTGTCCAAACCGACCAGAAAAATGGCTTAATCGGTTCTTAGTCGCAGAACAGTTGGGGACTGTGTGGGGCCACCTGGGGCTTCCTGAGGCTTTCTGAACTTAATCCCAGGCTTTGATACCGATTCAGTATTCCCGCCCATTTTTCCTTTTTTTTTCACCGATTGTCCACAATTAAGGGTCGTGGACAGGATCGGGGTTTAGTCCTTTGGTGGAACAGGGGCATTGGCAGACTTTTCGATAGGAACAGGGGACTGATCTTCCTCTGAAGAAGACACCTGAGAATAGTACTTTGCCCGAACCTTGTGTTTTTTCTTGTCCGAGTGCTTCTTAGCTCTGGAAGAACACACCCTTTTAGGTTGTTTCGAGTGCTCGAATTGAGGATCCAAGTGGTTGGATTGAAGATCCGAGTGCTTGAAGCCATTGTCGGGCTGAACACTTTGAGTGAATGTTTGTGGAAGGGAGGGACCATATAAGTCAGTGTCCATAAGTTGAGCATCTGAGTGCTCGGATGCCGTGGCGGTCGGGTCTGAAGCCAGAGTGGTCGGGTCTGGTTGTTTAGTCGGTCTAGCTTTTGACAAAGAAGCGGAGGTCTTATCTACCTCCGCCTCCAAGGCTTTTTTTATAGATTGCATTGAAAGACCCCCATTTGTTGTTGGATGTTGAATTGATTACCCAGGTATTTTTCTAGTCTGCTTTCTATCTTATTCTGCAAGGCAGTACCTGGGGTTGGTGGGACAGTTTGAGGTGTCCCTAAAGAAAAAGACTCGAAACATAAGGGTTGGGGGCGTAGAGGAGAAGAAAATAAATTATCAGCAGCACCCTCAAGGTCTGTTTGAGAGCCAGAAAACGTCTCCATGTCATCCCCCAATAAGTCCAAATCATCATCTTTAGAAGTATTGCAGGGATCCGATACGTTCTGTTTTCTTACATATCTACGTCAGTGCTTGATTTTTATTTGTTGTTCTTCAGTGAAGTTTGCACAAATATTGCAGTAGAATAATTTGTGACACAAGGGTCATCCCCTTTGTCAGCTTCTCTGCAAGTAGGACAGTAATTATGGGTATCGAATAAGAAACAAAAATGCCTGCATTTTGATGATCTGGGCTTTGCACTCGTTTGGTGGGAAGACATTTTTACAATAAAATCCAAGTCGAAACGCGGAAAACTCACAAACAAGAAATATTCAAAGAATACTTATCCTTATCCTACACTTTTTAAACTTTGTCAGAATAATCTATGATAAAAAATAAAATACATGGCTGAATGGTAACATCCAACAATACGCATATCCCGAGAAAACAGTGAAATAAAGTAAGCTTATTTTAAACGCTTGCTAGTCATGTGGACAATAAGAGAAGAAGGGTTAGATGTGAGATAACACTGTTATGGTACACTCTCAGCACAGGGATCTGGTCAATACTAAAGATCTATTTTTCTTGGACGTTGGCCGGATGCCTGCGGCCTCCCGAGATAGCATTCAGTTCTACATGGTAAGCTATTGTAGCGCAATAAAATTTGTAGTTTTCCTGGGATCAGAATCACAAAGCAGGATCGAGCTGAGCCAAAAATCCTGATTAAGGTTTACAGAAAATGGCTTGGGTCATCTTGGGCTTAAATTGCTATTCACACAGTTAGTGGATTTTTTGGAATCAAGTGCAGAACTTAAGCCATAACTAAAGACAAGCTAAACTTCTCTGTAAATACCAGCCTTAGTCTTAATTCAATTTTTATTGTTCATTAATCAATCAATATACTTGAATATTCAGTAATATTTTAATGTTTTATAATTTATTCTAGAATTGTCAGAACTCCAGATTCCCACTCGGTAGTGTTCAAGGTTGCACAACGGCAGTAAGACAATTTCAAATTGGTAAAAGTACACAAAACAATCAGTTGAAGCTATCCATATAGTTTTGTGATAGGAGAAATATGTCAGAGCCATGGTAAAAGGTCACACAAGTTCACCCCATAACATAGCACATGTTAACCCTCCCTGTCAATGGAAATAGCACAACTAAGTAAAAGTACATATAATAATCAGTTGCAGCAATCTCTGTCATGAGAGAAATAAGGCAGGTGAATACACTTTGGCTGAGTCAATGTTAAAGGTCACACCATGATGACCAACTTCCTACACCTAAGGCTTATGGTTTTCAAAATATAATCTGAACAATATTTTTGAAGGGCAGGGTCACTACAGCAAGGTCAAAGGTCAAATCAAGGTCACACCATGACTTAGCACACTTACATCCTCCAGCCAACGTCTGCCACTAGTATGAACTTCCTATATATCAAGGTTTCTCAGATAAGGCCTGGGCAAGATTTTTCACACCTGATGCACCTGCCTGACCACCCATCCAGCTACCCGACCCCACGCACCTACCTGCCCACCTAGCCAGACACCACTGGTAAAAAAAATATGACACAACCTTTGAGATAAAAAGACTTCAAAACCTTGTAACACCTAATAAAATAATATGTTTTACTTTATTTTCAACTTTAAAAATTTAGTTGTGTCTAAATATTGAAAATGATGCCTAACAGTCTAACACTGAACATTCCTAAAAGAGGTAGAATTCGTTTTTCTGCCAAATTACTGAAAATGGTGACAGTATGTGGACTGAGTGAAATTATGTGTAATTAGTCAATGAAAACACCACTCAAATTTATTCATATTAGGAAGCCAAGTTATCACAAATTCAGCATCAGAGAAGTTGAAAATGGTGGCAAAAATCACAATTTGGCTGCAAATTAGCCATAATTCAAAGAAGAAAAATATGGTGAGTAGGGGCTTCTCTAGTGATGAATTTCACACAAAAAGACTGTGTCTAATTTTGTAGTAATTTTCTTACTCTACAGTAGAATGCTATCCCCCCTGTGGGTACTGACACTTAAGCCATGATATCCTGCAATTATACTCTCTAATTCTTTTGGTAAACTGAGAAAATCATCATGGGTCCATCTGGGTAAATATACAAACTTACAATCAATCCTGCCTATTCCCCCCCCCCCCCCCCCCAAAAAAAAAAACAACAAACAAACAAAAAAAAAAAAAAAACAACATACCTTTTTTGGTTTTTAATAAAATTGCAGTTTTTTATGTAAAAGTAAGAAGGAATATTTACAACACAATAAACTCCACATTTACATACTTTATTAGTATAAACTAAAAATGGCAGATATTAACTGAATCTATGGGTTTGGGTTATTGTTTAGTTTGTTTTGTGTATTATTGTACTAAAATATCAGCTTAAGAGGAGGAAATCTTGACTTTTGCTGGCTGTTTACAGTCATTAACAACTCATTAATGAATACTCCATCATACTTTAACGGAGGAGCAACTCTATCTTGTACTGTGAAAACTCTTACAGTCACCTCTTTTCATCTGCTTTATTTAAAATCTGGATTTTATGTAAAATGAGAATGTCATTCTTAGCTCTTAGCTGATTTTCTTGTTGATAGAGAGTACATCTATCAGAAATAAGACAGCTCAACCTGCAGATATTTTCACTCCACACATATTTCTTCTCTGTCGAAAACTAAATGTTGTCCATTTGATGAAAAAACAATTTTTCTCTACAGAAACACAGTTGTAAAAATATTACTATTTGTAATAGACTTACTGGCTCATTAGAACATTTTTTGTTCAAACTACTTTACTGTTAAAGTTTTGTTTTATTTTTCAAACTTTGTCTAAAAAATTTCAACAAGTTTCACTTTACTGAAGCCAATAAAAAAATTGAAAAATCTAAAATGACTTCATGTAATTTTTTTCTGGTATTTGTGGAAACAGGAAATTCATCAATCATCTTGTTCAAAGAAATGTAATTGCTCTTGGGCCCTTTCAAATTGTAAAGAAAGGTTGAATATTTGTTTGAGAATCAGAACCCTATACCAAATATGGTAAAAAGAACATGTCTATAATCCCTTTGCTCAGTGTGAAAAGAGGTTGCTCCTTTTAACGCATGAATGCACTGAAAATATGATTCTATCCAACAATAATGTTTTAACTGATATGACATGGCTTGTCTATATGTACCAGAAATCTTACAATCCGATATGAAAATGTTTTGATTTCAAATATTCTCAAGTTTATTGGATCATTTTGTATTGTCAGAATATACCATACATCTCCAGTTATAACAAGACCACTGCCATAGTGGCTATCTCCCACCCTACGACCAACAATTATAAGGGAAATATAAGGCCTTTTTAATGTGATGACCCCACTTGAACTTAAAGCAATGGTCAAAGTTCAAATTCACTGCTTGGAAAAGATTCACAGGCCATGATTTCCCATAATTTGTTTTGACACTCCAAACTCCTAGGACCAATGATGAAGGAGTATAAGTCCTTTTTAATATGATGAACCCCATAAAAATTGTGATATGGTGGCCATTTTGTTTTGAAAATGAGGCCACAATTACTCTTGAGCAAGGTCTTCTAGTCATATACAGTTTGTGTATATCTGATGAAGCTAGCTGCAATATTTAAAGTTTTAGAACCTTGGCCAATGGGAGATAATAAGAACTTACAATAATAATAATTCTGCATGAATCTTGTCATATTGTGTCAGATCAGTTCTGTGCGGACAGGACTGAACCTGGGGCTTTAACTAGGGGTGGGTTGGTAGCATAATTTCCATTTCAGTATCCATCAGTACAATACCAATCTCCTTCCAAGATACTGAAAGAAAACACATTTTAACATATTTCCCATTCAATAGGCCCTCTAACAGGTACTGAAGTTTATGAAAACAAAACATGGCAGTTCCGCTGAGCAGAATAGCTATAGAATTATTAAAATCTACAATAATATGGGATGAAAGTATACAACTATATCAGATTTTGGGTAAGTTTCTAATATTTTAATTTTACTGCAGTTAGGGTTACTTTCTAACTTTTTTAAAGTTTTCTCAGTTATATGCATTAACAATCGTAATGGCGGTTGTTGGCCATTCAGCCACTGAAACTACTAAAAATGTTTCTGAAAGAAGGCTATATACTGATACAACTTTTGAGACACAATATTGAATGTACATGAAATTACATTTAGATTTAACTGTAAGACAACAATGCTTTTTATTCCACTGTGATAATATTGCCTGAACACAAAGACTTTGTTGCACTCATTCAGAAAAAAACTTTTAAAGTTTAAACTGTACTTTCATACTCAATTCCAACAGAGAAAGAAATGAGGAATTTTTGCCAAAGTATATGAAACTGGTCCACTGTAACGCACCCTTTTACAGAAAGACAAGACAATCAAACTTTGTACCAATTTTGCAATTTAACGGCAAATGAGTGGCCTAATGTGGTCAAAAAATTCACAAATGTATAAAGAATTTCCCACAATTCAGGAAAATAAAACGGGGTTTTATCACTGGTCAGTTCTACATACATTGGCAAATATCACATACTGTACAGTTAATTTCAGGTACCACTGCAAAGTTCATAATTCAATACTCATTGAAAGATATGAAATTTACCCATTTTCCATCAGCCTGTTATGTGAATACATCTGTACTTTGAAAAAAAAATGGAGATTGACCCATTTTATATATCATTTCACATATTTTATATATCATATCATATATTAATTTTATGTATCATTTTTTAAAATTATAATGTACATATTTGGAAAAATGCCAATGTTTAATTGGGAAAGAGTATCCTTACTATGATTCTAAACTCCAAATAATCTGTTACTTGTAATAATACTCCAGTACTCATTAGTAAAGTAACATACTCTCTGTTTCAGTATCCCAGCAGTACAAAAACATTCTGATTCTGGGATATCAAGGACAATTGCGTTTTAACATATCCCCAATCACATAGGCCTACTAACAGGAAGTAAACTTCATGAAACCAAAACATTCTATTCTGTACTTTTATAGCGCTTAATCTCTGCAAGGCAGACTCTAAGGCGCAACACCAAAAATCAAGTTTAAGAAATCATCTGTCCATAGCCGTTGCCAAGTCCAGTACCACGGAGACGCCGGATAGAGTGTATGCTAAGGAGGGAATGCCTTGTGGAAGAGATATGATTTTAACCTTTTCCTGAAACAGGTGAGAGTTGGGGCAGAACGCACCTCATTAGGCAAATGATTCCAGACTGTGGGGGCATCAAAAGCAAAGCTGTGGCCAAAGTGATTTTTGGATTTATGTACAGATGGACAGAATTGAGGAACCTCCAGGAACCTTTTATCTGGATGGTTGTATCTTGTACTATATCTTCCGCAACGAGTGGGCAGAAGAAGACCAAAGTAACTGGGATGACCACTGTGAAGAAACTTATAAACTAGAGTGGCAGTTTTAAAGATACAGCGAGATTCAACTGGGAGCCAATGGAGTCGTTTGAGAATAGGAGATGCCCGCGTGTATTTGTTACAGTTTGTGACAATCCTGGCAAGTGTATTTTGAATACACTGTAGTTTACGCATATTGAGACTGGACAGACTCCTGAAGAGAGAGTTGCAGTAATCAAGGCGACTGCTCACCAAGGCATTAGCTGCCAGGATAGCAGCCTCATCAGTCAAGTGCTTTCTAACCCGCCTGAGATCACGAATTTGAATGAAGCATGTCTTACAAATATTGCGGACATGGTTAGCAAAGGAAAAATTAGCATCAAACCAGACACCAAGGTTCTTAACAACAACTGCAGGATGCATGAAATTACCAAATATCTTAACTGGGAGATAGGGATCTAATTTCTTGAGTTGTGCATGGGATCCAAAGATGATAAACTCTGTTTTGTCAGGATTTAGTTTGAGCATACTTGACGACATCCATTTTTGAACATCCAGAAGACAAGAATTCAAAGATTCTTAAGTAAGAATTCTTACTTAAGTACAACATTTGTGGTTATATTTTAACCACAAATCCTGTACTTAAGTAAGAATTCTTACTTAAGAATCTTTGTGAATCCCGGCCCAGTTGTAGAGCACCGCCTCAGTATTTTAGTAAATTACTCTCTGTACCAATAAACTAGGGCAATCAACCTATCCCCAGCTGTTATAAACCATAAAACATAAGTGGTTAATACGGAGTTGAAACGAGGCCGAAAGGGGTATCAGTTTACTGGCATGAGCCGCAAAGCCATCAGAGACATCAGTAGTGCACCGAGGCAGTCACCAATCCAAGTATTAACTTAGCCTATTGCTGCTTAGCTTCAGTGATGAGACAGGTACTCATCATGCTATACCACAATTCATGAAAGTCTGGAGATGAGAAAAGAAGAAAAAACACAAAAGAAAGCTATCTGTAGAAGCAAAAGCCTCGCTAGAACTCGTGCCTAAAATACTTTATTGTCTCACTTTACCTCTCTGTTGTAGTTCTTTGTTGGTAGTGAAGTCTGGCATGGCTTTCAGAGCCAGAAAGTCATGTGTGAGTTTAGACACAAAGGTCTTGTGATGAGAACCTCTCACATCCCACTTCTGGTCTGCCTCTGTCACTACAGGCCACGGCAGCAACAGGAAGTGAGAGAGGGAACGGTACACCAGTAACTGCACCTGGTAGTAATGAAAAGAAGTTTGTAAATGACTGGACTAAAACCTGTCAAACATAGTGCAATTGTTTGCCAGTGATGGGAAGTCTGAGATTAATAGTTGTAGGATATATTGTAGGCACACATTGAGATCTTCTATAAGTAATGATTAACATAATTAGCTTTAAATGGCATGTATTTATAATTAATTTACAATTAACAGATTTTAAAATCAACCCACTCACTAACCTAAAATGTGAAACTCAAACAAAAATATAGATGCGATAAAGCTATGGCATAAAGCAATGAAATTTACTGAGACTTGACAAAGCTCTAAGTTTATACAACAGTATTTTGCACCTGGTCCATTACTCTTCATTTAATGAACAGTCACTATAATATTAAAATTTGCGTTTGGAAATTGCATGATTTTTCAACATAAAGTTGTAGGAATTCACTCATTTGAGCTTAAATTTATAAGAATAACTGCAAAATTGCCAATTTATTAAACATGGCACTCTTTTCCTAAATCAATACCACAAAGCATTTGCAATTAAACTTGAACTATTGTGACAACACTGGGCGCCTATTCACAAGGTGGATTAAGTTCAGTGAAAAATTAGCTTAACTTTGACAGAAAAATGGCTTAGCTAATCCTTTGATCAAATTGGTATTCATAAAGTTAATCTAACATTTGGACTAAGTGCAGCAGATTAAACTATATTTAATCCAAAAGTTACTCCATTCTGTTGAGTGGATTAAAGTTTATTAACAAAATTAGCTTAACTTCTCTGTGAATATCAATCTTAATCGTAATCCAATTTTTAGATTAACTTAACCCTTACGCTACTGAAGGATCATTATTCTGGGGGACTGTAGCCACATGACGTCATATCACGTCAGAAACGCCAAGTAAAACATTAACTCACTACCTTATACACTTCATTTGCGGTATTTTTCGGCATATTTCATTAGAAATTGATGAAAGTCGAATGGGGAAAGTCCAGGGAATTCCCCAAATAAATATAACCACGAGTAAATAATATGCAGCTACATGCGATAAATACGGCAATATATACAAAAACCAGTTAAAATAGGTGAAAATGTTGAAATATTTGAAAATATAGCAATAACTTACATATATTTTACTTAAGCAATCGTTTTAATACTGATACACCAAAGAAAACTTATTGCAGTATACTGAAGGGAAAGAAGAATTCCATATTATTGCCGTCGACCCTGTGTCGACAGACATGGTACCTTGTAATACACATTGGCGTCGACTGCTAGTCGTCATAGATGGTAGCGAAAGGGTTAAGCTAATTTTTAACTTAGCTTTCCCTAACCCACTTTGTGAATATGGGCCCCAGAATTTATTTGAAATCCATTTACTTACTTGGTTAAGCACCAACAAAGATTTAGAATTAATAAAAGTAGTAGTATTCACACTGCTCTCTATTGACCTCAAAAGCTCAGCTGTATTTACCAAGTAGTACTTTATATCTCTTTACAGCTCTGGAATTTACTTTACACTCACTGACCTCAAAGGTTAAGCTGGAAACGCGTCCTTGGCTGACAGATGTGTAGAACTCTTGTACTATGGGTAGATCCCATAGAAAGGAGGCCCTCACTGTAGTGAATAATGACAAGACCAGGTGTGCTGCAGAATGGACAATCTTCTCTGGAACCTGGTTAAAGGATGGACAGAACATATTATTACAACTGAATATCAATGTTCACTACATTTTGCTAAGATAACACAATTTTGAATGTCTAGTACTTATTTGAAGTGCAGACCCAACAGAAAGGATGCCTTCACTCTGGTGAAATATGATAAGATCAAAAGTACTGCAGAATTGGTATTAAGGGCATATTTTATAGATCCTGGCACTAGTATGTGGTCAACAGTGGTAAGAGTTGTAATATGTACTGCAGAAAATCTCATAGAAAGACCAAGTGTTCAGCAGAATGAACAATCTTCTCTGAAAGCTGTATTGAAAAGTAAGGCAATGTACCACAGCTGTCCATATTACATGAAGTTACAATCAAACACCCAAATAGTGGAAGTCTGCTGACAAGATTTAAACAAGTCTTGAACTATGAGCAGATCCCACAGCATAGACTGACTAATCTTCTCAAGTAAAATATAGAGAAATGTGCACTGGGGATAGAAAATACAGCTACTGAGTTAAATAAATATTTCACATTTAATTTTACATTTGGAGATAAAAATAGCATGTTGTTCATCGATTCAAACTGGAGTTAAGTTATTTCAAACTCTGAAAAGATTTAAATGGTAAATGGATTGAGTAATTTGTTTCATGTGTTCAACTTTTGATACTAATGGACTCCATTCATTTGGGCTCCAACATTGACATGATATACAATAACTATTTAGTTCACATGAAATGACAATCAAACCATTTTACCCCCTTGATGATCAGCAGTGTATCCAGTGCCACCTTGTATGGATATATTACTTTCCTTCAGCACAGTGGAATTGAAAGTCTTGGTATGTGGAAATATGTTAAAGTATAATGTACAAGGGCATTGTGGATGATGAGGAACACCTGTAGTATGTGTTTTGGCAATTTAAAGTGTCTGCAAGCCCGTAATCCCGGAATAATTTATTTCCTTTAGTACCGTTGGTGGTGAAGGAGTTAAGACTGGTCTATTGACTTCCTTCTGAAGTAGAAATACAATGTAATCCCTGAGGATTTTTTTCTGGACCACTGTACATCAACTTTACAGGGAGGTCCTCAGTGAACTAGTGGTTTGCAAGTTTAGTACCTTCCCACAGGCTGTCACCTCTGTGTGAGTTTGACTCCCACAAGAGACAATGCTGAGGTCTTGAGTGTCCCTGTCCTTGAATCACCATCTGACATTCGTATGCAACCTTGCAAATTAGTGGCGAACCATCAATTACCTTGCGAGTCCCACGGTTGTTTCCAAAAGTTTCAAATTTCTACCTCTGGATTTCAGTATCATGAGCATGCACAGATGATTTCGCACATGCACGTTTCTGAGTTTCTGACAAAGCAAACCATGTTGTGGTTCACGGTGGACATAAGGTTTTGATTCGGTCATCTTTCGGTGTAATACGCCGACATAAGGCGAGCTAATGTATTAGTCATTTTGCCACATGTTCGTCCGACTGCTACTGAAGGTGAGTTAAGGTTAATGGAGGTTGCTGCTCAGTGACCAACGTTTGTAGTACTGTCATCCCACTGTTATTGATGGTAAAAAAACCATGTCCAATCAGTGGCCATCCACCTGTAGTGTGAACAACTCAGACCACATGGGGCATCCCTGGGGCGGTTCCGCCACTGAGAAAAACTTCTAACCATGGGATGTACCGCCTGTAGTGTGAAAGGGGCATTAGAAATTTAAAAGTTCTCATTCTAACATTTTCTTACAATACTCTAAGAATAATTCAAAGAATATGAAAGTTGGTGAATATCAAAGCAACCAATCATCATGACATCAGTGTACATTAGCAACAGGTAATATATGATTATATGTAATACCATATTTTTCACCATCTTTGGCCTGTGCATTAATTATTCTCTAGCAGACTGAGAACTGTGTCTTATCATTTGAAATATTAGACCAAGTAATCCAATAGATACCTGTTAAAACACAACCTCCTTGAGTAACAAAACTTAAATATACCACAGTAAGCATATAATCCTCCAGGGAGGAAATCCCTTTTATTTTACTGACTTGTGAGAAATGTTTTACTCATATATGATTTCTATGATTACCCTAGCCGCACTCTGTAATGCCCATTGGCAATGTGACCAAATATTTGCAAAAGTTGGAGATGGGCATTTACAACAATGAAAACCAGCCAGGCATTTTAAAAAAATAACTCGAATTTGGGGAAACCGTGTTTTAGCACACACGAACTGGAAGTAAATATGCGGTTGGTAAACAAATCTCAGCACAATAAAAGGTGACATAATTACTAAAATAAGGAAACTATTGTTGAAAATAGCATCAGAGATGCCCGTACCCCACAGCCTAGGGAAATATTTTCAACACCATGAGATACAGAAGTACTATATCAGTATAAACTTTAGGATACTTTCAGAGCACTGTCAGTTATATAAAGGTCCAAATAATGTTTAAAAGAAAGATCATGCATATAAAGATGAAGTATTAAAACAAGATAATTCAATAACAAGATGACAGCATTAATCAGCAAACTAAAATTCAACCCTCTTTATCTACATCTGCATGGCCAAATTATGGTTTAGATGGTTTGAATATTACCATGCATATAGAAGTGGTAATACATTTAATGAATGCTTATGTGTGGTGTTGGAGCAAAATCTGTGGCTCACTTGATGAAATTCTATCTCTTACAATGGGAAGTTATGAAAGTAAAATTCTTAATAAATTCTAATATGACTTTAACAGTGCTTAATCTGCATCAAAAGAGAGACCCAAAGGTGCAACAAGATTTTATAGGTCAAGGTCACTAGGACAAGGTCAAAGGTCAAATTAAGGTGACATCATGATAATACACACCTACAGCCCCTAACCAATGTCCCTACCAAGTATCAACTTCCTCAACCCTACGGTTTCCAAGATATAGCCCGGACAAGATTTTATAGGTCAAGATCACTACGCCAAGGTCAAAGGTCAAATCAAGGTCAGACCATGATGTTGCACAACTATATCCCCTAACCAATGTCCCTACCAAGTATCAACTTCCTACACCTTACGGTTTCCGAGATATAGCCCGGACAAGATTTTTAAACTCAAGGTCACTATGGCAAGGTCAAAGGTCAAATCCTGGTCAGACCATGACGTTGCACACCTACACACCCTAACCAATGTCCCTACCAAGTACCAACTTCCTACACCTTACGGTTTCCGAGATATAGCCCGGACAACATTTTATAGGTCAAGGTCACTATGGCAAGGTCAAAGGTCAAATCAAGGTCAGACCATGACATTGCACACCTACACCCCCTAACCAATATCCCTACCAAGTATCAACTTCCTACACCTTACGGTTTCTGAGATATAGCCCGGACAAGATTTTATAGGTCAAGGCCACTACGGCAAGGTCAAAGGTCAAATCAAGGTCAGACCATGATACTGCACACCTACACCCCCTAACCAATGTCCCTACCAAATATCAACTTCCTATACCTTACAGTTTCCGAGATATAGCTTGGACAAGAATTTATAGGTCAAGGTCACTACGGCAAGGTCAAAGGTCAAATCCTGGTCAGACCATGACATTGCACAACTACACCCCCTAACCAATGACCCTACCAAGTATCAACTTCCTACACCTTACGGTTTCCGAGATATAGCCCAGACAAGATTTTATAGGTCAAGGTCACTACGGCAAGGTCAAAGGTCAAATCAAGGTCAGACCATGACGTTGCACAACTACACCCCCTAACCAATGTCCCTACCAAGTACCAACTTTCTACACCTTACGGTTTCCGAGATACAGCCCGGACAAGATTTTCAAACTCAAGGTCACTACGGCAAGGTCAAAGGTCAAATCAAGGTCAGACCATGACGTTGCACAACTACACCCCCTAACCAATGTCCCTACCAAGTATCAACTTCCTACACCTTACGGTTTCCGAGATACAGCCCGCCGCCCACCCACCCGCCCGCCCGGACGCCCACCCGCCCGCCCATCCGGACACCATGGGTGAAAACAATACCCCGACAGCCCTTAAGGGCTGTGGGGTAAAAATGGATATAAATTGATCATATTTGACCGATTATTGGGTTTTTATGAAGAAAGTTCACATTGAAATGACATATTAGCAATTTATGGGTGATAACGTAAGATTGTGGATGGGCACTTTCAAAAGCATGAGTGATACAGAGTGCCGCACCGGTATATTTTGCATCTGATCTCTCCTGCTACAAAATTGGCACAAAGTTGGTTTCTTTTGCCAGTGGGAAATTTCATAAACTGTGGCGAGCTTCACATTTTTTACTCAAGACATTTCAAATCATGTGTATTGATAATTTCTGCTTAATTTTATAAAAGAGTGGTGGAAGGTTTACAAAATTGAAAAGGCATTTAACAACAATACACTAGGGACATACAAATTTGGGAAAAAGTAGAAATAAGTGCATGACACCAACTGTATGGATAACAAATGTCAGAATGAAGAGGTTATACAAACACATGTTAAGTGTCCATTTCCTTTGAAGTAAAACCTTATGAATAAATGATGTGAAAATGGAATAATGACTTTAAAGATAAAAGGAAATAACAGAGTTATATGTCTAATTTTACATCTTCAAGTGTAGTTGGGTTCTCCATGGTAAAAGACACATCAGTGCAACAACACTGAATGGACTGTCACTGTGTCACATTGGAGGAAGTGACACCCTTTGTCCAGGGATAATTTCATAAATTCTCACCACCAAATAATAAATATTTGATCATAATACAGACAAAAGTAGGCTAAATTTGGAAAAAAGGGAGGTATAACAACAGTGTATATTTATATAATACACAGTGACATAAAATAATCCTATAATTTTAAGTATATTTTACCATTGCTTATTACTGAGCTAATATATATTATTATGGTCTCATAGACAAGGAAAACTAAATTCAAACAGATTATTTTATTGGATGGGTTTTCAATATAAACTAGAACCTGTACTGTCCAATCATGCTAGGTCAGCAAGGTTTTAGTCAGACAACTGAAGACTCTTAAAATGAAAAAAGTCATTCAGTGTGACAGAATTCAGTGTAAATACAAATTCAGAAGAGTGGAGATGAGGTGATAAATGGATATAAAATATTTTTAACATCTATTGTTGTATAAACATTTAAGTATGTTTGTTGTGAGATGTATGCAAGTATAAAGGAAATTAGTGCATAGATACACAAAGGGCTGGAGACATTGCAGCTTCTAGAAGAGATAACTTGTCCAAAGAAAAAAATCCCACGAAAGAATGGTCACATCAAAAAGTGGAAAAATACCACCTTGATTACATGGTTAACAATGGCTAAAATTTTCCCCTTTGTCAAAATTACAGGAGACAAAAATGAAGTAAAATAAACATAAAACTTCCTTCAATATCCTGCGCTTTGCATTTTGTCAGAAAAGGGTTGACATTAAGATATATTTATGTGCTTTTTTGAGGGGTGGACACTAATGTGAGGAATGTCCGCAATGCTTGACAACTTTGGTTAAGTCATGTATAAATCTTAAGGTTTGTATGGTGCAGTTTTATAGAACACTCACCCTTTTATATATATAGATAAGTAGAATAGTCTTTGTTACATCAGTCAATCAGAATGTTTTATTTGATGATTTTTTTAAAGAAAAAATATCATTTTGATGCCTACTTCATCTGAAAATCTTCAAAATGTACTTCGAATGTAAACACTGAGACGAAAGTATTACCAATATGGCGGAGTTTAAGAAAATAGACCAGTAGAAAATTTGTGCAAACTGTTGGGTAATTTCTACATAAAAAATCTCATTTCATATTTTTAAGATTATCATAATGTACATACAAATGCTTCAAAATACCATTGTAGGCTAAAGGCATTGTAGGCTAAAATTCGCAATACTGACAAACGATGAAATAAATAAGCAAGTGAACAACAACAAGCATTCCACACTACAATTTAATTAGCAGACATGTGCTATACATTTATACAGTTGTTCACCACATGGGTAGAGACTTTACAAGCTTTATATTACAAGCTGTCTACTGCAATGATCAGCTCTTTACACTTGTTCCACAGCTGTCCATAACTGCAGTCACCATCAGTTTATAATGATTGATCTTTCTTTTATACCACTTCCTTTTCGAGGCATTAAAGTTATTCACCCCTCTTGGTCTAAGATTGCTCAAAGTACTCACCCCCTTATCACAGAGTGGGATCACAGTGTCGACAACTGCAGTCACCAGCTGCTTACACTTGGTCCACTGCTGCTGGTCACTGACAGATTCTGTATAGAACTGGGCCAGCCAGCTCACATTGGCCTTCACAGCAGCCATAGCCTGGGCCTGTCTGTGTGAAAATAATATAATTCAGAATCCTTTACTATGTATCAGCAAGCTATACCATATCAGACAAGGGGTACATTCTCAAAGAAGGATGAAGCTGACCTAAAAATTCAATGAAAGTTTACAAATAATGGCACAGCTAATTTTTGGATTAAATCAGTGGTCACAAAGTTGAGCTACTTTTTGGATTAAGTGCAGGAGAATCAACTATATTTTATCAAAATTTAATGCATTTTGAGAGATGGATTAAAGCTAATCTAAAGTTGATTCAAAATTAGCTTTACTTCTCTGTGGATACTAGTGCTGGGACGATGTTTGCAAACTTCGGTATTATCGCTCGCCGGCTCACGGCCGATCAATGACCGGTAAAATTTAAGTGCAACGGTTACCAATGTTTGCTAAATTCATTTCTTTGTAGCCTTTTGGTCACAATAAAACACCAACCGTATTAATATTTTGTAAAAATATGAAATATTCATCAGTTAAAATGACAAAACTAGCCGTGAATGCAATAAATATAACGTAAACAGAAACACCTTGGGGTTTTCCCACTGTTGTAAAGGTAATCATAAAATCAGCCAATCACAAGTAAGGATACATCAAGCATGATCTGTTAGTGAGGGAGACGTCTGTGAATGGCTTTTATATTATATTTTGGTTATACTTGTGATAATTTGTGTTATTTTACTTGTTATTATTTAATATTTGATTTTTCTGTCTGGTTTACAATTTCAACTCCATGATCGGAAATGTTCGAAGTTTGCTCACAAATTTCCGATACGAACATCGACAGGTAAAGTCATGGCAATCTTTCAGCACTACTGGATACTAACTTTGATCCTAATCCCATTTTTGGATTAACTTATTATAATAAGCTAATGTTTTTCACTCCTTTTGGTGAATACAGCCCCAGACTTTAACAGGACCTACCAGTATTAGTTATCATTAATCTTATCTAGTTATAGCCATTACTCTTTTAATCTCACTAAACATTTTACTTAATTGCTGGGGTTGTCTGTAATAAAACGTATACAGAAACATTAATATAATGGGTACCTGAAATGATCCAGTACGACTTTTACAGCAGTTAATTAAGGTGCTTATCATTGTGTTTCTCTGTATTGAAAAATATCCAGCAGAATTCAATATTATCTATTTTCCTATCATCTGAATATTCAATATATTATTTCTATTCTTGTAATTTTATGTTCTCCTGTTTTACCCGAAAATATCTGTCACTTTAGTGTTCTACATTCAAACATACAGAAATTTAACTAATATTCATACAATCAACAAAAATAAGATTCCAAAAAATCCCAAATCAAAGTAGGGAGAAAACTACGGAGCCCCTAATAGGACATGGTAATATAAAAATTGCACCATGTGTCAGTGTTTCCGTTTACGCACAAACGTGCGTAAATTTAAGCCGAAATCAAGCGATTTACGCACATAATATTTACCTGGGGGTCAGACTAACGCAGAAGTATTTGTAAAAAGAAAAACAAAAATGGCCGATTTCCGATTTGTTTACCCGTCACTGCGCATGCGTGGGATCAAAAGGTCGAGGTGAAGAATTCACGAGGTCACGCATACGCATTTGCGTTGTTCAATTACAAACGACTCGAGATATTTTTTACTGAAAGCGTAGATGCACATGCAACAAGCATTCTGACGCATGCATTTATCTCCCGCCATATAAATTAGATGTACTAAAGATAACATATTTTAACAAGGTGCTGTAAATGTAATACTTTTCAAGTTATAATTGATTTAGTGCATCATTTCATGAATCTTAATACATTAAAAATTATTTAAAAAATTCATTAAAAAAATTTAGCATGTGAAAGCTCTCCAAAATGTAGGTGAATGAGTTATTTGAAAAATATTGGCTATCTGCAATACTTTTAGTGATAATAGGCAGTTACTCATTTTGAGTAGGTGAGTAATTAGCTACGCATCTGAAAATTCACTAAATGAAAGCTCTGCAAAATGTATGTGAATCAGTTATTTCAGAAATACTGGCTATCTGCAATACTTGTAGAGATAATTCGCATTTACTCATTTTGAGTAGGTGAATAATTAACTACGGGTGTGAAACTTCACCAAGCGAAAGCTCTCCCAAAAGTAGGTGAATGAGTTATTTGAGAAAAATTGGCTATCTGCAATACTTTTACAGATAATTCACATTTACTCATTTTGATTAGGTGAGTAATTAGCTACGGGTCTGGAACTTGACCATGTGAAAGCTCTCCCAAAAGTAGATGAACCAGTAATTTGATAAAAATTGGATACCCACTATACTTTTAGAGATAATTAGCATTTACTCATTTTGAGTAGGTGAATAATTAGCTACGGGTCTGAAACTTCACCAAGTGAAAGCTCTTCCAAAAGTAGGTGAATGAGTTATTTAAGAAAAATTGGATATCCCCAATACTTTTAGGGATAATTCACATTTACTCATTTTGAGTAGGTGAGTAATTAGCTACGGGTCTGGAACTTCACCATGTGAAAGCTCTCCCAAAAGTAGATGAATGAGTTATTTGATAAAAATTGGATATCCGCAATACTTTTAGAGATAATTCACATTTACTCATTTTGAGTAGGTGAATAATTAGCTACGGGTCTGAAACCTCAACAAGTAAAAGCTCTCCCAAAAGTAGGTGAATGAGTTATTTGAGAAAAATTGGATATCTGCAATACTTTTAGAGATAATTCACATTTACTCATTTTGAGTAGGTGAGTAATTAGCTATGGGTCTGGAATTTTACCATGTGAAAGCTCTCCCACAAGTAGATGAATGCGTAATTTGATAAAAATTGGATATCCACTATACTTTTAGAGATAATTAGCATTTACTCATTTTGAGTAGGTGAATAATTAGCTACGGGTCTGAAACTTCACCAAGTGAAAGCTCTTCCAAAAGTAGGTGAATGAGTTATTTGATAAAAATTGGATATCCGCAATACTTTTACAGATAATTCACATTTACTCATTTTGAGTAGGTGAATAATTAGCTACGGGTCTGGAACTTCACCATGTGAAAGCTCTCCCAAAAGTAGATGAATGAGTTATTTGATAAAAATTGGATATCCACAATACTTTTAGAGATAATTCACATTTACTCATTTTGAGTAGGTGAATAATTAGCTACGGGTCTGAAACCTCACCAAGTAAAAGCTCTCCCAAAAGTAGGTGAATGAGTTATTTGAGAAAAATTGGATATCTGCAATACTTTTAGAGATAATTCACATTTACTCATTTTGAGTAGGTGAGTAATTAGCTATGGGTCTGGAATTTCACCATGTGAAAGCTCTCCCACAAGTAGATGAATGCGTAATTTGATAAAAATTGGATATCCACTATACTTTTAGAGATAATTAGCATTTACTCATTTTGAGTAGGTGAATAATTAGCTACGGGTCTGAAACTTCACCAAGTGAAAGCTCTTCCAAAAGTAGGTGAATGAGTTATTTAAGAAAAATTGGATATCTGCAATACTTTTAGGGATAATTCACATTTACTCATTTTGAGTAGGTGAATAATTAGCTACGGGTCTGAAACTTCACCATGTGAAAGCTCTCCCAAAAGTAGATGAAGCAGTTATTTGAGAAAAATTATGTCATTATTTTGCCACAAATCAGAAAATAGCTATTACTCACTTATGGCATGCAATAGAACCCCAAAATATATGCATTTACCCTACAGTCACAATTTCAAAGTAGGTATTACTCGGCTATCCAATGTGCAACAGGTCTGAAACTTTACTATGTGATAGGTTATCAAAAACTAGATGAATAACATATTTGAAAATATTTCCCTAACTTTAATACTTTTGAAGATATTTGACATTTACTTATGTCGTTATTTTGCTACAAATAAGAAAATAGCTATTACTCACTTATGGCATGCAATACAACCCCAAAATATATACCATCTTATAATTAAGGACAAAGTAGCTGAACAACATATTTGAAGAAAAAGCTGTAACTGCAATAGTTTTGGAGTTACAATGGATTTACTCAACAGTCACAATTTCAAAGTAGCTATTACTTAGCTATGCAATGTGCAACAGGTCTGAAACTTTACTATGTGATAGCTTACAAAAAAGTAGATGAATGACATATTTGAAAAGAATTCCGTAACTTTAATACTTCTGAAGATATTTGACATTTACTTATGTCATTATTTTGCTACTAATAAGAAAATAGCTATTACTCACTTATGGCATGCAATAGAACCCCAAACTACATGCCAGCTTATAGCTAAGGACAAAGTAGCTGAACACCATATTTGAAGAAAAAGCTGTAACTGCAATAGTTTTGGAGTTACAATGGATTTACTCAACAGTCACAATTTCAAAGTAGCTATTACTTAGCTATGCAATGTGCAACAGGTCTGAAACTTTACTATGTGATAGCTTACAAAAAAGTAGATGAATGACATATTTGAAAAGAATTCCGTAACTTTAATACTCCTGAAGATATTTGACATTTACTTATGTCATTATTTTGCTACTAATAAGAAAATAGCTATTACTCACTTATGGCATGCAATAGAACCCCAAACTACATGCCAGCTTATAGCTAAGGACAAAGTAGGTGAACAACATATTTTACGAAAATATTGTAACTGCAATAGTTTTGGAGTTACAATGAATTTACTCAACTGTAGAATTTCAAAGTAGCTATTACTCAGCTATCCAATGTGCAACAGATCTGAAACTTTACTATGTGATAGCTTATGAAAAAGTAGATGGATAACATATTTGAAAAGAATTCCCTAACTTTAATACTTTTGAAGATATTTGACATTTACTTATGTCATGATTTTGCTACAAATAACAAAATAGCTATTACTCACTTATGGCATGCAATAGAACCCCAAACTATGTACCATCTTATAGCTAAGGACAAAGTAGCTGAACAACATATTTTAGGAAAATACTGTAACTGCAATAGTTTTGGAGTTACAATGGCTTTACTCAACAGTCAGAATTTCAAAGTAGCTATAACTCAGCTATCCAAGGTGCAACAGGTCTGAAACTTTACTATGTTATAGCTTACCAAAAAGTAGATGGACAACATATTTGAAAAGATTTCCCTAACTTCAATACTTTTGAAGATATTTGACATTTACTTCTTCTGTTATTTAGCTACAAATGAGAAAATAGCTATTACTCACTTATGGCAAGCAATAGAACCCCAAAGTATGTACCATCTTATAGCTAAGAACAAAATAGCTGAACAACATATTTTAGGAAAATACTCCAACTGCAATAGTTTTGGAGTTACAATGGCTTTACTCAACAGTCAGAATTTTAAGGTAGCTATTACTCAGCTATCCAAGGTGCAACAGGTCTGAAACTTTACTATGTCATAGCTTACCAAAAAGTAGATGGACAACATATTGGAAAAGATTTCCCTAACTTTAATACTTTTGAAGATATTTGACATTTACTTCTTCTGTTATTTAGCTACAAATAAGGAAATAGCTATTACTCACTTATGGCAAACAACAGAACCCCAAAATATGTACCATCTTATAGCTAAGAACAAAGTAGCTGAACAACATATTTTAGGAAAACACTCTAACTGCAATACTTTTTTAGTTACAATAGCTTTACTCAACAGTCAGAATTTCAAAGTAGCTATTACTCAGCTATCCAAGGTGCAACAGGTCTGAAACTTTACTATGTTATAGCTTACCAAAAAGTAGATGGACAACATATTTGAAAAGATTTCCCTAACTTCAATACTTTTGAAGATATTTGACATTTACTTCTTCTGTTATTTAGCTACAAATGAGAAAATAGCTATTACTCACTTATGGCATGCAATGGGACCCCAAACTATGTATCATCTTATAGCTAAGGACAAAATAGCTGAACAACATATTTGAAGAAAAAGTTGTTACTGCAATAGTTTTTGAGTTATGAGCCCTTTACTCAAAGTAGCTAAGATTGCTATTACTCACTTATCTTTAGGCCTAAGTCAATAAAACCAAAAATTTTTTCAAGGGCATGAAAATTCATTGGGACAATTAATTTACAAAAAATCTGTAGCTGTAGTAGTTTTGGAGAAATCTGCGTGACTAACTAACGCACGCACACACGCACGCACGCACGCACGCACACACAGACACATCATTTCATAATCTCCCTCCCGGGCTAAAGCCCGGCGGGAGATAATAAAACAGCACTGTAGATAAGCTGTTTTTTATGCTTATGTGTGATGTTGGAGAAAAGCCTGTGGCTCACTTGATAAAATTCCATCTGTTACAATGGGAACTTGCAAAAGGAAATTCTTAATGAATTCTAATATGACTTTAACAGTGCTTAATCTGCATCAACAGAAAGACCCAAAGGTACAACAAGATTTTAAAGGTCAATACAGCAAGGTTAAAGGTCAATCAGTGTCACACCATGACATAGCACACCTAAAACCCTCAACCAATGTCCCTACCAAGTATAAACTTACTACACCTTACAGTCTCTGAGATATAGCTTGAACAAGAATTTATAGGTCAAGGTCACTACAGCAAGGTCAAAGGTCAAATCAAGGTCACACTATGACGTAGCACACCTACAGCCCTAACCAATGTCCCTACCAAGTATCAACTTCCTACACCTTACGGTTTCCAAGATATAGCCCAGACCAGGTTTTATAGGTCAATTTCACTACGGCAAGGTCAAAGGTCAAATCAAGGTCACACCATAATGCTGCACACCTACTACCCCCAACCAATGTCCTCACCAAGTATCAGCTTCCTACACCTTACAGTCTCCGAAATATAGCCCGGACAAGATTTTATAAGTCAAGGTCTCTACAGCAAAGGTCAAATCAAGGTCACACTATGACGTTGCACATCTACACCCCCTAACCAATGTCCCTACCAAGTATCAACTTCCTACACCTAACAGTTACTGAGATATAGCCCGGACAAGGTTTTACAGGTCAAGGCCACTATGGCAAGGTCAAAGGTCAAATCAAGGTCAGACCATGATGTTGCACACCTACAACTCCTAACCAATGTTCCTACCAAGTATCAACTTCCTACACCTCACGGGTTTCCGAGATATAGCCCGGACAAGATTTTATAGGTCAAGGTCACTACAGCAAGGTCAAAGGTCAAGTCAAGGTCAGACCATGACGTTGCACACCTACACCCGGTAACTAATGTCCCTACCAAGTATCAACTTCCTACACCTTACAGTTTCCGAGATATAGCCCGGACAAGATTTTATAGGTCAAGGTCACTACGGCAAGGTCAAAGGTCAAATCAAGGTCACACCATGACATTGCACACCTACAACCCCTAACTAATGTCCCTGCCAAGTATCAACTTCCTACACCTTATGGTTGCCGAGATATAGCCCGGACAAGATTTTATAGGTCAAGGTCACTACGGCAAGGTCAAATCAAGGTCAGACTATGACGTTGCACACCTACACCCCAACCAATGTCCCTGCCAAATATGAACTTCCTACACCTTACGGTTTCTGAGATACAGCCCTGACAAACTATTTCCCGCCCATCCGGACACCATGGGTGAAAACTAGGGCTGCAAGCGAGCCCGAAAATGTGCCTCGTTTTAGAAGATTCGACTCGGATTCGGTTAATCGCTTGATTATCGCCCACGAAATAAACTGCTTCATATTTTTACATATCACGCCTTATAATATGGTTACAAACCACACAACAGGAAAGAATTTTGATAATTTATTGAATTTCGGGAAAAAGACCCATTTACAGTGCAAAATATAAGAAATTTTAACCATCTTTATATTGCGAGATTTGAGGCATCTTCGAAATACGTTGTAATAAAATGCCGTCTAATAAAACGTTGTTACACAAATAATTAAAGTTTGCAAATACTGAAAATATAAAACACTGAAATGGAAATGCCTCATATTAGTAAAATATATAAATATATTCATATATTTAAAGGAAAAAATTTAATTTTGTAGTAGATTTTCCGTCTATGATTAGTTGTTTTCGAAGACCCGGTTCACTTTTCTTGCCTCGAGTATTGAACTGAATCGTTTCGTTTCCGAGTAACCGAAGAATCGTTGCAGCCTTAGTGAAAACAATACCCAGACAGCCCTTAAGGGTTGTGAGGTAAAAAGAAATGTCTGACACAGCTCAGAGATGCCATGCATGAAATATCAAAAGACCAATCCACCCCAAGGCTTTGGAGCATCATACGAGAACCTATTACTTATATGGACACATCTTTTGCTTGACAGTATATGAAAATCTAGTAAGGCATCTGTGATATTGAATTTAAAAAAGTTTAATAAAGACTGTCTGCCTTGCAATGGGATTTTCATTAGCAGAATTCTGCTGTTTGTAAACTAAACTCAAGCTTTTGATTGGTCTCTCTGCTGTGAAATTCAGTACCCTTGATATTTATCATGTTCTGTTCATTTTTCTCTTTTGTTGTTTGAACTTTTAAAGCAGCATTTCTTTAATCATTGGTTTGGCTTCTTGATTTCAGTAGACATTGAACATTTCAAAACACTGATAAAAGGTAGAAATATTGCTTCAAATGACATACTTAGGCTATTTACTGACTCCCTCACTCCTTGTCAAATTGTGCACAGCATCAAGTTTAAAATTCACTTCTAAAACAAAAAGCTGAGTTTGAAGCATAAGAGATGCCCATACCCCACAGCCTGGGAAAATAACATTGGATACATGAGATATAGCCAGAAGTGGTGAAAAATACAAAGATAAGGACTCTTTCAGAGCAGACAGTGTAATTTATGTAAAGGTGCAGGAGAAATAACACTTAAGAAAGAGAAAATATACGTAAAGACAAAGATCACAAAGAAACAATTTAATAGCAAGATTACAACATTAATTTGTAGAGTAAAAGTCAAGAAGCTGCAAAATTTTAATTTATTTATTTACTAATCGAAGTATAGCTGTCAAAAGGTCAAAGGTCAAATCAAGGTCACACTATGATGTTGCACACCCACATCCCCCAACCAACATCTCCACCATTATGCACCATATGTGAACTTCCTACAACTTATAGTACAGCGAGACAAGATGCTGCCCCCTGACAGCCCACTTGACTGACCAACCAACCTCCCAAATACCACCCAGTCATACATTTTGGATGAAAACAGTAACTGCAGAGCCTTTAATGGGTGTGGGGTAAAAACAAGTAGTATTTCTGAATTTTCAGGTGTTGATCAACATGAAGTTATTGGCTGTTGAAAATAATGTATTGTAAATACACTCTTTTATAAGACATGTTTTCACTCCCTTTTAGCAGCCTGGGTTATATTTTGACAGACCATGTGTATTTCTCACATGTTGCCACAGTGTGGACAGCCAAGCAATCACTTGCCCAACTCAATAGTTACAATAGACAACTTAAGACTTTAGCCTGATAGACACTTAGCAGATATCTGTTACCTTTGTGCAAGCAGTACTACAATTCAAAGCTTATGTGACAACAACACTGATTTGGTAAAGTTTAATTACCTATAAAATTTATATATCTGACACTTTTCTTCAAGTTTTTATATTAAAACGTAAAATTTGTATTTCACAAAATTTTCGGTTTTCCAACATTCTTTATTTTCAAGTTTTACACTTATTACAACCCAGAAAGGGGTTATTATTATTTATTATGTTAATAGCCTTTTAAATAGTCAACCGTTGACTCAGCCCAGAAGGTATCTTGTCAACAATTTCTTATTTGAAATACTGGACTCTTACTTGACCAATTAACTATTATACTTAAGTACCTGATCCTTATTTCCATTTAAAAGGTGATTGTAATTTTCAAGGGGGGGGGGGGGGTGTCCCAAATCTATGGCCAATTAATTTTACAACAATCTGTCACTGAATATAACACCAGCAAAGGAACTTTTCAATTTTTTTTACATGTACATTTTTATTTCTTCTTTACAACAATATGTATATAAGAGTATGTTAACATCTGTAAGCTATTCAAAGTGTTCTATTTTATTCCATTGAAATTGCTATTACATACCAGAATTATAAAAAGCCCAAAACTTATCAATAAAGGACAACATAACTGAATTTAAAAAAAAAGGTATACTTATTCAGAAAATAGAAGTGTTGTCTTTTGTAAAAGCAGATTTGTTGTGTTTATTTCTGACATTTTAAATGTCTATTCCTGTAAACAAATACCACACAGCCCATTTTGTTGACAAATTCACCATTTTGATACTTTGTCACATGAATACATTTTAGTTCTAAAAATACTTTCTTGACTTCTTTTGTAAATAATAAATATTTACTTTAAAAGTTATTCCTTGGCCACTAATAAAGGTATTCCCTAGTAACCAATGGGGTTAGATTCAAAGGCCAAAAACTTTTCAATTTTTAATTGTAACCCACTGCTTCTTTCAATTTCCCTCCACAATTTGACTTTTAAAGAGCTCCATGTTTCCTGGGGGAGCATAGAATTGAACAGAATGTTTTTAAATCTGTCATACAATTCTTTTGTTGAAAAAGAAACTCTTAATTTGCAATCATGTTGCTGCCACTGATAAATTGTCCATTAAATCAAACTTGATTACCCTATTTTTGCAAAACCATCAAATGTCACAAAGTGAATCATATTTAAGGCTTCATAACTTGTAGTTAATCATGGCAAATAACAGATATTTTATTTCCATGCAATAGAAAAGATGATTCACTGTTTTTTTTCCATGCAATAGAAAAGATGATTCACTGTTTTTTTACCTTTTTTTTGTGAAAAGAACAAAATGCTGATGAAATGTAAAATAATATAAAAGCCTAACTGAGTGTAAAACGAGAAGAAATGATGCAAAGTGATAAAACTTGCCATTTGACTGCAAATAGCTGGCTATTTTCTCAGATGCGATTTGTTATAGGGCTGTCCCACTTAGCTGGTGGATGATTACATATGTGCTGGATTAATCATCAGCACATTGTACCATCGTGGTAGGTCACTGAAAATTTCTAATAATCAATTTTTAACTTAAAATCTTATCTTTCTATATATATATATATATATATATATATATATATGAATTTTAATCTGTAATTTTAAAATATATAGGTACTTTAGGTAAATATATTCAATTTGGAACTTTTTCAGTAGATACTAAATATTGCAAATTTAGAAAAAAAAATAACAAAATTAAAAAAAAACAACAAAAGCCTGACATCTGCTTCATCCTGGAAACTGTTTTGTGGTATGATGACCAACAATTAACTAAAATAATAGATTTTCACTTATCATCTATTGGAAAAGTGGACAATTAACAGACCATGTATATTGGGGCTGATTCCCAGCACTATGTCCCACTGTCACAAATCGTTCAAGAATCTCCCGAGTCACCTTTTTTCATTCCTTGAAAATACCTAGCTATCCTGGAGCAAGTTCCTCTTTTCCTACTAACCACACCCAAAACCCTCCACAAAACTTAAAGAGAGTTTATCTAACAGAAAGGATATGTACCCAATTCCCCAGGATCTGGAGATGTTCGGTAATAAAGGGGAGGTAATAATAACTAGAAATAGGACGCCCCGTTGATAGTAGCTGCGACATATGAATAGAAACAGGATAGCATAGAAGAACACACATTATCATGTGTAATGTCCACCCCATGAACCTTTTGCCAAAATTGTACAGTAGTCTTACAAGACCCTGTTTCATTTGTAAAATATATCAATGATGCTTAAATATTTATTAGAACTGTACATGTAAATTATTTCAGCTTCATGCCTTTTTGCATTGGTTGGGTCGAAAATTTTGATGAAATCACTCTATCTCGCACGGTTAAGAAGACAGAAGCAAATTTCTGTTTTTCTATTTTTGGCAAAAATTTGAAAATTCAAAATGGCCGCCATTTTTGGGAAGAGGAAAATTTTTTGAAAATTGCCAAGAGTACATTTCTTAGATACCCTATGGGTCGAAAATTTCAACGAAATAACTCTATTTTGCACGGTTTAGGAGATATGAGCACATTTGCCTTTTTCAGTACTCAAAATAGCCAATTACTCATTTATTTAATTAATTACTCACTCATCTATGAAGCAATGCCCCCCAAAAGCAATCCCATACAAGCTATTAACCCAATGAACCTCCATACCAAATTTCAGAAAGCTAGGCTTAATAGCATTCCTTAAAATGTCTGGAATCCAAAGAGATACTCAAAAGTAGCAAAGTAGCTATTACTCAGTTAGCTATAGAGCTATCATCACCAAAAGTAATCCCACACAAGCTATTAACCCAATAAACCTGCATGCCAAATTTGGTAAAGATAGGATAAGAACTGTTGCCTGGAAACCAAGTGTGACGCCAGACACCGGACGCGGAAAAAGCAAAAATAATATGTCCACCCCCTAGCGGGGTGGACATAATAAGCAGTAAGTCAGAGTAGACTGGCACCTTTATGAAATCCTCTTGAATACTGTGCCATCAAAAATTTTTTTCAAGAAATCCGATGTTCCAAGTTTGAAGTTAGGGTGTTACATCCTGTTCACAGCCAGGATCATATTGCGACAGGCCCTTAGTATTGCCAATTGTGTGAGCCGAGCCCAAAGAGGTGACAGAGTTATAGAATCTAATCATAGGGTCAAAGTCGAACAGACCTTTAAAGTTTTCATGGGTGTCCATTTCATGTTACACATGGAACCAATTTATATTGGCAAAATTAATTAAACTGCAACCTGATAAGGGATCTCGTTTGTCATATGGCATCTTCTTACACAAATATTGCAAATTTGTTACAAAATCACTTTAATTTGCAGAAAAAAATTGCTTTAATTGCCATTTAAATATTTGTATGGAAGTTCATAAAAATATTCCAAGAACCACCTGACACATGAAAACTTCAAAAATGATCTGAACTTTATTTTGGATTTACAAAAACAAATCAGAATGCCTCATAGTTTGTATGACATATTACTTTAAAATATAGCCTGGGCTTTAATTTACTTTCAAGTATAATCTTATTGTCAACACATTAAAATGGAGGGACAATTTAAGTAAAAGACATGGAAAAAAATGCAGCTAAGTTTTGTCATACATTTTCAGATATTCTTCAGCTTCATTTAGCAACTTAATGAGCATCTTTTATGTTCATGAACTATACTTCCTGTAAGTGGGCCTTTTTGATTGGGGTAATGCTAGCATGCCAATTTTTCTGCATTGTGTATTTTAAGTTTTAGTTTATTTGGGTTTAACGTGGTTTTCAACACTGTATAGGTTATATCACAATGGGTAGTTTTATGGGCAGAGGAAACCAGTATATATAGTTGGTCAAGGTTCTGTACTGTAACCTGCCGACCATTGGTAAGAAACTACTTCCCCACCCTGTAATCAAGCTGGTTTTGCGTCCGGGGTGGTTCCATACTCAAACTTTGTCAGAACAGACATTCTTATTTCAACTTTAGACTGGATTGGGGTTAAAAAATGCGAAAAATTGCCCAAAAAGGCAGTAAAATGCAAATAAAAACCTGACTCTCATGATCAGACTGGCAACAAAACAATTTGTTTTGGAGCCAGTCTCGACTAATGCCGAATAAACTTGGGAGTCCACAGGACTAATAACTCCGACCTGTATAAATTAAATATAAGTTCAACACATTTAGATTTGTTGGTGATAGGATATGATGAGTTCAGATCCCAACTCTCCCGTTCTTAGATTTGTCAACAGTAATAATAGCTTCTGAGATGCCTGTACCCCACTGCCTAGGGAAATAATACCAACACCATGAGATATAGGAGTTACACAGTACAAAGACCAGGAGACTTTCAGAGCAAAAAGTGACATGATGTTGCACAACTAAACCCTCTAAGCAATATCCCTACCAAGTATAAACTTCCTACACCTTATGCATTCTGAGATATAGCCAGGAAAAGGTTTTTAAAAGTCAAGGTCACTACAGCAAGGTCAAAGGTTAAAAAAGCCACATTGTGATGTTGTACACCTACACCCTCTAACTGTCCTACTGTCACCCAGTAACCAGAACAAAGTGCTATCAATGAAATTAAATGACAATGTAATCTGTAATGTGGTCACAGGGTCCAAAATTTCTCCAGAAGCAAGAATAAATTTGTTTATCACTTCTGTTATATTTTCTTGTAAAACTTTTATCAAAAGTTTATGGCCAAACAAAACTCAAAGCATGTTCTAGAATAAAACTTTGAGTGTCTATGACATGAATTTTTTATTATATATTTTTTTTCAATAAACTGAATTTCACAAGTTAATGCACAGTACCATTTAACCCTTTTTAAGACCTTAAATAATCCTCCTCCCATCTGCCACATGTTTTGCTTGTTGTCCCATGAAATTGTTTGTGAAAATTATAGTCAAACACATGCTTTTGCTTGCATCAAAAATTTTAAAATTCTGTTCCTGAATGTGAAACTACATAGTGGGCAAAGTACCTGGTTTTCCTCCAGAAATAAAAGCCATAAAAGTTTCCAGTCCTGCCTGCAAGCTGCAAGTCTGGGGCTGACAGGAAGGCACCAAATTCTAACATTTAGAGCAAATATTTACATGGTTGGGTTAAAAAAGGGTTAAAACCATACTTTGACGAAAGTTAAACAAAGATATGACAAAATATACTCAAGACTTAAAAGCTCGACCCGAATTTTTCCATCCATTTGTAAAATTAGCCAACACCCTCTGAATCGTACTTTCTGTAAGTTTAGCAGGAAAGATCATTAAAGTAATGGAACTAATTAGGGTTTTGTGGGGGATACTAACAAACATAGAGAGCTTTTTGATACAAAGGCCACATGCTTTTTGCGTTATTTTTTAATGCAAGTAAAAATTATTTGGCCTTTAGCAGGAAATGAACATCCACCTCCCTTTTTCATTTCAATTAATGTATTCTGGTTTTTGCTTTATTGAGTGCAAGGTCTAGCGAGGCTCTTATTTCTAGAAATCACTGTTTTTTTCTCTGATGGCTTTGCAGCTTGCACTAGTAGACCGAAACCCCCTTTTGGCCTTGTTCTTCAAAATATGGCTCATGTACTATGTATTATTATCAAATTATAGAAGACAAGGGTATGCAAATGTTCTTATTCATAGAATACTCTTACTACCACTGCCAAAAAGGTTATGCTTTTTGGTGGCGTGCATCCGTCTACTTGTCTGTTTGTTTGCTGCAAAACAACTCCAAAGTTGTCACCAGATTTTGAAGAAATTTTCAAGAAATGATGACAATAACACAAGGAACAGATACATTTTTATTTTGGATGTGATCAATATCACCATCTGGAAACAGGAATCTTTAAAAGGATTTTTATCACTGCACTCAGAAGCAATATTGGATGTGTTGTACCTAGGCAGAGGTATGGTCTCCCCAAGTGCTATTGTTCCAAGAATCTTATTCATGTATAGCTCTTACATGAAGATTTCTCAATTTTCTAAGAAAAACTTCTGACAATATGAAAATGTTCCATGAAAACATGCACACCAGTATCTTATTCTATCAACCTACTCCTTAAAATATGTCAGTTTTAGAATTTGCAATATTTCATGTAAAAGTTTGAAAAAATTACTCATTTCAAGGACAGCATTCATGAAACAATGCTTAGATAAGGTGACCTAACTAAGGGAAGGTTTTTCGACTAAGTTTTTCTTGGAATCAGTATTCATGAAACAATGCTTAGGTAAGGTTATGCTAGATTTCAAGTACAGACAAAACCTCTCCTAACTCACAAGGTATATTTTTACACAAAAATTTTATATGGAACAAAACCTGACACACATACTTTTTTGGTAGATTTTTGTTTCTGCTTGTTTACATGATCCTGAGGTCACCTTAGAATTAGGAATGTTTGTGAATATGGTTTCGTAATTTCTTATTTGAAATCTAAGTAATACTTTAAATCTAAAGTTAAAAATGGTGTTAGTATTGTTCACAAATACAGCCCCCGGTAAGTTTCATTTGAATAATTGCAAAACCATTATCGTAGATTTTAAATTTCTAACATATTCCAAAAGGTTAAATAACACTATAAATTTGACCAAGACTACTCACAATTCCACAAAGTCTGCCTGTAACACCGGAGCAGGAGATTTGACATCATATAGTTTGAGCCTGCCACCATAGGATGCCGTTAACACCAGTCTGAAACAATTACATAGAATATATAATTTGCAAGAATATCACATATTCAGCAATAATACTCAGGTATTCTTTATAACCCTACATTATATCTTTTGAATAAGAATTTAGATTAATTTCATTCCCGATTTCTTAATTTTACAGGAAGTTTCTTCCCAAGCAACAAAGCACCAAATTTCATATATTATCTCACCAGGATAAACCACAGCTGTTACTTCAACTCTATTCATCAAAACTGCAATAAAGAGACCTAGAATCACCCGTGCAGAGAGACGAAACTATTAGCCCATATAGCACAAATGTCTTTCTCTCCTCAAGCCAGATATTTTAAAACAAAATAATATCCAGCTACATTCCAAATCAATGTTCAATATTGTATTAGTAGTACAATGTATTTGAAAGTCGGATATTTTCCAATCAAATAATGCTTGGTTTTACTTTTTAAAAAAATGTTCCAATAATGTCCAGAGAATGTGACCTGACTAAAATATATGGATTCCATAAATACCTTTATTATTACTATAATTAAAAATTAAATAAAATGAAATATGTGAAAAAAATAAAATAAAAGGAAAAAAATCACAGAAGAAAAAAATTTCAATGAATAAGAAATTTTCACAAAGTGTCGGTGCATAAATACTTATAAAACACAATTTTAAACTGTCTCAATACACAATTTCAATTTTTATTATTGGTAAACTGTCAATGGTTTATTTTGGTTTATTTTGGCTATTCTAAACTCTACATTTGATTTGATTGTAACCAGTACACAAACACTCAAATGAAAATTTGAGAACAGGTATTGTGTTACTTTGCTTCTCAAAACATAAGAGTATGCAAGATACACACTATTGTTAAGGGTGTAAATGGATAAGTGAATCCTCTGGTTGTCATTTGGTTATGAGATGCTTGTTAACAACCGGTAGAATAAAGCTTCATTCGATTGTCAGTTTCAACAGATTTAAATATATTATTGTATTAAAACCATGCAAATAGACTCTAAATGAGTCTAATCTCCACATATACGACAAAAATATAAAATAAATCTTTTGACAAACTTCTCCCTCACTCCACATTGTACATTATGCATGCATGCTTGTGATTGGCTGATTTTATGATTACCTTGACAACTGTGGGAAAATCCCAAAGTATTTTCTATTTACTTTGCACTTTTACATTTACAGTTAATTCTGTGATTTTTATAACTGAATGTATCAAATTCTCATATAATATATTTCCAGTTAGTACTTTTATTGTGACTGAGAGGCTGCAAATAGATTATTTAATATATATAAATTTGGTTAATTTTATTGTAATTGGAATTTTTATAAATAAAAATACTTACATAATCCCAACAAATGCTTACGTGACCTACCGTTCGGTCAAGGACACAGACAATGTGTCTCGCCATTTTTTTTTACTGAAAGTACACACGTAAACCCCAGCAGGCACCTGCTGGAGGTTATATCTCCACTGTAAGTTGTCATTCTAATTTTGACCCTACCCCTCAGAAGATGGTAGAGGGGAGGAGGGTGGGACTCTCCCTGTTGGGATTATGTAAGTATTTTTATTTATAAAAATTCCAATTACAATAAAATTAACCAATTTTATTGCATAAAAACGTACTTACATAATCCCAACAAATGCTTGAATGCAGCCCTGAGGTCCATGGTGGGTAGACTTCTGAGGACTGTCAAGTGCTATAGGAGAGTTCTTTAGGTTATACAGATACAAAAAATGCGTAAACACAATATGTTATACTACAAACACTGCAATATACTACATATAGGAATACTAGTATCATTATTACTGTCATAGTCATTACAAGTACTGCTAAAGTGAAAAGTAATTGTAATAAAGTAGCTGTAAAGTACTCACCCACTTATGAAAGCAGCATGCTGTACTGTACATCAAATAATATGCATGAATCCCTCCACCTTGTCTATACAGTAGTGCAGGGGTCAAAGGTCAGCTGTGCCCAGTTGAATAGAACTGCAACAGTCAGAGTGCAGCTGTCCCTCAAGCCAAGCAGCCATAACATGAATTCTTAACCATATTCTTGTTCCAAAAATCAAAGTCCTAGTACATTCCAGTCCAATTCCATACATCCTGAAAACATAAAGGCTGATTATATTATTAAGTCTCAATTGTTCACTATATGCTGTGCAGACAAAATGGGACCTAACTTAAAAATATCATCATTTTCCCAGCAAATATCTTTCAAATAAAAGTTTGTGAAAGTATTATGGGACTTCCAGTAACAGGAGCTCAAGACCTGCTCTAAGGAGATACCTCCTTTAAATGCTAATGATGCAGCCATAGCTCTAACATCATGAGCTCTAACCTGAGTGACCTGTTGATCAGCCATATCTGAAGACTGATAGCAAGTTTGAATGGTGTGTTTGATCCACTGGGAAATGGTTATTCTTGTGATATCCTTAGAATAACCCTCCCTAAGTGATACAAAGAGCAGGGCCTTGCCCTTTCTCATGGATTTGGTCTTCTCTAAATAGACCTTGAGGGCCCTAACTGGACAAAGTGACTTGTCCTCCACCAGCGAACTGTCCAACATGGTAGTAAGAGCTGGTATCACAACTGGTTTTATGGAATCAGGGCCATCCGAAGCCAATTGGTTTTTGGCCAGGAATGCTGGAGGAGAAACTGTGACCTGTGACCAATTTCTCCTTGAAGAGACAGAAGAGTGAGTCCATGCATGTATCTCACTCCTTCTTTTTCCTGAGGCTAAAGCCAACAGGAACACTGTCTTGTAAGTTAGCCACTTCAAAGGAGCCTCAGACAAGGGCTCAAAGGGAGGTTTTGTCAAGACTAGAAGGACCAAAGAGAGGTCCCATGTAGGTATGGACCTATTTGGTTTAGGTCTATCCCTGGTGAAGCTGGCAATAAGTCTATTCAGTTCTAGACTTTTTGAGATGAGTTCACCCTGAGAACCCAAAGCATCAGCTATTGCTGTTCTATAGCCAGTAATTGTAGCTGGTTTGAGGTTTTTGACTGTGAACAGGTAGTTTAAGAATTCTGCTACCTGGGGAACAGTTGTTGAGGCGATGTCCACCTTATTCTGTGAACACCATTGCCCATAAATGGTCCACCTTGATTGGTAGACTTTTCTTGAGGATTCCCTCTGAGGTGCCTTAATTCTTTCTGCCACCTCAGATGAGAATCTTCCAGAATTGGATTCCTGGAATCCAGAAGCCACACATGTAGATTCAGGTACTCCACATTGTTGTGGAACCTGTTGGAGTGTGGCTGTTTCAGTAGTGTGTTGCAATGAGGGAGCTGTAGGGGTACCCTGGTCGAGAGATCCACCAGATCCCAAAACCATGGCATCCCTGGCCACCCTGGAGCCAGTACTTTCATCCTGCATGGGTATGTTATTATTTTTTAATTACTTGTGGCAGGATGGATACTGGGCAGAAGACATAGCTGTCTAGGCCTTCCCAACAGATATTCAATGCATCTATTTTCCAAGCCTTTCTGTCTGGGACAGGAGATACATAAATTGGAAGTTTGTAATTTAGATGAGTTGCAAACAGGTCTACCATTGGTGTGTGCCAAACTTTGCAAATTTGGTTGAATATCTGTTGGTGAAGGGACCACTCTGTTTGTATGACCTTGTCCCTTCTTGATAGGGAGTCTGCTATCACATTTAGGGATCCAGGTACATGTCTTGCTCTTATCTGGATCCTTCTGGAATTTGTGAATGCCAGAATTCTCCAGATGAGAGCGCACATTTCTATGGAATGGGTGCCTCCTTCTTGGTTCAGATAAGATACTACTCTACTGTTGTCTGAACAGATGAGCACGCTTTGACCTTGCAAGTGCTCCTGAAACCCCTTTAGGGCCAGAAGAACAGCTTTTAGCTCCAATACGTTGATGTGAAGCAGAGCCTCCTTGTTTGACCAGAGGCCACTGAGGACTATTTGGTTCAAGTGAGCTCCCCAGCCTTTTTGGGAGGCATCTGTGAACACCAAAGTGTTGTGAACATGAGGATGGAGAGGAGCACCAGCCATAAGATTTTGTAGATCCTCCCACCATTTGAGATAATTCAGGAAATTCCTTGTTACTGGAATGCTTTTGTCCAGTGACTGGGGAAACTTCCAGTGTGACCTTAGGTACCACTGAAAAGGTCTCATGTGCAACCTTCCCAGAGGTACTGTTTTTTCTAAGGAAGCTAATGTCCCTATGAGTGACATGAGCTTTCTTGGAGTCAAGACTAATGACTTTCTGATGGAAACAGTCTGAACTATCAACCGATCGAGTTTCTTTTGGGTTGGAAAAACCAGACCCCTCTGAAGATCGAAGTGATAACCCAGAAAATCTAGATTTTGTGTGGGAACCAATTCCGATTTTTGGAAATTGATGAGCCAGCCTAGTTCTTGGACCAATTTCACTAATTTTTCCGAATCTTTGAGACATTGATCTTTTGTTGGTGACCGAAGAAGCCAGTCGTCCAGATATTGATGGATTCTGAGGTTCCTGGCTTGAGCTATGAGTTTTACCTCTTTCACAATGCGAGTAAACTCTAGGGGAGCTGTTGCAACACCAAAAGGGAGAGCCTGAAATTGGAAAACCCCTTTTTTTGTTTGAAATCTCAGATATTTTTGAGATTGTGGGTGAATTGGAACATGAAAATAAGCGTCTGTGAGGTCTATCGAGGTGACCCACTCCCCCTGTCGAATCGACTTCCTGATAGATTCGGCTGTTTCCATTTTGAATGTCGGTACATGTAAATGGTTGTTTAACATACTTAAATCTATCACTGGTCTCCACCTTTTCATAGGTTTGGGTACCAGAAATAGTCTGCTGTAATATCCCAGAGTAGAGGGTTTCCTGACATGAGTTATCGCCTTTTTTGCAAGCATGGCCTGAACCGCTTCGTGGAGAGCGCCATCTTTGTTTTTGTTATGATATTTGCTCAAAATGACCGGAATTTTCGACAATTTGGGTAGAATTTTGAAGTTTAGGCAATAACCATGTTGTAGTAAACTTACTACTCTGGGGTGTGCTTGATTTTTTGCCCATACCTGCCAAAAATCCTGCAATCTTGTCCCTGGAAAGTCACTTCCTCTTTCCGCCTCTGCCTCCTCGCGATGCGCGCGCAGAGAAATGGTTATAGGTTGAGTTTTGCTGCATTCGTTTGTCACGAAACGACCTGGTATTCTCCTGAGATTTTGGATATGAAGATCTCCCGAAATCGAAGTTCTTAACAGAATCTCTGTATGACTTGGACTCAGAATCCTTCAAAATGGAGAGTCTTTTGATCATGTTATCCTCAACCTGGGATAGGATATCCGAATTGAAAACTTCCTGCTGGTCAAAATGATCAGTACGCAAGTTTGCCAAGTCCTTAGGACCCAATTTTGAGCTGCAGTCCTTCAATAAGCTGTCTCTCCTTGCAAGTAGCATATTGCAGGCCAGAGTCATATTTTGTTTGAGGACTGTATCCAGAGCTATCTCTAAAGAGGATGTGACAGAAGCCTGTAGCTGAGAATATTTAATCATGAGATCTGCTGATTCCCTGATGGTATCCAGATCTTCTGAACCTTTAATTTCAGTAGCTAACTCCTGGATTCTATTGTTGAGCTCCTGAATGGCCATTTTAAACCACACTACATGGCCCAAGATTTGAACATTCTCTCTGCAAACTGTCTCTTGCACAATAAATTGTTTGGAAGGTACAGATATGGAAGCTGACAAAGACTTTACTTTGGATATGTTGAAGTATGAGTCAGGTAGTTTTGGAGCTCTCAAAGGAGTATTTTGGGGAGAGGTAGTGTAGTATATCATGTCAGGCCTCTCAAAGGCCAAACACTGTCCCTGAGATAGTGATTCAGAGCTGGACTTGTCTTTTACTGTGGTTCCAGAGGCCTTCCTGAACCTATAGTCCCACATGGACTGTATATCCTGAACAGGAGGTAAAGCCAGATTCTGCTTTCTCACCACCTGCTTGGAGGGTTTCTTAGAAAATGCAGAGGGAGCCACAAGGCACTCCACTTGTGGTACCTCTAAATCCAATAAATTCCTGATGGCATTGAGCATCTCTACATAGGAGGGATCTAACTCCTGGGAGTGAGAGTCTGTATCCCCCTGAGGAGACCTAGATCTGTGGCGTTTCGTTGCAGGTAAAGAGGATTCCTCATCAGATAGTTCCCCCTCTGAGGGGACTGGTCTGGTCTGGGAGACAGGGGCACACATACCCTGCTCCTGAGAGAGAGGAAGAGCTGTTTTGGAAGATGTAGGTTTATCCCTGCTCTTGAACTCCTCAAACTGAGAAGCCACGGAAGTTAACTGATTATTCATAGCCTTTAGCATCTCCTGAAGAGATGAATCAGGAGTAGAAGAGGTGGAAGTTGAGGACTTTGAAGGAGTTGGCTCATCCAACAGAGAATCATCGAACTTCTCAGTAACTTTACTTTTTGAAGATTTCTTCCTATGAGGAATTTTCAAAGCACCAGCACAAATAGTGCACTCAGATTCCTTACCAATAACACATTTATCCTTGCCTTTCTTGTCGTTTCTACATTTCAAGCAAGCCTGGTGATTGTCCAAAGGCAACATATCACCGGAGCAAATGGAGCATTTTCTTTGTTTTTCGGACATCTTTGAAGCACCAAAAAGAACGCGTGTGTACTTGACGGCGGTCAAAATAAGAATGACAACTTACAGTGGAGATATAACCTCCAGCAGGTGCCCGCTGCGGTTTACGTGTGTACTTTCAGTAAAAAAAATGGCGAGACACATTGTCTGTGTCCTTGACCGAACGGTAGGTCACGTAAGCATTTGTTGGGATTATGTAAGTACGTTTTTATGCAATAAAAAACTGCAGACCACAAACGGAAATTTCCATTTTTTTGTTCTATTTTGTTCACCGACAATTGGTTTCAGAAATTATAAGAGGTACCACCCTTAACTACTGTATTGTATATTTATACTCGGCACAATATCTATATGACCCATCCTGACTGCAAAAGTGCAGCTTAAACTCTTTAGTGACTGACATTCCCTAACTGAAAGACACACACTCAAGGTAGCCTTAATCACTATCCCTGCAACTGTATTATTCATTTGAAAGTTAGATCTTTTGCAGCAAAATAACGCCTGGCTAGAGTTTCAAATAAATGTTTAAATAAACCAACACAGTATCAACATGTTATCAAAAAGAAATATTTATTAAATCAACAATACATAAAATAGGAATATCAGGGAGTTATTTGTAACCTTTTCAGTGACACAAAAGATAAATAATGCTATCATACATGATCAGATGCGAAAAACAAGACCTATAAACTAACACAGAGGGTCATAATTCTACAGCTTACATAAGGTTAAACTGATTCAGCCGCAAAGCAGACAACACTTCCACACAACAAAGGCTAGAGAGGATATTAATGTGACAAGCAGCCTTGATGAGATTTATCAAGAAGTGATAACGCAACTTAACATTTTCTCAGAGGTTGAGATAAGGTTTCATAGGAGCATAGTCTATTTTACTTGGTGGCACAATAATGCATTGCTTTGTGTTACTTTATAGGCCAGAGATAAAACCTGAAGTGTGATGGGGTGGAACTAGGAGATATCAATTTTACAAGGAAGTTTTGACTTGCACCACAGGTTTACTTGTCATGAACTATTATAATAGCAGTTTTACCCAAAGGGAAGGGAGTATTGTAATTGCATTTGTTTGTCTGTAAATATGCACTGATATGCTAGGGATCTGAGTCACATCATCACACAAAGTGGGATCTATCAAAGGTTAGATGATCGATGGTCTGGATCAAAAATCCAGATGTTTTATTTCGGTTTTTTCAGGGTGTTCTAGGAAAGTTCTTAGTTTCTGTAAATGTATTAAGATTGCATACTGACTGATCTGGTAATGTGTGTACTTGCTAAATCAGTAAAGCCAGTACACCAATTCTGCCCCCACACACCACATGTTTTTTCTTTCATGTTTCATGTAGTTTCTTTCTTTTCTTATTGTAAAGGCCAAATTTATATTAACATTAAATAATATAAAACATTTTAACACTAGTTGTATTAATATATTTTTTGTGGTGTTGTCAAAAAGTAACTGTCTAAATGCAAAATAAATTCTTTTGTCAAACTTCTTTGTTTTGGCAAACTAACTTTCTCTTCAACAAGATAATGTTTAATTCTTTAACAGTGCTGAATTTTACTTTAAAATTTTTACTTCTTCCTTAAAACATCTCAGAGTAATGTACACATAAATGCATCCTTTCAGCTTAACAGAAAATGAAAAAAAAATGTTTCACATAACTCAGGAAAATGATGAACAGTTATCAAAGGGATGACAATTAGGCTTAAATGTAAATCTTTGTACTTCATACAATCAAGATCATCATAAAGTGCAAAAGCTTAAGGCTAGATGGAACAAAGAAGATATCCATGTGCCTCTGATGTGAATGCTTATTTATATCCTAAACTTAAAGCCACACAGAAGTTCAGAGAATAACCAGGAAAAGAAAGAAATCCAACTTAAAATATGGACATAATAGACATATCACAACAAATGGATGCCCAAAGCAGCCACATTTTCCACCAGTACTCTAATGAGTAAGGTTATTTTCCCAACTTGAGTTTTGCCAGCAAAATTAAAGGAGTGTCATTCTGAAAGGAAAGCAAACATGAAGAATATAGCGAAGAAACTTAAATTTAACTTTTCTAATAAAAACAGCCCATGTTTTCTAATATATATTTTTTACATTCTGTAACCTTAGAACCAATAATAAAGAGTACATAAGGCCCTTATAGTTTACAAACATAGTCTGACCTTGCACGAGATTCTTAGACCATGATTTCCTATAATTTATTTTAATATTCCTAACCCTTACAACTAATATTGAAACAGTTAGAAATAAAATTATCCAAAAATATGGGAAAATAAAGAAGACATAAAGTCTTTTAAGTGTGCGTGCAAGCACAGTTTGACCTTGAAACAGGGGTCAAAGGTCAAATCAAACATTTCCATTTGATTCCCAGCCCATGACTTCCTATAACTATGTATAAAGGTGATTTGACATTCAAACCCTTGCAACCAATAATAAAGGACTTAAAAATGAAAATATTTAAAAATATAGGGAAAAGGGCTCACATGCCAATGTTTGGATGCCAGGCGATGACCTTGAAGAAAGAGGCTGAAGGTCAACTACCTGCACGCTTATAGGTGGCATATATGTGCCATATAAATCATGCATGCAATGATCTATCCATCTGTATTGTGAGAACCAGACTAAATTTAGAGAAATGCTCCAAATTCATCTTTACAAGGCTGCTATTGGTCTTAAAGTTGAAGGTAGAGGCCATAAAACAATAGGCCCTGAGGCCTTACCCATATGTACCCACATACCACATCTGAAATGTGTACATAAAAATAATTTTTCTGTTATATTATCTGAAAGGAAATCTCTTGGATGTTATGCTAAAACCTACATAATTCCAACTTTTGTCAGAGGATACAATGGAATGTCAAATATCTGACAAACCAAGGAAAATCATATACAGTTTATACTTGGTTTCTCACTAGAATTGGCACCCGAGCACCTGGTTATCCATCTTGTCACAGCCCTACAAAATTGCAAATGGCAAAGTTTTCTTACACTTACTTTTCCACTAGCATATGTGCATCCGACATGTTGGCAGTGAAATGTTCCCCAATAAAATGGTCGACTAATCGTCCTAAAGCTTGTAGCAATGAAGATAGGTCTCTCAACATGCAGTGTAAGCGTCGGCTGTCATTTTCAGCTGAGATGTTCAGTTGTTTCTTGAAATTGGTCTCTGTAATATGTTTTTCTAAACCCAGATACACAGTGTAATTTTCCTGAAAGGTCTGAAACTGAAAACAAAGAAAACAATTTTTTTTTAATCCTATACATAATAAAGCAATAGTTTCAAAAATAATTTCAAAGCAATCATATTTTACATACACAAAAGAAGTAGAGTAAGAAATCTAAAATTCGCCACATATCTGAAATTCGCCACATGTGAAAATACTAATAAAATAAATGAATTGTGGTGAGATTTGTTGACTGTATAGTAAATTAAGGCTTTTTGAACTGAAAAATACCAATTTTTGGACAAAAACATCATTTTCTTCATAAAATTAACTAAGGTTTTAGAGGTGGCGAATTTTAGATTCCTGGCGAATTTTAGATTTCTTACTCTATACATGATATAAATTTTATGGCAATTGCCTTTAATTTGTCACACAAATCCAGGACTAATTTCCTGTAGTCCAAAGTTACTGTGCAAGGCACATAGTTCTGTGTGACTGTAAACACACTGTGCCATGACAAAGCTAGAAGCAGCATGGAAAAGTACACAAAATATATATTCTACATGTATTTACAAGTAAACCATTAATGTTTTAAATACACCACTCCCCTCTGTTAATCAGTACAAGTTGAAACCCCAAATCCTTATTTGTGGTTGTTAAGGTGTAATGGATTTCTATAATTAAAATATCACAAATGCAAGTTTAATTAACCTTTTATATTTTTGAACAGCGATAATATAATTTATAGTTCATAAAATCAGCGCCCCAAATTGCTACATGACCAACGAATATACAGCTTACAAATCTGTATTTTTGTATGAGTAATCCTGATTGGCTATAATGTGAATTTATTGTTTACCTTATTTTTGTGACAAGTTACCAAGACAAGCAGTATATAATGAAAAACATTGGAAAATCAGGTAATTTGTATATTTTTATAATCCCAAGATATTTTAATGCGGTAATTTGCATTGTGGAAGACTGGTATGGATAGTTTATACAATGGAAGAACATACTTTATAATAAATTCTAAACTGGTACGCTTCGCAGTGACCTCAAACACGTCTTGCGCAATGATGGAATCACCAATATAGAAGGGTAAATAAAACAACGCTGTTGAATTCTGCGTGCATCGTCCATTCGCATACAAATTTAAACAAATGACTGGCCGTTAAAATATTCATAAAATAGCATCAGAGATGCCCGTACCCCACAGCCTAGGGAAATATTTTCAACACCATGAGATATAGTAGTACTGTACCAGTACAAACTTCAGGATACTTTCAGAGCACTGTCAGTTATATAACGGTCCAAACAATGTTTAAATGGAGAAATAATGCTTAAAAGAAAGATAATGCGTATAAAGATGAAGTATTAAAACAAGATAATTCAATAACAAGATGACAGCATTAATCAGTAAACTAAAATTCAACACTCTTTATCTACATCTGCATGGCCGAATTATGGTTTAGATGGTTTGAATATTACCATGCATACAGAAGTGGTAATACATTTAATGAATGCTTATTGTGGTGTTGGAGCAAAATCTGTGGCTCACTTGATGAAATTCTATCTCTTACAATGGGAAGTTATGAAAGTAAAATTCTTAATAAATTCTAATATGACTTTTGCTTAATCTGCATCAAAAGACAGACCCAAAGGTCCAAGAAGATTTTAAAGGTCAAGGTCACTACGACAAGGTAAAAGGTCAAATCAAGGTCACCCATGATAATATACACCTATAGCCCCTAACCAATGTCCCTACCAAGTATCAACTTCCTACACCTTACGGTTTCCGAGATATAGCCCTGACAAGATTTTATAGGTCAAGGTCACTATGGCAAGGTCAAAGGTCAAATCAAGGTCACACCATGATGCTGCACACCTACACCCCCTAACCAATGTCTCTACAAAATATCAACTTCCTACACCTTACAGTTTCCGAGATATAGCCCGGACAAGATTTTATAGGTCAAGGTCACTACGGCAAGGTCAAAGGTCAAATTAAGGTCAGACCATGAGGCTGCACACCTACACCCCCTAACCAATGTCCCTACCAAATGTCAACTTCCTACACCTTACGGTTTCTGAGATATAGCCCGGACAAGATTTTATACGTCAAGGTCACTACGGCAAGGTCAAAGGTCAAATCAAGGTCACACCATGACGTTGCACACCTACACCCCCTAACCAATATCCCTACCAAGTACAACTTCCTACACCTTACAGTTTCTGAGATATAGCCCGGACAAGATTTTATAGGTCAAGGCCACTACGGCAAGGTCAAAGGTCAAATCAAGGTCAGACCATGACGCTGCACACCTACACCCCCTAACCAATATCCGCACCAAGTATCAACTTCCTACACCTTACGCTTTCCGAGAAAAAGCCGGGACAAGATTTTATAGGTCAAGGTCACTATGGCAAGGTCAAAGGTCAAATCAAGGTCAGACTATGACGTTGTACAACTACACCCCCTAACCAATGTCCCTGCCAAGTATCAACTTCCTACACCTTACAGTTTCCGAGATATAGCCCGGACAAGATTTTCAAACTCAAGGTCACTACAGCAAGGTCAAAGGTCAAATCAAGCTCAGAACATGACGTTGCACACCTACACCCCCTAACCAATGTCCGTACCAAGTATCAACTTCCTACACCATACGGTTTCTGAGATACAGCCCGGACAAACTATTTCCCGCCGCCTGGGAACCTAGCTTGGATCCAGCGTATTTTAGCAGCTACCAACTGAACAGGTTTAAGTAAAGCAAATAATTTTATTGAAATTGAATGTCAAGTATGGTGATAATAGGGAAAATAGCCAGCCATTGAGATATGGGAAAAAATCTACAGAATCCATGAAATGTTGTCAGATGTAAGATTCACAGTCCATGATTTCTTACAAGTTGTTTTCATATTTTGAAGCCCTAGAACCAGTTATAAGAGAAATATAAGGCCCTTTTAGCATGATGACCCTACATGACCTTAAAGCAGGGTCAAAGGTCAAATTTGACATTTGCAGAAGATTTGCAGAACACAATTTCCAAGAAGGTGGTTTCTAATTCTAAACCCCTAGGACCAATGATAAGGGAGGTATTAGGGTTTTCTGATATGCCCCCCTCCCCCCCCCCCCCCCCCCCCCCCCATTTGACATAAAAGATGTAATATCGCAGCATTTTTTCAAAACAAGACCAAAACAAGAGGGTCAAAGATGCCCCAAAAGGCGGGTTGCGCAGGCAGCAATAAGGTTAGCAACTGCTTTAATTACATTTAGAAACAAGGAAAGAAATGTTAGGTTACCCAGTTAAGGTGACTGTGTTAGATGTGCTAAGAAACGTAAAACTTGTAATCTAGGTTACATAATTGTATCTATGCTATAAACAGACAAACGAAAGGACAGAATTACACCAATTTCGAAAGCAACTTAGCTATGATGGTGATGTATCTCCCTATCAAGTTTGAATTCGATTGGACATAGCGTTTTCGAGTTAGAGTCTGGACAAGGCTATGTTGACGAGCTAACGGACAAACAAACTGAGAGAATTACACGAATTTCGAAAGGAACCTAGCTATGATGGTGATCTATCTCCCTGTCAAGTTTGAATTCGGTTGGAAAAACCGTTTTCGAGTTAGAGTCCGGAAACAAAAATGTGGACAGACAGATGGATGGACAAACGGACAAACAAACGGACAGAATTACACCAATTTTGAAAGGAACCTAGCTATGATGGTGCTCTATGTCCCTGTCAAGTTTGAATTCGATTGGACAAACTGTTTTCGAGTTAGAGACCGGAAACGAAAATGTGGACGGACAGAAGGATGGACAGATAAATGGACCAAAAAACGGACAAACGAACAGACGGAATTACACCAATTTTGAAAGGAACCTAGCTATGATGGCGATCTATATCCCTGTCAAGTTTGAATTCAATTGGACAAACTGTTTTCGAGTTAGAGTCCGGAAACGAAAATGTGGACAGACGGATGGACAAAATGAACAAAAAATGTGGACGGACAGACGGATGTCGGACACATCAATCTAAACGAACAAATGGACAGAAAAACAAGACAAATGAACAGACGGATTTACACCAATTTCGAAAGGAACCTCGCTATGATGGTGATGTATGTCCCTGTGAAGTTTGAATTAGATTGGAGTAACCGTTTTCGAGTTAGAGTCCGGAAACAAAAATGTGGACGGACAGATGGATGGACAGAAAAACGGACAAAAACGAAGAAACGGACGGAAAAACGGACAAACAAACAGACGGAATTTCACCAATTTCGAAAGGAACCTAGCTATGATGGTGATCTATCTCCCTGTGAAGTTTGAATTTGATTGGTCAAACCGTTTTAAAGTTAGAGTCCGGAAACGAAAATGTGGACAAACAGATGGATGGACAGACAAACGGACGAAAAACGGACAAACGAACACACGGAATTTCACCAATTTCGAAAGGAACCTAGCTATGATGGTGATCTATCTCCCTGTGAAGTTTGAATTTGATTGGTCAAACCGTTTTAAAGTTAGAGTCCGGAAACGAAAATGTGGACAAACAGATGGATGGACAGACAAACGGACGAAAAACGGACAAACGAACACACGGAATTTCACCAATTTCGAAAGGAACCTAGCTATGATGGTGATCTATCTCCCTGTGAAGTTTGAATTTGATTGGTCAAACCGTTTTAAAGTTAGAGTCCGGAAACGAAAAATGTGGACGGACAGACGGACAGACAGACGGACAGACGGACGTCGGACACATCAATCTAATAGGCGGGTTGGTTACACGCAACCCGCCTAATTACCTATTTACATTTTGTGCAAATCTGACACAGCTAGCTGCAATATTTTAAATTTTAGAATATATCAATGATTTTCGAGCAATCTGCTATGGTGGCCATGTTGTTTTTTAAAGTGAGCTTTACAGGCATGTTTTCACAGCCATAAACATTCTCTTCAAATTTGGTGATGATATCTTCATAACTGAATGAGATATAAAGCTTGATTTAAAAATGTGACAAACACAGACATGCATACACACACGCACCCACGGAAAGTGTCTCATAATCTCCCAACCAGTCTTGGCCAGCGGGAGATTAAAATGCAACTGTAGTAACATTGGTTTAATAGTACCCATTTTCTATAAAGAAGTTTAAGACCGAAAAGTATTTAAAGCATTGTCATGGCAACAGGTGTTGATGGACAGACAAAAAACGGACACACGAACAGACGGAATTACACCAATTTCAAAAGCAACATAGCTATGATGGCGATCTATCTCCCTGTCAAGTTTGAATTCGATTGGACAAAGCAATTTCGAGTTGGCGTCCGGAAACTGAAATGTTGATGGACAGGCAAACGGACAAAAAACGGACAAACAAAAGGACAGAATTACACCAATTTTGAAAGCGACTTAGCTATGATGATTATCTATCTCCCTATCAAGTTTGAATTAAATTGGACAAAGCGTTTTCGAGTTAGAGTCCGGAAACGGAAATGTTGACAGACTGACAAATGGACTAATGAACAGACGGAATTACACCAATTTTAAAAGCAACTTAGCTATGATGAAGATCTATCTCCCTGTCAAGTTTGAATTCGATTGGACAAAGCAATTTCGAGTTGGAGTCCGGAAACGGAAATGTTGATGGACAGGCAAACAAACAAAAAACGGACAAACAAAAGGACTGAATTACACCAATTTCCAAAGGAACCTAGCTATGATGGCGATCTATCTCCCTGTCAAGTTAAAATTTGATTGGACAAAGCGTTTTCAAGTTAGCGTCCGGAAACGAAAATCTTGACGGACAGACGGACGTCGGACACACCAATCTAATCGGCAGGTTGGTTACACGCAACCCGCCTAAAAATGGGACTGCTGAGGATTTGGGGATGATTTATATACAGAATATAATCAGTATCTTTTCCAAAATCATTTCTTCATTTAGTGAGGCCCTAGCCACATAAAAACAATTTCATAAAGATGCATTCATTAGTGTTATAGTAATTCTCAACACAGACAGAAAGACAAATGAACACACTCAAAAACATAACCTTGTGTAACCTAATATTCCGTACAATACCGTATACTCTTTCAGCCATAGGCGGAGGTAATGAACAGTTTATTATTAATGCTTAACCAGCATCCTGCTGTGACAACTTATTACAAAATGTGACTAGAGATTGCGTCTCGACGCAGTGTATCCCCGGACGGGGACATGGTTGAAGCGTGACATACAGAGTATTATGGTTGACACAAATATACCCCTGTGGGGAGGAGGCATAAGTGTTTATGGGGGCAACTTGTACTGATACTAAGTAAACAAAGTGTTTGCTTAATGAAAGATACAAATGTAAGTAGACGTAGTGCATCGGAGAACCGATGCAAATTGTATCCACCAGAAAGAAAACTCGCCAATCAACCATCACTTAACCTTTGAGGAGGAGTCCAAGGTAAAACCTGATCACATCAAAAGATTCTTAGCCCATGATTTTCTATAGCTTGGTTTAACATTGCAAACCTCTAGGACCAATAATAAGCAAGATATAAGCGCTTTTAAGTTTGGGTATCCTTGTTTGACCTTGAAGGAGGGGTCAAATCTGACCACATAAAAAGATTCCTGGCCTATGATTTCCTATAAGCTGGTTTGCCATCCCAAACCTGTACGACCAATAATAAGCGAGTTATGAGCACTTTTAAGTTTGGCTATCCCCGTTTGACCTTGAAGGAGGGGGTCCAAGGTCAAATCCCAGCCCATGATTTCCTATAAGTTGGTTTACCATCCCAAACCTGTATGACAAATGATAAGTGAGTTATAAGCACTTTTAAGTTTGGCTATCCTCGTTTGACCTTGAAGGAGGGGTCCAAGGTCAAATCTGACCACATCAAAAGATTCTTAGCCCATGATTTTCTATAAGTTTGTTTCACATTGCAAACCTCTAGGACCAATAATAAGTGAGTTATAAGCACTTTTAAGTTTGGCTATCCTCGTCTGACCTTGAAGGAGGGGTCCAAGGTCAAATCTGACCACGTCAAAAGATTCTTAGCCCATGATTTCCTATAAGTTAGTTTCACATTGCAAACCTCTAGGACCAATAATAAGAGAGTTATGAGCACTTTTAAGTTTGGCTATCCTTGTTTGATCTTGAAGGAGGAGCCCAAGGTCAAATCCGACCACACCAAAAGATTCCCAGCCCATGATTTCCTATAGGTTGTTTTTTTCCATCCCAAACCTCTAGGACCAATAATAAGGGAGATATAAACACTTTTCATGACTGACAAAAAAAACGCCCGTGGCAGCCATCTTGTTTTTTCAAAATGAGGCTGAAAATATTTGCAGTCAAGATTTTGTAATGCGGAACATATTCTGCGAATTTGAGATCTCTACCTATAATACCCTTTGCTCTGGAGGGCCAACAAAAGTCCTTGCTTTAAGTCAAATAAACGTCCTTGGCGGCCATCTTGTTTTTCAAAATGAGGCCAAAAATATTCCCAGGCAAGATTTTATGGTTATGAATATATCCTGCAAATTTGAGAAGGCTAGGTATAATATTTTTTTTTTGTTAGAGCGGTAACAGCCAATAATAAAAGAGGTATATGGCTTCACAGTCTAAGGCACCATTTTGAGTCATTTTAGCAGGCCCAAGGTGACCTTGAAAACAATAGCAAAGGTCAACAAACTGGATGCTGGTACTCCATCATGTACTCAACCTACAAAGCCATTTTCAATAGTTTCCATGCAATATAGTCAGCATTAAGTGTGAAAATATCTCCAAAAAGGCCAAAAATGGCCTCAGTGAGGTACTTTGGCGGTCTGTGGATGACCTTCAATGAAGAGCCTCAAGGTCAAATTTCTGCATGCTTACAGAGGACATATATATGTATTATATATACCAGTCATAGGATGATCTAACTTTCTGTATATGAGAACTGGGCCAAAATGTGAAAAAATGGCCAAAATCTGACCTTTAAGAGGCCACCAGTGACTTTGAAATTGAAGGTCAAGGTCACAAAACAATAGCATTTGTGGCATTGCCCATATATACCCACATACCAAATTTGAAAGGTCAAACTAAAATATTTTTAAGTTATCGCGTCTAGAAGGAAATCTCTGCGGGGGCGGCGTGACCATACTGAACCCTAAGTATCCCTGACTTTCGTCAAATAGCCATTATAATAAGAAGGAGAGGACCTTTTCAAAGACCATGAATCCTTTCACTGAAATCCAAGTAATCTGCGTGTTATCTCAGACTATATTGCAGAAGTAACAACATTCATTAAGTTTTTCTTGTGAAAATAACATTAAAGTCACAACATTAAAACAGAATTTCTTAACAGTTTTTCGACGACAGATTTTTATTCTGCAAAAAAATGGGACAAATTACAATGGTATCAATGGACTAATCAAATTTTCCAAAGGGAGGAAATGTGAGCATTTTTCAGTGTATTCTTTGTCAAGACACTGGCAATTTTCTTCCTTTTAATGATTACTACAACAACCAGACACAGACATATCACGACTCCTGTCATAACAGAGATAGGTTTTTGTTAATAATATCCTCTTGATATGATCTTATTTTTAACTCTGGGTAAAAATGAACCTTTGATCTTGCTGCAGTTATTTAATTCAAAGAAGCATCTCTCTTTTCTTATGAATATTTTCAGGACCAAGATTCTACCTTTTACAAGATTTTACCTGTTACGTTATGAAAGCTGCAACTTCTAACTTTACCAAGGTAAAAATCTTGTCATTTCTAATTCTAAAAATCATTTACTAACTAGAAATAGGACGCCCGGTTGATAGTAGCTGCGACATATGAATAGAAACAGGATAGCATAGAAGAACACACATTATCATGTGTAATGTCCACCCCATGAACCTTTTGCCAAAATTGTACAGTAGTCTTACAAGACCCTGTTTCATTTGTGAAATATATCAATGATGGTTAAATATTTATTAGTGTACATGTAAATTATTTCAGCTTCATGCCTTTTTGCATTGGTTGGGTCGAAAATTTTGAGGAAATCACTCATCTTGCACGGTTAAGAAGATAGAAGCAAATTTCTGGCCAAAATTTGAAAATTCAAAATGGCCGCCAATTTTGGAAAGAGGAAAATTTTTGAAAATTGTTAAGAGTACATTTTTTAGATACCCTATGGGTCGAAAATTTCCCCGAAATAATTCTATTTTGCACGGTTAAGGCAAATTTGTGTTTTTCCATTTTGGGCCAAAATTTGAAAATTCAAAATGGCCGCCATATGTGGGGAGGGGAAAATTTTTTGAAAATTGCCAAGAGTACATTTCTTAGATACCCTGTGGGTCGAAAATTTCGACGAAATCACTCTATCTCGCACGGTTAAGGAGATAGAAGCAATTTTGTGTTTTGCCATTTTTGGGAAAAATTCCAAAATTCAAAATGGCCGCCATATGTGGGAAGAGGAATTTTTTTGAAATTGCCAAGAGTACATTGCTCAGATACCCTGTGGGTCGAAAATTTCGACGAAATCGCTCTATCTCGCACAGTTAAGGAGATAGAAGCAATTTTGTGTTTTGCCATTTTGGGGGAAAATTCAAAAAGGCCGCCTTTTGTGGGGAGGGGAAATTTTTTTTGAAAATTGCCAAGAGTACATTTCTCAGATACCTGTGGGTTGAAAATTTCGATGAAATCGCTCTATCTCACACGGTTAAGGAGATAGAAGCAAATTCGTGTTTTGCCATTTTTGACAAAAATTCGAAAATTCAATATGGTCGCCATTTTTGGGGAGGGAAATTTTTTTTAAAATTGCCAAGAGTACAATGCTCAGATACCCTGTGGGTCGAAAATTTCGACGAAATCGCTCTATCTCGCACGGTTAAGGAGATAGAAGCAAATTCGTGTTTTGCCATTTTTGACAAAAATTCGAAAATTCAATATGGTCACCATTTTTGGGGAGGGAAATTTTTTTAAAAATTGCCAAGAGTACAATGCTCAGATACCCTGTGGGTCGAAAATTTCGACGAAATCGCTCTATCTCGCACGGTTAAGGAGATAGAAGCAAATTTGTGTTTTGCCATTTTTGGCAAAAATTCGAAAATTCAAAATGGCCGCCATTTTTGGGGAGGGGAAAATTTTTTGAAAATTGCCAAGAGTACATTCCTTAAATACCCTGTGGGTCGCAAATTTCGACGAAATCGCTCTATCTCGCACAGTTTAGGAGATATGAGCACATTTGCCTTTTTCAGTATTCAAAATAGCCAATTACTCATTTATTTAATTAATTACTCACTCATCTATGAAGCAATTACCCTCAAAAAGCAATCCCATACAAGCTATTAACCCAATGAACCTCCATACCAAATTTCAGAAAGCTAGGCTTAATAGCATTCCTTAAAATGTCTGGAAACCAAAGAGATACTCAAAAGTAGCAAAGTAGCTATTACTCAGTTAGCTATAGAGCTATCATCACCAAAAGCAATCCCATACAAGCTATTGACCCAATAAACCTGCATGCCAAATTTGGTAAAGATAGGATAAGAACTGTTGCCTAAAATGTCTGGAAACCAAGTGGGATGCCGGACAAAGCAAAAATAATATGTCCACCCCCCAGTGGGTGGACATAATTCCCGATACGAACATCGCCAGGTAAAATCATGGTGATCTCCAAGCACTCAAATCTATCATGCAGTAGTAGGGATGGGTCGGTATACAAAATGTGTACATCAGGTGGTCACAAATGCAAAACGTACTGATTCCGGGATTCCACGTTTTAGTACACCCCAAACAAACATGGACGTTCCTCTTAACAACATCGCAATTAAAGTCCATAAATACACAAAAGTATAAGATAAAAGTGCAGAATTTCTTCAGATTTGTGGTTTGTTTCCAATAATTTAAGTTTTCCTTCAATTGTATGTGTTGACAAGTGAGATTAAGGTTATAAAGTGTTGTAACCAAAAAATGGCAGTTCTGCTGAATGTAATCGCTAATACTGTATAAAGTCTGCAAAATGCACAAAAATATGGGATAAAAGCTTATAATTTCTTCAGATTTGGGGTTTGTTCACAATATTTTAGGTTTTCCTTCCATTTTATATGCCGACAAGCGAAGTAGCGGTTGTAAAATCTCATCACGGTATTTCATAAAATTGCTCTCTACAATGAGATACCAGGCCTACCAACTCATCCCAAAACAGTAGTACTGATTTACTTCATGTTTTGCATTAAGGATGTAATACAATTACATAACAGCAAATAATGTCATGTGTCCTAATTAATGTCCCTTCAACACTTTCAAATTTTTAACCTTTGGGAAAACTAAAATTTGCACCAAAAATTAAATAAATAAAATTTTAACAATTAATTCTAAAAAGTTTAAACTACTAAATATTACATGATTTGTACAAAATCATAAAATCTAGAACTGCTATAGAAGTGATTGCACCATTTCATGGGAGTACAATTTGTGTGACATTTGGTCAACATTTTTTTTTTTTTTGGTTTGGTTCAACCTTTCAATATACAAAACATTTTGGTCTCAACTTTTAATTTACTAAGTACTCCATTACCAAGTCCTCTTTTCAAGAATTCCTGGTAAAAGCTACAAAATGATTTTCATTTTAGATCAAATTAATAAAAAATATTTGCGAAGTTTTCACCCACAGATAATTGAACAATTATATTTGTTTGTGTCAAACTTGACAAAACACCATCAGTTGATTAACACTGGGACACCATTAACAGGTTTCTGGCTTGGGTTTTATATTCTAACATGACACGGATGTGTCCTCAATTCTGATTGGCTGAACGATGAAATCCTTCCCTGGTAAAATACAGCATAACCAGGTGACTCCCTATTAACGCTCATTATGGCTGTCGTAACAATGAACGTTTTACAACAAAATTTGCAATAATTATTCATCTTAAAATAATTTGTCATGTTAGAATAGGAATAACCCCCTCCCAAACCACGGTATACGCAGAATTTTACCATGGTTTGAAGCAATAAACCCCTCAGGCTTCGCCTTCGGGGTTTATAACCTCAAACCATGGTAAAACTAGAAATAGGACGCCCTGTTGCTTGTAGCTGCGACATATGAATAGAAACAGGATAGCATAGAAGAACACACATTATCATGTGTAATGTCCACCCTATCAACCTTTTGCAAAAATTGTACAGTAATCTTACAAGGCCCTGTTTCATCTGTAAAATATATCAATGATGCTTAAATATTTATTAGTATACATGTAAATTATTTCAGCTTCATGCCTTTTTGCATTGGTTGGGTAGAAAATTTTGACGAAATCGCTCTACCTTGCATGGTTAAGGAGATAGAAGCGAATTTCCGTTTTTCAATTTTTGGCAAAAATTCAAAATGGCTGCCATATGTGGGAAGAGGAATATTTTTTGAAAACTGCCAAGGGTACACTGGTCAGATACCCTGTGGGTTCATTGAAATTACTCTATCTCGCACGGTTAAGGAGACAGAAGCAAACTTGCGTTTTTTCATTTTGGGCAAAAACTGAAAAATTCAAAATGGCCGCCATTTTTGGGGAGAGTAAAATATTTTGAAAATTGCCAATAGTACATTGATTAGATACCCTGTGGGTTGAAAATTTCTACGAAACAAGACGACTGCCAAAAATGGCGAAAATTGAAATGTTTCAAATTCACATAGAATACTCCTCTACTACCATATGGGTTAAAAATTCAGTCGAAATCGCTCTATCTCTTACGGTTTCCGAGATATTAACATTTTTTTGTTTTCCGCAAAAATCCAAGATGGCCGCCAAAAGTGGCGAAAATTGAAATTTTTCAATTTTGTATAGAATACTTTCCTACTACCCTACGGGTCAAAAATTCTGTCCAAATTGCTCTATCTCTTACGGTTTCTGAGATATTAAGATTTTTCGCTTTTCGCAAAAATTCAAGATCGCCGCCAAAAGTGGCGAAAATTGAAACTTTTCAATTTTGTATAGAATACTTTCCTACTACCCTATGGGTCAAAAATTCTGTCCAAATTGCTCTATCTCTTACGGTTTCTGAGATATTAAGATTTTTCGCTTTTCGCAAAAATTCAAGATCGCCGCCAAAAGTGGCGAAAATTGAAACTTTTCAATTTTGTATAGAATACTTTCCTACTACCCTACGGGTCAAAAATTCTGTCCAAATCGCTCTATCTCTTACGGTTTCTGAGATATTCAGATTTTTTCGTTTTTCGCAAAAATTCAAGATGGCCGCCAAAAGTGGCGAAAATAGAAATTTTTTAATTTTGTACAGAATACTTTTCTACTACCCTGTGAGTCAAAAATTCTGTCCAAATCGATCTATCTCTTACGGTTTGTGAGATATTAAGATTTTTTCGTTTTTCGCAAAAATTCAAGATGGCCGCCAAAAGTGGCAAAAATTTAATTTTTTCAATTTTGTACAGAATACTCTTCTACTACCCTGTGAGTCAAAAATTGTGTCGAAATCGCTCTATCTCTTATGGTTTGTGAGATATTAAGATTTTTTCGTTTTTCGCAAAAATTCAAGATGGCCGCCAAAAGTGGCGAAAATTGAAATTTTTCAATTTTGTATAGAATACTCTGATACTACCCTACGGGTCAAAAATTCTGTCGAAATTGCTCTATCTCTTACGGTTTCTGAGATATTAATATTTTTTGTTTTTCGCAAAAATTCAAGATGGCCGCCAAAAGTGGCGAAAATTGAAACTTTTCAATTTTGTATAGAATACTTTCCTACTACCCTACAGATCAAAAATTGTGTCCAAATCGCTCTATCTCTTACGGTTTCTGAGATATTCAGATTTTTTCGTTTTTCGCAAAAATTCAAGATGGCCGCCAAAAGTGGCAAAAATTTAATTTTTTCAATTTTGTATAGAATACTCTGCTACTACCCTACGGGTCAAAAATTCTGTCGAAATCGCTCTATCTCTTACAGTTTCTGAGATATTCAGATTTTTTGTTTTTCGCAAAAATTCAAGATGTATAGAATACTTTGCTACTACCCTATGGGTCAAAAATTCTGTCGAAATCGCTCTATCTCTTACGGTTTCTGAGATATTAATATTTTTTGTTTTTCCGCAAAAATTCAAGATGGCCGCCAAAAGTGGCGAAAATTGAATTTTTTTCAATTTCACATAGAATACTCTGCTACAACCCTACAGGTATAAAATTCTGTCAAAATCGCTCTGTCTCTTACGATTTCGAGATATTAACATTTTTTGTTTCTCCGCAAAAATTCAAGATGGCCGCCAAAAGTGGCGAAAATTGAAATTTTTCAATTGCACATAGAATACTCTACCACTACCATGCGAGTCAAAATTTCTGTCAAAATGGCTCTATCTCTTACGGTTTCCGAGATATTAACATTTTTTTGTTTTTCCGCAAAAATTCAAGATGGCCGCCAAAAGTGGCGAAAATTGAAACTTTTCAATTTTGTATAGAATACTTTCCTACTACCCTACGGATCAAAAATTCTGTCCAAATCACTCTATCTCTTACGGTTTCTGAGATATTAAAATTTTTTCGCTTTTCGCAAAAATTCAAGATGGCCGCCAAAAGTGGCGAAAATTGAAACTTTTCAATTTTGTATAGAATACTTTCCTACTACCCTACAGGTCAAAAATTGTGTCCAAATCGCTCTATCTCTTACGGTTTCTGAGATATTCAGATTTTTTCGTTTTTCGCAAAAATTCAAGATGGCCGCCAAAAGTGGCGAAAATTGAAATTTTTTAATTTTGTACAGAATACTCTTCTACTACCCTGTGAGTCAAAAATTCTATCCAAATCGCTCTATCTCTTACGGTTTGTGCGATATTAAGACTTTTTCGTTTTTCGCAAAAATTCAAGATGGCCGCCAAAAGTGGCGAAAATTGAAAATTTTCAATATTGTACAGAATACTCTTCTACTACCCTGTGAGTCAAAAATTGTGTCGAAATCGCTCTATCTCTTACGGTTTCTGAGATATTAAGATTTTTTTGTTTTTCGCAAAAATTCAAGATGGCCGCCAAAAGTGGCGAAAATTGAAAATTTTCAATATTGTACAGAATACTCTTCTACTACCCTACGGGTCAAAAATTCTGTCGAAATCGCTCCATCTCTTACGGTTTCTGAGATATTAATATTTTTTGTTTTTCGCAAAAATTCAAGATGGCCGCCAAAAGTGGTGAAAATTGAATTTTTTTCAATTTCACACAGAATACTCTGCTACTACCCTACGGGTCAAAAATTCTGTCGAAATCGCTCTATCTCTTACGGTTTCCAAGATATTAACATTTTTTGTTTTTCCGCAAAAATTCAAGATGGCCGCCAAAAGTGGCAAAAATTGAAATTTTTCAATTTTGTATAGAATACTTTGCTACTACCCTATGGGTCAAAAATTCTGTCGAAATTGCTCTATCTCTTACGGTTTCTGAGATATTAATATTTTTTTGTTTTTCGCAAAAATTCAAGATGGCCGCCAAAAGTGGCGAAAATTGAAACTTTTCAATTTTGTATAGAATACTTTCCTACTACCCTACAGATCAAAAATTGTGTCCAAATCGCTCTATCTCTTACGGTTTCTGAGATATTCAGATTTTTTCGTTTTTCGCAAAAATTCAAGATGGCCGCCAAAAGTGGCAAAAATTTAATTTTTTCAATTTTGTATAGAATACTCTGATACTACCCTATGGGTCAAAAATTCTGTCGAAATTGCTCTATCTCTTACGGTTTCTGAGATATTAATATTTTTTGTTTTTCGCAAAAATTCAAGATGGCCGCCAAAAGTGGCGAAAATTGAAACTTTTCAATTTTGTATAGAATACTTTCCTACTACCCTACAGATCAAAAATTGTGTCCAAATCGCTCTATCTCTTACGGTTTCTGAGATATTCAGATTTTTTCGTTTTTCGCAAAAATTCAAGATGGCCGCCAAAAGTGGCAAAAATTTAATTTTTTCAATTTTGTATAGAATACTCTGCTACTACCCTACGGGTCAAAAATTCTGTCGAAATCGCTCTATCTCTTACAGTTTCTGAGATATTCAGATTTTTTGTTTTTCGCAAAAATTCAAGATGTATAGAATACTTTGCTACTACCCTATGGGTCAAAAATTCTGTCGAAATCGCTCTATCTCTTACGGTTTCTGAGATATTAATATTTTTTGTTTTTCCGCAAAAATTCAAGATGGCCGCCAAAAGTGGCGAAAATTGAATTTTTTTCAATTTCACATAGAATACTCTGCTACAACCCTACAGGTATAAAATTCTGTCAAAATCGCTCTGTCTCTTACGATTTCGAGATATTAACATTTTTTGTTTCTCCGCAAAAATTCAAGATGGCCGCCAAAAGTGGCGAAAATTGAAATTTTTCAATTGCACATAGAATACTCTACCACTACCATGCGAGTCAAAATTTCTGTCAAAATGGCTCTATCTCTTACGGTTTCCGAGATATTAACATTTTTTTGTTTTTCCGCAAAAATTCAAGATGGCCGCCAAAAGTGGCGAAAATTGAAACTTTTCAATTTTGTATAGAATACTTTCCTACTACCCTACGGATCAAAAATTCTGTCCAAATCACTCTATCTCTTACGGTTTCTGAGATATTAAAATTTTTTCGCTTTTCGCAAAAATTCAAGATGGCCGCCAAAAGTGGCGAAAATTGAAACTTTTCAATTTTGTATAGAATACTTTCCTACTACCCTACAGGTCAAAAATTGTGTCCAAATCGCTCTATCTCTTACGGTTTCTGAGATATTCAGATTTTTTCGTTTTTCGCAAAAATTCAAGATGGCCGCCAAAAGTGGCGAAAATTGAAATTTTTTAATTTTGTACAGAATACTCTTCTACTACCCTGTGAGTCAAAAATTCTATCCAAATCGCTCTATCTCTTACGGTTTGTGCGATATTAAGACTTTTTCGTTTTTCGCAAAAATTCAAGATGGCCGCCAAAAGTGGCGAAAATTGAAAATTTTCAATATTGTACAGAATACTCTTCTACTACCCTGTGAGTCAAAAATTGTGTCGAAATCGCTCTATCTCTTACAGTTTCTGAGATATTAAGATTTTTTCGTTTTTCGCAAAAATTCAAGATGGCCACCAAAAGTGGCGAAAATTGAAAATTTTCAATATTGTACAGAATACTCTTCTACTACCCTACGGGTCAAAAATTCTGTCGAAATCGCTCCATCTCTTACGGTTTCTGAGATATTAATATTTTTTGTTTTTCGCAAAAATTCAAGATGGCCGCCAAAAGTGGTGAAAATTGAATTTTTTTCAATTTCACACAGAATACTCTGCTACTACCCTACGGGTCAAAAATTCTGTCGAAATCGCTCTATCTCTTACGGTTTCCAAGATATTAACATTTTTTGTTTTTCCGCAAAAATTCAAGATGGCCGCCAAAAGTGGCAAAAATTGAAATTTTTCAATTTTGTATAGAATACTTTGCTACTACCCTATGGGTCAAAAATTCTGTCCAAATCGCTCTATCTCTTACGGTTTCTGAGATATTAAGATTTTTTCACTTTTCGCAAAAATTCAAGATCGCCGCCAAAAGTGACGAAAATTGAAACTTTTCAATTTTGTATAGAATACTTTCCTACTACCCTACGGGTCAAAAATTCTGTCCAAATCGCTCTATCTCTTACGGTTTGTGAGATATTAAGATTTTTTCGTTTTTCGCAAAAATTCAAGATGGCCGCCAAAAGTGGCGAAAATTGAAATTTTTCAATTTTGTATAGAATACTTTGCTACTACCCTATGGGTCAAAAATTCTGTCGAAATTGCTCTATCTCTTACGGTTTCTGAGATATTAATATTTTTTGTTTTTCGCAAAAATTCAAGATGGCCGCCAAAAGTGGCGAAAATTGAAACTTTTCAATTTTGTATAGAATACTTTCCTACTACCCTACAGATCAAAAATTGTGTCCAAATCGCTCTATCTCTTACGGTTTCTGAGATATTCAGATTTTTTCGTTTTTCGCAAAAATTCAAGATGGCCGCCAAAAGTGGCAAAAATTTAATTTTTTCAATTTTGTATAGAATACTCTGATACTACCCTACGGGTCAAAAATTCTGTCGAAATTGCTCTATCTCTTACGGTTTCTGAGATATTAATATTTTTTGTTTTTCGCAAAAATTCAAGATGGCCGCCAAAAGTGGCGAAAATTGAAACTTTTCAATTTTGTATAGAATACTTTCCTACTACCCTACAGATCAAAAATTGTGTCCAAATCGCTCTATCTCTTACGGTTTCTGAGATATTCAGATTTTTTCGTTTTTCGCAAAAATTCAAGATGGCCGCCAAAAGTGGCAAAAATTTAATTTTTTCAATTTTGTATAGAATACTCTGCTACTACCCTACGGGTCAAAAATTCTGTCGAAATCGCTCTATCTCTTACAGTTTCTGAGATATTCAGATTTTTTGTTTTTCGCAAAAATTCAAGATGTATAGAATACTTTGCTACTACCCTATGGGTCAAAAATTCTGTCGAAATCGCTCTATCTCTTACGGTTTCTGAGATATTAATATTTTTTGTTTTTCCGCAAAAATTCAAGATGGCCGCCAAAAGTGGCGAAAATTGAATTTTTTTCAATTTCACATAGAATACTCTGCTACAACCCTACAGGTATAAAATTCTGTCAAAATCGCTCTGTCTCTTACGATTTCGAGATATTAACATTTTTTGTTTCTCCGCAAAAATTCAAGATGGCCGCCAAAAGTGGCGAAAATTGAAATTTTTCAATTGCACATAGAATACTCTACCACTACCATGCGAGTCAAAATTTCTGTCAAAATGGCTCTATCTCTTACGGTTTCCGAGATATTAACATTTTTTTGTTTTTCCGCAAAAATTCAAGATGGCCGCCAAAAGTGGCGAAAATTGAAACTTTTCAATTTTGTATAGAATACTTTCCTACTACCCTACGGATCAAAAATTCTGTCCAAATCACTCTATCTCTTACGGTTTCTGAGATATTAAAATTTTTTCGCTTTTCGCAAAAATTCAAGATGGCCGCCAAAAGTGGCGAAAATTGAAACTTTTCAATTTTGTATAGAATACTTTCCTACTACCCTACAGGTCAAAAATTGTGTCCAAATCGCTCTATCTCTTACGGTTTCTGAGATATTCAGATTTTTTCGTTTTTCGCAAAAATTCAAGATGGCCGCCAAAAGTGGCGAAAATTGAAATTTTTTAATTTTGTACAGAATACTCTTCTACTACCCTGTGAGTCAAAAATTCTATCCAAATCGCTCTATCTCTTACGGTTTATGCGATATTAAGACTTTTTCGTTTTTCGCAAAAATTCAAGATGGCCGCCAAAAGTGGCGAAAATTGAAAATTTTCAATATTGTACAGAATACTCTTCTACTACCCTGTGAGTCAAAAATTGTGTCGAAATCGCTCTATCTCTTACGGTTTCTGAGATATTAAGATTTTTTCGTTTTTCGCAAAAATTCAAGATGGCCGCCAAAAGTGGCGAAAATTGAAAATTTTCAATATTGTACAGAATACTCTTCTACTACCCTACGGGTCAAAAATTCTGTCGAAATCGCTCCATCTCTTACGGTTTCTGAGATATTAATATTTTTTGTTTTTCGCAAAAATTCAAGATGGCCGCCAAAAGTGGTGAAAATTGAATTTTTTTCAATTTCACACAGAATACTCTGCTACTACCCTACGGGTCAAAAATTCTGTCGAAATCGCTCTATCTCTTACGGTTTCCAAGATATTAACATTTTTTGTTTTTCCGCAAAAATTCAAGATGGCCGCCAAAAGTGGCAAAAATTGAAATTTTTCAATTTTGTATAGAATACTTTGCTACTACCCAATGGGTCAAAAATTCTGTCCAAATCGCTCTATCTCTTAGGGTTTCTGAGATATTAAGATTTTTTCACTTTTCGCAAAAATTCAAGATCGCCGCCAAAAGTGACGAAAATTGAAACTTTTCAATTTTGTATAGAATACTTTCCTACTACCCTACGGGTCAAAAATTCTGTCCAAATCGCTCTATCTCTTACGGTTTGTGAGATATTAAGATTTTTTCGTTTTTCGCAAAAATTCAAGATGGCCGCCAAAAGTGGCGAAAATTGAAATTTTTCAATTTTGTATAGAATACTCTGATACCACCCTACGGGTCAAAAATTCTGTCGAAATTGCTCTATCTCTTACGGTTTCTGAGATATTAATATTTTTTGTTTTTCGCAAAAATTCAAGATGGCCGCCAAAAGTGGCGAAAATTGAAACTTTTCAATTTTGTATAGAATACTTTCCTACTACCCTACAGATCAAAAATTGTGTCCAAATCGCTCTATCTCTTACGGTTTCTGAGATATTCAGATTTTTTCGTTTTTCGCAAAAATTCAAGATGGCCGCCAAAAGTGGCAAAAATTTAATTTTTTCAATTTTGTATAGAATACTCTGCTACTACCCTACGGGTCAAAAATTCTGTCGAAATCGCTCTATCTCTTACGGTTTCCAAGATATTAATATTTTTTGTTTTTCGCAAAAATTCAAGATGGCCGCCAAAAGTGGCGAAAATTGAAAATTTTCAATATTGTACAGAATACTCTTCTACTACCCTGTGAGTCAAAAATTGTGTCGAAATCGCTCTATCTCTTACGGTTTCTGAGATATTAAGATTTTTTCGTTTTTCGCAAAAATTCAAGATGGCCGCCAAAAGTGGCGAAAATTGAAAATTTTCAATATTGTACAGAATACTCTTCTACTACCCTGTGAGTCAAAAATTGTGTCGAAATCGCTCTATCTCTTACGGTTTCTGAGATATTAAGATTTTTTCGTTTTTCGCAAAAATTCAAGATGGCCGCCAAAAGTGGCGAAAATAGAAATTTTTCAATTTTGTATAGAATACTCTGCTACTACCCTACGGGTCAAAAATTCTGTCGAAATCGCTCCATCTCTTACGGTTTCTGAGATATTAATATTTTTTGTTTTTCGCAAAAATTCAAGATGGCCGCCAAAAGTGGTGAAAATTGAATTTTTTTCAATTTCACATAGAATACTCTGCTACTACCCTACGGGTCAAAAATTCTGTCGAAATCGCTCTATCTCTTACGGTTTCCAAGATATTAACATTTTTTGTTTTTCCGCAAAAATTCAAGATGGCCGCCAAAAGTGGCGAAAATTGAAATTTTTCAATTTTGTATAGAATACTTTGCTACTACCCTATGGGTCAAAAATTCTGTCGAAATCGCTCTATCTCTTACGGTTTCCGAGATATTAACAGTTTTTGTTTTTCCGCAAAAATTCAAGATGGCTGCCAAAAGTGGCGAAAATTGAAATTTTTCAATTGCACATAGAATACTCTACCACTACCATGCGAGTCAAAATTTCTGTCAAAATGGCTCTATCTCTTACGGTTTCCGAGATATTAACATTTTTTTGTTTTTCCGCAAAAATTCAAGATGGCCGCCAAAAGTGGCGAAAATTGAAATTTTTCAATTTTGTATAGAATACTTTCCCACTACCCTACAGGTCAAAAATTCTGTCCAAATCGCTCTATCTCTTACGGTTTCTGAGATATTAAGATTTTTTCACTTTTCGCAAAAATTCAAGATCACCGCCAAAAGTGACGAAAATTGAAACTTTTCAATTTTGTATAGAATACTTTCCTACTACCCTACGGGTCAAAAATTCTGTCCAAATCGCTCTATCTCTTACGGTTTCTGAGATATTCAGATTTTTTCGTTTTTCGCAAAAATTCAAGATGGCCGCCAAAAGTGGCGAAAATTGAAATTTTTTAATTTTGTACAGTATACTTTTCTACTACCCTGTGAGTCAAAAATTCTGTCCAAATCGCTCTATCTCTTACGGTTTCTGAGATATTCAGATTTTTTCGTTTTTCGCAAAAATTCAAGATGGCCGCCAAAAGTGGCGAAAATTGAAATTTTTAAATTTTGTACAGAATACTTTTCTACTACCCTGTGAGTCAAAAATTCTGTCCAAATCGCTCTATCTCTTACGGTTTGTGAGATATTCAGATTTTTTCGTTTTTCGCAAAAATTCAAGATGGCCGCCAAAAGTGGCGAAAATTGAAATTTTTTTAAATTTTGTATAGAATACTTTTCTACTACCCTGTGGGTCAAAAATTATGTCGAAATCGCTCTATCTCTTACGGTTTCTGAGATATTAGCAAATTACTCAAAAGTAGTACTGAAAATACACAATGAAGTACCTAAATGGCTATTACTCATGTACTGACAAAGCCATCAGTCCCAAATGCAATACCAAGCGAGCTATGGACATAACAATCTTGTATTCAAAATTGTAGTAAAATATCTTTAATTATTTTGGCTTAAATGCACGGAAACCAATGGGTACTGAAAATAGCTGTACTTAAGTATTACTCGGTAAGCAAAAGAGGTACAACAGCCAAAAGCAATCCCAAGCAAGCTACTGACCCAATAAGCCTGCATACCAAATTTGGTGACAATAGCTCTAATACTTTTCCTTTAAATGAGCGGAAACCATGCGTGACGCCGGACATCGGACGCCGGACGGCAGAAAAAGCAAAAATAATATATCCACCCCCCAGGGGGGTGGACATAATAATTTACTATCATCAGACCTTTTATTGTACTATTTTATGAATAGATAACAATGAATTTGCCAAAATCAGAATATTTGTCGCAATATATTCTGAATGGATATGACCAATTTTGCCAAAATCAAATTAACACTTATGTACCCTTTTCAAAACAAAAACTCTCAAAAATATTTTGGTTGATGTACAATCTCATTCTGAAGCAGTGACATTCAATTTATTAAAATAATATTTACGGTTTTATGCAGTGACCAATGTCCAGAGAAGGCCCCTTTAACTGAGTTTTTACTGTATATATGAGAAACGTTATGATCAGAAGTTTTTACTTTCTTTTGTTCCATATGCCTCTAGCATAGAGTAACACATCTATAATCAAACCTTTCATATTCAATTTATAAACACAGTTCCACTCTCTCTAATTTGTATTTCCCTATTACCCTTGCCCCCTCACCCCGACCAGGGAGGGGCTAGGGTATGGAATCAGGTGACTCTGTCTGTGTTTCTGTTTATCCATGTGCATAACTTGGCAACTATACATCAGATATCTTTCCCTCAAGGGATGGGGTCTATCTTAATCAGCTTGGTCCTCCTACATGATGATTCAGGACTGGATCCAGATCTAGTCTCCAGAATTTTTTTCTGTATTTTCTACAAACATTGTGTACTTGTACACAAAAGGTGACAGCACAGGTGACTAGACCAGGACAAGTTGTTAAATGTAAACCAACTGAAAGGGGAAAATTGAAAAGACCAGATGATGGCAGTGAGAGCCTTTTTTAAGTTGTATTATTTTAAATTCTAAAATGGGAGGCTGCAGAGTGACTGAAGGTACGTCTCTTGAGCAATTCTCAAATCGCGAATATAGAATGTTAAATAAAGTAATGCTGTTGAATTCTATATACTTTGTCACTTGGCATACAAATATACACTAAATTTCGGTTTTTATCCGATTTCCAGGCTAAGTCTGGTGAAACTGGTCCCTGGTTCTTTTCAATCTGACTCACAGTGGCAAGTAAAAAAAGGTGCCAAATTAGGGTCAAGCTTCAAACATTATATTTTTTCAGTCTGCCTAAAGGATCATTAATTAACAAAGGCAACTTATAATGGTCGTATGTAGTAGCAAACACTTATTGGTCATGATTTTGCAACATAAACCACTAAACATCACCAAGCAACAGACAACTAACCCACTTAAGATATCAGGGTTAAGATTCAAACCCAGAAATACTTAAGTAAGATACCAGTATGTTTTCAACTGCACGGCCAAATATTCTTGGATTAGAGGAGACTAGTATACTTAATTTAAGCAAGATAAGTGCAATGTTTGGTATTTCTACAGTGTAGTGAATAACAATCTAGTTGGATCATCTAACTAATGCTTTCAAAACTAGTAAAAGTACAGAAAAGTACCAAAATATCTATTTTGGGCAACCTTTTCCCCACATATTCTCAATTAAATGCAACTTTCATAGTTGGGCCAAAATAGCATATTTGTTCCCATGACGATGATTTCTAAATGTTTTGCAGAGTCTGAAACGAAAATATTTGAACCAAACTAAATTTTTAGGGCAGTTAACAAGCAAACTACCAAACTCCTACAAACACTGTCACAGGACTAGGGGAGACACCCACTAGTGGGGGGAGACCATCAAATGACTGTGTGTCAACTGAGACAGTGTTTAATCTAGGTTTATCAATGATAATAAGCTTGTAACTGATAAATTATTCATCAAACACCTTAAATCACTGTGTTGATTCTAGAAATTTTGAAATGCGGGGGCAGTTCCCCCCATGTCTAAAAAAATGTGGGGGCTTGGTCAATTAAAATGGGAACTTATACCTCAGCCAAGGAAGGATTAAATTCAGAACCATTTATTTGTCTGTCCATTTGTTTGCTACTGCTCAGCTACCCAAGTTCGTCGTCTACCCAAGTCTGTCACCTGCCTTAAAAACTGAAAATGACTTATCTGGATCACTGCTTGGATACAAAAAAAAATCAAAGACCTGAATTTTCCTATTTAATTGTTATTGATTAAAAAAAAATCAAGCATGAATGTGGAGGTTTGCACTCTCAAAGTGCTCTTGTTACTAAGTTATTACTATTATACATGCAGCAGACGCTTTTTCAAAAACCACTGCCTTTCTATGTATAAAATCTTGCAGTATAAATGCATGCTGTAGGAACTGTTTCAACAGTATTGTTGTTAGTATCTGACGTTTGAATCATCCACTTTATAGTAGGGATGAGACGGTAGTACCGGTAGTGTTGTTACGGTAGCATTTCCTTTGCCGATCGGTAGTACATTTTCCTGACGGTATTTCGAAATATTTCATCTATTATACCCTAAACATACACAAATGGTACAGATTGCTAATAAATAAACTGTTGAAATCTCAAAATCCACTGTCTTTCTTGCGTTTTTAACTTGTAAAAAGGGCTAAGACATTAAATTTTTCCATAGCACTTGCACTGTGGTTTCCTTGGTTACTGATGAATCATTTCCTGTTATAGGTAGTACTGAATATATTTTAAGTACTCTCTTTGTTTACTTTTAATATGAATGAATAAGCATTATAATGAGTAAAAAACACAAACATTTCTTAATATTCACTGAAATTTGCAAAATTCTAGACCTTTTAGCAACTTTTATACATATCAGAATACCGGAAATGAAACGGAATGTACAAAATGAAATACCGAGACCACATTTTCGCTACCGTCCCATCCCTACTTTATAGTATCCGTTTTGTTTCCATATTAAATAACATTTTTGACTGAAAAAACTATCAAATATGGCCTTCATGATGATAAAATTAAAGGATTCCTGTGAAATGATCGGTGCCCATCCATTTTGTATACATGCCAGATCACGTCTTCTACCGAATGCGGCGAATCTACCGAATTGCGGTTTAGTGCTAAAACTCGCGAGATACCGCGTATCCCGCGCTCTAGAAGCATCACTGTCACTGTAAACACATAAATATGTTTGCACATTTGCATAATTTATGGCTTATTCATAAAAGTATACTTTTGCCACCATTTAATATTAATGTCTGCCATTATATCTACAGCAAGTAACAGGGAGCTTGGTGGTATACTTAACATGCTCCCCTCCTGCCTCAGAGGTCTATGGTTCAAACCCCTGACAATATGTGGCAAATTTGATAGTAACTTACCAATGACCAACAGTTTACAATGCAGAATCTTGACCAACAAGTACATATTACTGGTTTCCTCTGCCAATATAACAACCCATTGTAGTGTAACCTATACAATGTGTTTAAAGTGACATTGAACCAAAATAAAGTAAATATGGGAAGTAACTAATCATTGTTAATGCTTAATGTTGAAAATTTGGAAATGGCCAATATTGTTACTGGATTAAATAATACGCGCCACTGCAGACTGTATTGCACTCACAAAAAAAAAAAAAAAAAAAAAAAAAAAAAAAGAAAAAAAAAAAAAAAAAAATTAGCCACTTTTGGGTCAATTAGCAGTCTTGGCCAATTAACCACTCTAAAAAAGTTACAGGCACTTCCTAACACTACTCACCAGTAACCTGAATGTGTGAGTAGGAAGCAGCTCAGCCACTTTTGCCACACATTCTAAGTTTTGCCTCAAGTAATGTTGCCACTCAGTCTCACTCTGTAAAAATAACATCAAACAAAATTAATTATTAACACAAAATCCAAATAAAATTCAGAAGTGTTGTCAGTCCTCAGGGTGTATTTATTAGTGTTGTAAGTCGTCTAGAGTCGACGCGTCGGAACTAATAGACAACGGTGAACCGACGATAGTCACACTAATGATAGTCAAGGACTTCAAAAGAAATATATTTTATAAATTAGCCGGTTTAAATAAAAAACGAATTTTTGCAGTTTGATCTTTGATCCTATTTGATAAAGAACTGAATCTCGTGAGAATTTATATTTGCGGTTAAAAAACTGAGGGGAGCACCATTGTTGTTTCCACTTGAAAGCTTTGACAACTTAAAAATGTGATTGTTTTTCTTTAAAAACGCAAATTATCATAATATTTTATTAGGTAAGTAATATTTTGGTGTATTATAAAAGTTTTCATGAAAAATTGATCTTTATAATGTGTGAACCGGCGCGTCATACTTTCAACACTCACGACCAACTATGACCAAGTCGAGCCGCATCGTTACTGCACTAGTATTTATCTATTCGGTGATTTAATTTTAAAAACAAACATTCAACCCTGTTTGTAGTCGCTCTAATAAGTGATAACCAGAATTTCTTCTTTAGGCCAAAGTAAATATCAAGTGTTTTGAGGGTTTATTTAAATAAAATTTCAATGTAATCTGGAATTCCCAGTTGGGTATAAGAATTCTTCTGTTTCTTTAAAAGATATGACTCAACAGAATTCCACAGTTTTTACAAAAAATAGTGGACTTTAGGCTGTGCTAAGGCTTGCTGTAAAATAGAACAAAATGGTTCTATTACGAGGACTGGTTCTTATTCACCTTGAAGATTCTCCTTGAAGATATCTTTACCTGTCTCAGACAGTGCACAAAAAAGACAAGACAGTTACAAAACAGTTGCAAGACAGTTACAAAACAGTTACAAAACAGTTACAAAACAGTTACAAGACAGTTACAAGACAGTTACAAAACAGTTACAAAACAGTTACAAGACAGTTACAAAACAGTTACAAGACAGTTACAAAACAGTTGCAAGACAGTTACAAAACAGTTACAAAACAGTTATTACCTGTTTCAGTACATAACAGAAGAATTAATCAACACTGTGATGACTTACTTACATATTAAAAGTTGAACAGCCATTTATCATCACTAGAATGTTTTCATCTAATTATATTTGGGTGCATGGAAGTTTGTGAGGAAAAAATATTTTATTGTAATCTGGTGCAATTCCTTTAGACCCTAGAAAGTTAGAAACCATACATTAGATCATCATGACTTTAGGAAGTAAAGTTCCTCTAAATGTGTACTGCTGGGAAATGCTGATCAGTTTGTGTAGAAACTGAAGAGTAATAATGTGCAGAAACTAAATCATATGTATACAAAGAAAATAATATGTATACATGCTATGTTTCAAGATTGTGAAAGATACGTATATACAGACTATGCAGTTCAAAATTCTACATCGAGTTTATAATTGCAATTACAACTTGTATATTTGGGGAATAAGTCTAACTCAGAGCTGTGAAAGCTGTCAAAGTATAGATAATTTAGAACACTATTTTTACTATTGCTAAGATGTCAAATCCTTTTGGGAAAATGTTAGTGAATGGCTAGCTGTGAGTATGAATATCAGCAAGGCATTCACAGTCTTAGAAGTTCTTCTAGGTCTATTAAACATGAATCCAAAGTTTTTTATGTTGTCAATTTGGTTATACTGATAGGTAAGCAATTCATAAGTAGACGTAAAAGAAATAAAAAGTCGATACTTTTTACAGTATATTTAGATCTAATCAAAGATACCCTTGTAGTAATGGAACAAAATGCAAATGTCAAGGATGAAAAAAGAGTCATTCAAAGAAAAATTTGGTTTATTAAAATGTGTTATATGAGATATATTGATCAGAGTATAGACAGTTGTATAATATCTTATTATTTTTCTTTTATTTTCTTTGTAAACTTGTAATGTAATGTTTAAACTTTAAAGTGAAATAAACATATGAAATACAAAAAAAAAAAAAAAATGAAAGAGAAAGGGTAAAAAAATTGTATACAAAGAAGGTAACAAGCTTATTAAGAGGCAAGATTCTGTCATTAACATTACCCCTCACACCTTTCCCTCCTATAGTGGAGTAACTGTCTGATAAATGATTTGGATGTTTTTAATATGAGATTATGTCACCACTGATTAACTTTGGTAAACGCTTGAATCTTCAAATTAGTTAATATATAACATTTGACAACACAAAAACAATTTTGTGTGTGAAGCTTTGAAAGAGATTTTTATCCATTTTTTAGTATTCAATGTACTTATGTGTCTATATTTTGTCACAAAAGGGAACAGCCATGCTGGAGTAAATTCCCCTCCCAAACTTTTGTAAAATTTATAAAAAAAATAAGGAAAAATGGTCCAAACACACCCAGATCAGACATAAACCATGCTATTTTATAAATATCACAAAACATGCTGAAAATACACAAATTTTTATATACTTTGTCTCAGATCTCTACTTAACAACTGTACTGATTGCACTTCCTGTTGACATAAGTAACTGATCACGTAGTTTGCCAAAAGAAAAACCAAAAATCAATTGTTTAAAATAAAGAAGGGTGAAATGGCAGTTAAACCTCAAGAATATATATATACTACATCAAAGAAACACTGAAATTAAGGATAATACTACTATATTTACAATCAATTAAACCCCCAACCCCCATTTTCACAAAAATCTGCCTTTACCACCCATGGGCGTAACAACGAGCAATCCCAGTGTATAGTGTTTGATGTTGAACTACGACTGATCTGGATTCATCTTTCACTTAACTCTATATACACCTGAAACTATGACATCACAGATAATGTGTACACACAAACTGCTTACATCGTCATCCAGGGCCTCATCATCCAGCTCATCCAGTTGAGACTGGCTGTACTTGAACTGGAACTTCTGTAAAATGCTGCTCAGTAGTGACACCAGTGCCTCTTGGTACCTGACAACAACATTTTTCTATAATGACTATATAATATCTAGCCAGTACATATAGCAGAAATTCTACTATTTGACTCCCTGCTATCCATGTATGATATTTTATCAACTCATTTCCACTCTCTCATATTTGTATTTTCTTACTCTTTACAATACAATATCTCTTCCATTTTTTATCTGTCATTTTATCTCACCATGGTTGGATAACAGAGGTACTGCTTTAATAGAGGGGAATAAAGATGGGTTTTTATCAGAGAAGATACAATAAAGTCCAACAAATGCATTCAGTTTTTAATGTTTAAAAAGTTTTACCTCACATCCGTGTGCAAAGTGTGCAAAGCATACATTTCTAACTTTGAACTAGAGGTAAAAAGAGGTATGGCATATCCCTGTTCGAAGCCCAAGGACCAATAATAAGGGAGATATAAGGCCTTTTTAGTGTGATAACCCAACACTACTTTGAAACAGAAGTCAAAGGTCCAATTAGGTGCAAGCATAAAATTTGCTAGCCATGATTACTTATACATTATTTTCATATTTTGAAACCCTAGAAACAATAGTAGGAGAGATGCAAGGACTTTTGAGTAAGATGGGCCATCTTGACTTTAAAGCAGGCGTCAAGGATGAAATTCAACACTGGCAAAGATTTGCAGGCCACGATTTCCTGAGTTCTTTGTACATTCCGAATCCCTAAGGCCCAATGATAAGGGAGATATTGGGTCTTTTAATATGATCAGCCCCATTTGACCTTAAAGATGTCATATGGCAGCCATTTTATTTTTAAAACGATTTAAAAAACTAGAGGATCGCTCGCAAAAAAAAAAGATAATGTTTTTGCATAGCAAAAACAAAGCGTCCCGAAAAGGATATAAAGGTGAGTGCTAAAGTATTAAGAAAATGCTTCGTTTCTAGCCTTATACTGTTGTGGCAACCAAAGTCAGCGCAGTCTGCTCTATCTAGCACGGTTTTCAAGATATAAGCATTTTTGTGTTTTGCAAAAAATAAAAAAATTAAAAATGTCCGCTATATTTGGCGAGAGAAAAATATTTTGAAAATTGGCATGGCTACTCTGCAGAGATATCCAGCAGGTCCAAAATTTTGTTGAGTTCGCTCCATATAGCACGGTTTTCGAGATATAAGCATTTTTGTGTTTTGCAAAAACTTTGAAAATTCAAAATGGCCACCATTTTTGGGGAGACAAAAATTTTTGTCAAGACCACTGTCGCGGTGTGTATCTCCCGCCGAGCATTAAAGCAGAAGAAATAGCTTTTCCGAGATATTCACAATTTTTCATTTTCGTGTGTGAAAGCTCTCCCAAAAGTAGGTGAATGAGTTATTGGAGAAAAATTGGCTATCTGCAATACTATTAAGAGATAATTCACACTTACTCATTTTGAGTAGGTGAATAATTATTTATGGGTCTGAAACTTCACCAAGTGAAAGCTCTCCCAAAAGTAGGTGAATGAGTTATTTGATAAAAATTGGCTATCTGCAATACTTTTAGAGATAATTCGCATTTACTCATTTTGAGTAGGTGAGTAATTAGCTATGGGTCTGAAACTTCACCATGTGAAAGCTCTCCCACAAGTAGATGAATGAGTATTTGATAAAAATTGGGTATCCACAATACTTTTAGAGATAATTCGCATTTACTCATTTTGAGTAGGTGAATAAATAGCTATGGGTCTGAAACTTCACAGAGTGAAAGCTCTCCCAAAAGTAGGTGAATGAGTTATTTGAGAAAAATTGGCTATCTGCAATACTTTTAGAGATAATTCACATTTACTCATTTTGAGTAGGTGAATAATTAGCTATGGGTCTGAAACTTCACCAAGTGAAAGCTCTCCCAAAAGTAGGTGAATGAGTTATTTGAGAAAAATTGGCTATCTGCAATACTTTTAGAGATAATTCGCATTTACTCATTTTGAGTAGGTGAGTAATTAGCTATGGGTCTGAAACTTCACCAAGTGAAAGCTCTCCCAAAAGTAGGTGAATGAGTTATTTGAGAAAAATTGGCTATCTGCAATACTTTTAGAGATAATTCGCATTTACTCATTTTGAGTAGGTGAGTAATTAGCTATGGGTCTGAAACTTCACCAAGTGAAAGCTCTCCCAAAAGTAGGTGAATGATTAATTTGAGAAAAATTGGCTATCTGCAATACTTTTAGAGATAATTCGCATTTACTCATTTTGAGTAGGTGAGTAATTTGCTATGGGTCTGAAACTTCACCAAGTGAAAGCTCTCCCAAAAGTAGGTGAATGAGTTATTTGAGAAAAATTGGCTATCTGCAATACTTTTAGAGATAATTCGCATTTACTCATTTTGAGTAGGTGAGTAATTAGCTATGGGTCTGAAACTTCACCAAGTGAAAGCTCTCCCAAAAGTAGGTGAATGAGTTATTTGAGAAAAATTGGCTATCTGCAATACTTTTAGAGATAATTCACATTTACTCATTTTCAGTAGGTGAGTAATTAGCTATGGGTCTGAAACTTCACCAAGTGAAAGCTCTGCCAAAAGTAGGTGAATGAGTTATTTGATAAAAATTGGCTATCTGCAATACTTTTAGAGATAATTCGCATTTACTCATTTTGAGTAGGTGAGTAATTAGCTATGGGTCTGAAACTTCACCAAGTGAAAGCTCTCCCAAAAGTAGGTGAATGAGTTATTTGAGAAAAATTGGCTATCTGCAATACTTTTAGAGATAATTCGCATTTACTCATTTTGAGTAGGTGAGTAATTAGCTATGGGTCTGAAACTTCACCAAGTGAAAGCTCTCCCAAAAGTAGGTGAATGATTAATTTGACAAAAATTGGCTATCTGCAATACTTTTACAGATAATTCGCATTTACTCATTTTGAGTAGGTGAGTAATTAGCTATGGGTCTGAAACTTCACCAAGTGAAAGCTCTCCCAAAAGTAGGTGAATGAGTTATTTGAGAAAAATTGGCTATCTGCAATACTTTTAGAGATAATTCGCATTTACTCATTTTGAGTAGGTGAATAATTAGCTATGGGTCTGAAACTTCACCAAGTGAAAGCTCTGCCAAAAGTAGGTGAATGATTTATTTGAGAAAAATTGGCTATCTGCAATACTTTTAGAAATAATTCGCATTTACTCATTTTGAGTAGGTGAGTAATTAGCTATGGGTCTGAAACTTCACCATGTGAAAGCTCTCCCACAAGTAGATGAATGAGTTATTTGATAACAATTGGGTATCCGTAATACTTTTACAGATAATTAGCATTTACTCATTTTGAGTAGGTAAATAATTAGCTATGGGTCTGAAACTTCACCATGTGAAAGCTCTCCCAAAAGTAGGTGAATGAGTTATTTGAGAAAAATTGGCTATCTGCAATACTTTTAGAGATAATTCGCATTTACTCATTTTGAGTAGGTGAGTAATTAGCTATGGGTCTGAAACTTCACCATGTGAAAGCTCTTCCAAAAGTAGGTGAATGAGTTATTTGAGAAAAATTGGCTATCTGCAATACTTTTAAGAGATAATTCGCATTTACTCATTTTGAGTAGGTGAGTAATCATCTACGGGTCTGAAACTTCACCATGTGAAAGCTCTCCCAAAAGTACATGAATGAGTTATTTGATAAAAATTGGGTATCCGCAATAGTTTTTGAGATAATTAGCATTTACTCATTTTGAGTAGGTGAGTAATTAGCTACGGGTCTGAAACTTCACCAAGTGAAAGCTCTTCCAAAAGTAGGTGAATGAGTTATTTGAGAAAAATTGGCCATCTGCAATACTTTTAGAGGTAATTCGCATTTACTCTTTTTGAGTAGGTGAGCAATTAGCTATGGGTCTGAAACTTCACCAAGTGAAAGCTCTTTGGGATAGCTGCTCTGCAGAGATACCCTGAAGATAAAAAATTTCGTCGAAATCGCTCTATGTAGCACGGTTTTCGAAATATTAGCATTTTTGTGTTTTGCAATTTTTGCGCAAAAATTCGAAAATTCAAAATGGCCGCCATTTTTGGCAAGACAATTTTTTTTGAAAATTGGCATGGCTACTCTGTAGAGATACCCTGTGGGTCATAAATTTCGTCGAAATCGCTCTATCTAGCACGGTTTTCGAGATATAAGCATTTTTGTGTTTTGCAATTTTGCGAAAAATTCGAAAATTCAAAATGGCCGCCATTTTTTGCGAGAAATTTTTTGTTTGAAAATTGGCATGGCTACTCTGCAGAGATACCCTGTGGGTAAAAAATTTCGTCGAAATCGCTCTATCTAGCAGGGTTTTCAAGATATAAGCATTTTTATGTTTTGCAATTTTTGCGAAAAATTCGAAAATTCAAAATGGCCGCCATTTTTGGCGAGACAAAATTTTTTCAAAATTGGGATAACTACTCTGCAGAGATACCCTGTGGGTCAAAAATTTCGTCGAAATCGCTCTATCTAGCAGGGTTTTCGAGATATAAGCATTTTTATGTTTTGCAATTTTTTGCGAAAAATTCGAAAATTCAAAATTGGCCGCCATTTTTGGCGAGATAAAATTTTTTTGAAAATTGGCATGGCTACTCTGCAGATATACCCTGTGGGTCAAAAATTTCGTCGAAATCGCTCTATCTTGCAGGGTTTTCGAGATATAAGCATTGTTATGTTTTGCAATTTTTGCGAAAAATTCGAAAATTCAAAATGGCCGCCATTTTTGGCGACACAAAAATTTTTTCAAAATTGGGTAACTACTCTGCAGAGATACCCTGCGACTCAAAAATTTCGTCGAAATCGCTCTATCTAGCACGGTTTTCGAGATATAAGCATTTTTGTGTTTTGCAATTTTTGCGAAAATTCAAAATGGCCGCCATTTTTGGCGAGATAAAAATTTTTTGAAAATTGGGAAAAGTACTCCGCAGAGATATCCTGCGGGTCAAAAATTTTGTCGAAATTGCTCTATCTAGCACGGTTTTTGAGATATAAGCATTTTTGTGTTTTGCAATTTTTGCGAAAATTTCGAAAATTCAAAATGGCCGCCATTTTGGGCAAGACAAAAATTTTTTGAAAATTGGGAAAACTACTCCGCAGAGATACCCTGTGGGTCAAAAATTTCGTTGAAATCGCTCTATCTAGCACGGTTTTCGAGATATAAGCATTTTTGTGTTTTCCTTATTTGGAAAATTCGTAATGATTAATTAATCATTAATTACTCGGCCATTTCTTGACCAATCAATGCCAAAATCTAATGATTTCCAGATTTTAATAGAATGAATGTATTTGCCAAGTTTCAGGTGAATTGATAAAATTCCTTTCAAGTTATCATCCGGACAAGCTTCCCCATCGAAAAAAGACATTTTTGGTCATGTGACCTCTCTGATTGGTTGAAATGTCACTGCCGCATATTCAAAAAAATTCCCCAAGGCTACTGCCTAAACCTGCCAAATTTGAAAAGAATCCACCTAACGGTTACAGAGTTATAAGGAAAACAAAATGCGGAGCCGCCGGAGCCTGAAGCTCTCCCATACACAAACAAGGGACGCTTAATTACACTCAGGCAAGCTTTACCAGCCACATACATTATGTGCAAATCAGATAAAGTTAACTGCAATATTTTAAGCTTTATAACATCTTTATGATTTTCAAAGAATCCGTTCTTGTGGCCATTTTGTTTTTCAGTGTGATGCCAAAATTTTTACTGACATGTAAATTCTCCGCAGATTTTGTGAAAATATCTTCATAAATGAATGAGATATAAAGATTCATGTAAAAATGTGGACATACACATGCATACACACACAGAAGGAATTTTATAATCCCTAACTTAAAGACCAACTTAAATTAAACATAACCTTATACAACTGACAAAGGTTATGAGAACAGCAATTTAGATTATCGATGGAATAAGAGGGGATTATATTATCCATAACAGCTTAGTTACCTTGAGTAACTTTGCTAACAGACAACCAAATTTTAATAAAACCATAATTTTATACCTTTTTAAAAGTAATTAAAAGAAGAGAATGTTAAGGTTTTCTATGGACCTGGTAAAAATCATGATTTGTGATATAGGAGGTCCCAGGTTTCTGACTTAAGCGGATGTTAGATACCAACTGGTTGCAAGAATAAGAGGTTATCACCCAAATAGCTGATTTCTGAAAATGATGAAACAGATTTTCACTCTTTTACATGAACTCAAAGAGTAACTCAAACTTATTGGTACTTAAGAGATTACTGCAGTAAATCACTGCATCACAACATACTGGACTATAATTGTATATTAATTTAATCCTCTTTCTTTACCAGATCTCCAGATCTATCAACCATCATTGAAATCTCTCTTTCTTCACTGTAGTTGTATAGCTATACATCCCGGTGTACAGACATTTGTTTTCATTGAAACAGGATAAAACTGATAAGTTTAAGTGTCTTTTATTGTTTCTTTTTTTCTGATATCTTGTACAAATAAAATCATGAGCGGTTATGTGAGGTCTATTAGATCTGGCACAGTATTATTTGGAATCCACAGTTATGAAATAGTCAATAGCCTTTGACAATGAACAAAGATTGTGCATATCACAGTAGTGTTGTGCTTGATTGCACATTTTAGAACCAGTTCCCAAAGGTGGAAATTTGACAAAAAAACTGGGCGTGTTTGATTTAGCAAAAGCCATGACATAAGTTATCAAAATGCACATATGATATGTAAACTGCACAGAAATATACACAGCGATGTGTTAATTTTTAAGAATTCTTGAAACGAAATTGCTAATGTCTTTATAGCATATAATAAAGATTACTTGTTATAGTTGAATACATGTATATTGCTACAGTTATGTTAAAATGGGAATATGTGAGGAAACCGGTTATGGTTACATGCATATATAATGTAGCCATATCAGTATTTTTTAGACGGTAAATAGGTTTCCGGTTTACCACCTTATGCACTACATGGGGGAACAAATGAATATAATTCCTACAGTGTGACATCACTCACTTGGACACAATTCCATCTCCCTCACCAATTCTTAAGCTGCTGTTTGTACAGAGGTAATCCAAGAAGACATTCCAGATATCTAAGCAGTTGAAGTAACCTTCATTGGTGGGCTAAAATACAAAAATGAAAGCATTTCATGTGAATGTTTATGATACAGAATCAATCTAGTTTTGATTTATGCAAATGATATCAGTGTTTGGATATATCCCAAGTTCACTCTAAAATAGACTGTAAAAATATATTTTGGTACCTACTTTTGTACAGGGCATTAGGTGCACATACACCTATTCTCAGAATGTCCAACTAAACAGTTCAACATTGAAAACAAGCAATCAGTGCTGGTGAACGGGCTCTGTGTGAGCTGACTTTGTTTTGAGCTTTAGCGTGCATGTGAAAGTAGAAAGGACTTATCTCAAATAGATATTGCTCAGCTATCGAATGAGGGGTCGGTCTCCAGTTTTATTTTATTATAACTGATCAAAAAGTAGGTGAATAACATATTTCAACAAAATACTCTAAATGCTACAGTTTTCTAGTTACAATGATGTTACTCTTTATGGCAGGTACTGAAAACTCATAAAATAGCTAATACTCATTTAGCTAGACTCCCTAGTTACTCATCATGTTGTAGCTATAGAAAATAGTAGGTAAACAAAAATGAGGTGCCGGTCTGCAATTTTACTAAGTTACAGCTGACCCAAAAGTAGATGAAAAATACATTTTAACAAATACAAGTCAGCTCACATAAAAAATTAGCATATATTTTCAACCCATTAGTTTCCCAGTGATGCTGCATTTATTTTTAAATTCATGCAGTCACTAGTTTCAGGTACTCAACAAACACAACTCCAACACAAACACTGTAATATACCCACCCACAGCCCAATTAAAAGGTCTTTTGATTTTTTTTTAAACTTCATAAAAAAAATGAGACAAAACTTTCAACATGTGTTTTTCTCTTTATATTACAATGGGCTATACTTACTAGACATAACACTGAGTGCTACCTTAATAAATTGTAATTGGTATTACCTGTTTAAATGTGTATTTAAATAGCAAGGATAGGAATTCTAACACTGGAAACTGCGGGTTGGACTCAAACCTCCGCAAGTGTATGGAGACAAATAGCCTCAGGAATTCCGTAAACTTGTCGACATATCTGAAACACATTAGACAGGGCACTTAATATTACTTCAGATATGAATAGGTTACCTGCAATGTTATATTAAATGTTTCTGTTGTAAAAATATTCACTGATATTACTGTGGCCATTTATGACTAATATTTTATCAACCTCAGCCAATGACACAGTAATGTTTATTTAAGTTATGTAATTCTCTGGACCATTAAGGAAATATTTAAATATGCATTATTCAAACAATGTTCCCATTTGCTTAATATACAGGTGCACACAATGCAAAAATATCTTTCCATCAATTTCTTGACTCGAATTATTCAGATCACCAATACGTTTGGTCTGCATTTGGATGGCAGCAAATTTTAACTAATCTCAACAGTGTTCAACTCAGTAGCATAGTTTAACGTTTGAATTCATAGATAGAGGCAAAATTGAGATATGAATTGCTGGCTACTACTACTTATGCATGAAGAGAACCTGCATTCTAATTTTGTTTCATAGGGATTGATTGGTATCTCAAAATCTAGAGAATTTTACTGAAATGCCGTGATGATATTTCAAAATCACTAACTTTTCAACACATATAATTGAAGGAAGAATTAAAATATTGGAAACATGCACTATATATTATGAAGAAACTGCACATTTTTATCCCAAATTTTTGTATATTTAGGGACTTTTATTATGATTTCATTGAGATCGAGAGGAAACTACAACCACGTTTTGGTTCCAGGAGTTTCAATGCCCTGCTTCCATTGTTTTTGTTCCTAATTTACACAAAGTTGGATGTCATGGTAACATGAAAGTACTCTGATGCACTTAATTGGAAGTACTGATTATACAAGCTTGGTTTTCACAAATAAGGCCTTCCGAGAACCTGATATTTATTAGTGCTGTCGCGACACTCGCTACTTCCGATACTATTGTTTGCTAGGTCTATTATGAGCGATAATCGGATGCGTTTTTTCAAATCCGATTGCAAAGATATTAGCATATTTATATAATAAAGATAGAATATCTTTTAAAAGTGAAGGGTTATTCAGCATTTTAAAATATATTTTCGGTCTTTTGACAACATAGTACGTACAAATCTAGTCACATGACCTATCAGGAAAGCATTAAACCATTGCTCGAATGTAGTTTCGGAATTGCATCTTTATTTTTTTTTTCACGCTTATTAAGTCAATTTAATTGATGTAAAGCTTTCAAATAATCTTTAAAAACACTGTAGTTGTATTTATTTTAGGCGTACATGATATTATAATGTTATTATGCAGCACTTTATAAAGTCGGAATTAGATAATTATTTTAATATACTGACGGTTTTCAAAGTGTTCCTTCGTTTGACAATGCATAAACAACCAAAATAAAAGGACAAATATGACCCTAAAATGATGTATTCGGGTGAGAAACAATATATTATTTTACATTTTAATTAAATAGTTTTGTTTTGAGGTGAGTTTATAAAGTCGACATATGTCGATACTCGGTCGGCCAACGTGGGCGATATTCGATGTTCATTTGCACCAGCGAGTGACAGCACTAACATTTATGCCTATTAAAAAGTAACACCTGTAAAACAAGTGGTTTTAAAGTAACTGACACAGTTCATTGAGCTCTGCAGATCTATTCTTGTGTATATTTGGAACAGCCTCATAAGTTCATCACAGTATACATGCAATGACTTCTTTAAAACTCACGTCTCATCCAGTTCAGCTAGCCTGTTGCCTGTGGAGTTAGTGGTACTGTCTTTTGTGAGTCTCTGCAGCAGGTAAAATGTCTGCTGAAACATCTGCAGAAGGAAGTTCTCAAACTCCAAAGGAACACAGTTCTTGGCCAAGAGCTCATTAATGCAGGACATCGCCATGATGCCTAATTGATGGTTACCTCCATCTGGTGAGTGTGGGGTGGAAATACTCGAACCAGTAGATCCTGGACTCATTCCTGTACCTTAAACAGAAAGTAATACAAGAAATCTAGAAAGAATATCTCCAAGATGCCTTATTGATAGCTTCCGCTATATAGTGAGTATGGGGTGAAAGTATTAAAACCAGATGATCCCCCAGTTGATACCTGTATACTTAAAAGTGAGTAATGTAAGAAATGAAAAAAGTAAATTAATACTAGGCACTGCAATGATCCTTAATTGTTTCTAAATGCTATTTGTTGAGGGAGAAAATACTCAAACAAGACTTAAATGTATGAAAATGAAATAACAAAACCCACCCTGTTTAGTATAATTTACTTTTTAATAGAAATATATATCAGGTCATTGGGAGTGTCGTTTCCAGTGAAATGAACCCTGCGGATTGGGACTCCTGGTTAAGTAGATTGACTTCACTGGATTAACTTCATTTAATCCTAACGATTCAACACAGTTTAATTGTGATACCAATATATACTGAGATAAATGACTGACCAAAAATACTAATAACAATTTCAGTCAAGTGTAGTTACTTAGAGACCTATGGTTTACCTGGTGTGGCCTCACATCCAAAGGCTGCAAACTGGAACACAGTGCTGAGCATGGATGAAGTGATGGTTGTTGAAAGAGGGATCCAACTGTACAGGTGACAAAGGCAGCTCAGTCCCAGCACTGATACCTGCTGTGTATGACGATCTAATGGAGGCAGAGACTCTGTCTGGACTCGGCTTTGAGGAGACTTGAACATGTTGCTCAGGATACCTGAAAAGACATGTCCTTTGAGTGGATGATTTGATGAACATTTAAGCAACTAGAAATAGGACGCCCTGTTGATAGTAGATGCGAATAGAAACAGGATAGCATAGAAGAACACACATTATCATGTGTAATGTCCACCCCATGAACCTTTTGCCAAAATTGTACAGTAGTCTTACAAGACCCTGTTTCATTCGTAAAATATATCAATGATGCTTAAATATTTATTAGTGTAGATGTAAATTATTTCAGCTTCATGCCCTTTTGCATTGGTTGGGTCGAAAATTTTGACGAAAACACTCTATCTTGCACGGTTAAGAAGATAGAAGCAAATTCCTGTTTTTCTATTTTTGGCAAAAATTCGAAAAATCAAAATGGCCGCCATTTTTGGGGAGGGTAAAATTTTTTGAAAATTGCAAGGATACATTCCTTACATACCCTGTGGGTTGAAAATTTCGACGAAATCGCTCTATCTCGCACGGTTAAGGAGATAGAAACAAATTTGTGTTTTGCCATTTTTGGCAAAAATTCGAAAATTCAAAATGGCCGCCATTTTTGGGGAGGGGAAAATTTTTTGAAAATTCCAAAGAGTACATTACTTAGATACCCTGTGGGTCGAAAATTTCGACGAAATCGCTCTATCTCGCACAGTTAAGGAGATAGAAGCAAATTTGTGTTTTTCCATTTTTGGCAAAAATTCGAAAATTCAAAATGGCCGCCATTTTTGGGGAGGGGAAATTTTTTTGAACATTGCAAAGAGTACATTCCTTAGATACCCTGTGGGTCGAAAATTTCGACGAAATCGCTCTATCTCGCACGGTTAAGGAGATAGAAGCAAATTTGTGTTTTGCCATTTTTGGCAAAAATTCGAAAATTCAAAATGGCCGCCATTTTGGGGGAGGGGAAAATTTTTTGAAAATTGCAAAGATTACATTCCTTAGATACCCTGTGGGTCGAAAATTTCGACGAAATCGCTCTATCTCGCACGGTTAAGGAGATAGAAGCAAATTTGTGTTTTGCCATTTTTGGCAAAAATTCGAAAAATCAAAATGGCCGCCATTTTTGGGGAGGGTAAAATTTTTTGAAAATTGCAAGGATACATTCCTTACATACCCTGTGGGTTGAAAATTTCGACGAAATCGCTCTATCTCGCACGGTTAAGGAGATAGAAACAAATTTGTGTTTTGCCATTTTTGGCAAAAATTCAAAAATTCAAAATGGCCGCCATTTTTGGGGAGGGGAAAATTTTTTGAAAATTCCAAAGAGTACATTACTTAGATACCCTGTGGGTCGAAAATTTCGACGAAATCGCTCTATCTCGCACAGTTAAGGAGATAGAAGCAAATTTGTGTTTTTCCATTTTTGGCAAAAATTCGAAAATTCAAAATGGCCGCCATTTTTGGGGAGGGGAAATTTTTTTGAACATTGCAAAGATTACATTCCTTAGATACCCTGTGGGTCGAAAATTTCGACGAAATCGCTCTATCTCGCACGGTTAAGGAGATAGAAGCAAATTTGTGTTTTGCCATTTTTGGCAAAAATTCGAAAATTCAAAATGGCCGCCATTTTGGGGGAGGGGAAAATTTTTTGAAAATTGCAAAGATTACATTCCTTAGATACCCTGTGGGTCGAAAATTTCGACGAAATCGCTCTATCTCGCACGGTTAAGGAGATAGAAGCAAATTTGTGTTTTGCCATTTTTGGCAAAAATTCGAAAATTCAAAATGGTCGCCATTTTTGGGGAGGGGAAAATTTTTTCAAAATTGCCAAGAATACATTGCTCAGAAACCCTGTGGGTCGAAAATTTCGACGAAATCGCTCTATCTCGCACGGTTAAGGAGATAGAAGCAAATTTGTGTTTTGCCATTTTTGGCAAAAATTCGAAAATTCAAAATGGCCGCCATTTTTGGGGAGGGGAAAATTTTTTGAAAATTGCAAAGATTACTTTCTTTAGATACCCTGTGGGTCGAAAATTTTGTCGAAATCGCTCTAGTACATTCCTTAGATATCCTGTGGGTCGAAAATTTCGACGAAATCGCTCTATCTCGCACGGTTAAGGAGGTAGAAGCAAATTTGTGTTTTGCCATTTTTGGCAAAAATTCGAAAATTCAAAATGGCCGCCATTTTTGGGGAGGGGAAAATTTTTTGAAAATTGCAAAGAGTACATTACTTAGATACCCTGTGGGTCGAAAATTTCGACGAAATCGCTCTATCTCGCACAGTTAAGGAGATAGAAGCAAATTTGTGTTTTTCCATTTTTGGCAAAAATTCGAAAATTCAAAATGGCCGCCATTTTTGGGGAGGGGAAATTTTTTTGAACATTGCAAAGATTACATTCCTTAGATACCCTGTGGGTCGAAAATTTCGACGAAATCGCTCTATCTCGCACGGTTAAGGAGATAGAAGCAAATTTGTGTTTTGCCATTTTTGGCAAAAATTCGAAAATTCAAAATGGCCGCCATTTTGGGGGAGGGGAAAATTTTTTGAAAATTGCAAAGATTACATTCCTTAGATACCCTGTGGGTCGAAAATTTCGACGAAATCGCTCTATCTCGCACGGTTAAGGAGATAGAAGCAAATTTGTGTTTTGCCATTTTTGGCAAAAATTCGAAAATTCAAAATGGTCGCCATTTTTGGGGAGGGGAAAATTTTTTCAAAATTGCCAAGAATACATTGCTCAGGAACCCTGTGGGTCGAAAATTTCGACGAAATCGCTCTATCTCGCACGGTTAAGGAGATAGAAGCAAATTTGTGTTTTGCCATTTTTGGCAAAAATTCGAAAATTCAAAATGGCCGCCATTTTTGGGGAGGGGAAAATTTTTTGAAAATTGCAAAGATTACTTTCTTTAGATACCCTGTGGGTCGAAAATTTTGTCGAAATCGTTCTAGTACATTCCTTAGATATCCTGTGGGTCGAAAATTTCGACGAAATCGCTCTATCTCGCACGGTTAAGGAGGTAGAAGCAAATTTGTGTTTTGCCATTTTTGGCAAAAATTCGAAAATTCAAAATGGCCGCCATTTTTGGGGAGGGGAAAATTTTTTGAAAATTGCAAAGAGTACATTCCTTAGATACCCTGTGGGTCGAAAATTTCGACGAAATCGCTCTATCTCGCACGGTTAAGGAGATAGAAGCAAATTTGTGTTTTTCCATTTTTGGCAAAAATTCGAAAATTCAAAATGGCCGCCATTTTTGGGGAGGGGAAATTTTTTTGAACATTGCAAAGATTACATTCCTTAGATACCCTGTGGGTCGAAAATTTCGACGAAATCGCTCTATCTCGCACGGTTAAGGAGATAGAAGCAAATTTGTGTTTTGCCATTTTTGGCAAAAATTCGAAAATTCAAAATGGCCGCCATTTTGGGGGAGGGGAAAATTTTTTGAAAATTGCAAAGATTACATTCCTTAGATACCCTGTGGGTCGAAAATTTCGACGAAATCGCTCTATCTCGCACGGTTAAGGAGATAGAAGCAAATTTGTGTTTTGCCATTTTTGGCAAAAATTCGAAAATTCAAAATGGTCGCCATTTTTGGGGAGGGGAAAATTTTTTCAAAATTGCCAAGAATACATTGCTCAGGAACCCTGTGGGTCGAAAATTTCGACGAAATCGCTCTATCTCGCACGGTTAAGGAGATAGAAGCAAATTTGTGTTTTGCCATTTTTGGCAAAAATTCGAAAATTCAAAATGGCCGCCATTTTTGGGGAGGGGAAAATTTTTTGAAAATTGCAAAGATTACTTTCTTTAGATACCCTGTGGGTCGAAAATTTTGCCGAAATCGTTCTAGTACATTCCTTAGATATCCTGTGGGTCGAAAATTTCGACGAAATCGCTCTATCTCGCACGGTTAAGGAGGTAGAAGCAAATTTGTGTTTTGCCATTTTTGGCAAAAATTCGAAAATTCAAAATGGCCGCCATTTTTGGGGAGGGGAAAATTTTTTGAAAATTGCAAAGAGTACATTCCTTAGATACCCCGTGGGTCGAAAATTTCGACGAAATCGCTCTATCTCGCACGGTTAAGGAGATAGAAACAAATTTGTGTTTTGCGCAAAAATTCGAAAATTCAAAATGGCCGCCATTTTTGGGGAGGGGAAAATTTTTTGAAAATTGCAAAGAGTACATTCCTTAGATACCCCGTGGGTCGAAAATTTCGACGAAATCGCTCTATCTCGCACGGTTAAGGAGATGGAAGGAAATTTGTGTTTTGCCATTTTTGGCAAAAATTCGAAAATTCAAAATGGCCGCCATTTTTGGGGAGGGGAAATTTTTTGGAAAATTGCAAAGAGTACATTCCTTAGATACCCTGTGGGTCGAAAATTTCGACGAAATCGCTCTATCTCGCACGGTTAAGGAGATAGAAGCAAATTTGTGTTTTGCCATTTTTGGCAAAAATTCGAAAATTCAAAATGGCCGCCATTTTTGGGGAGGGGAAATTTTTTTGAAAATTGCAAAGAGTACATTCCTTAGATACCCTGTGGGTCGAAAATTTCGACGAAATCGCTCTATCTCGCACGGTTAAGGAGATGGAAGCAAATTTGTGTTTTGCCATTTTTGGCAAAAATTCGAAAATTCAAAATGGCCGCCATTTTTGGGGAGGGGAAAATTTTTGAAAATTGCAAAGAGTATATTCCTTAGATACCCTGTGGGTCGAAAATTTCAACGAAATCGCTCTATCTCGCACGGTTAAGGAGATGGAAGGAAATTTGTGTTTTGCCATTTTTGGCAAAAATTCGAAAATTCAAAATGGCCGCCATTTTTGGGGAGGGGAAAATTTTTTGAAAATTCCAAAGAGTACATTCCTTAAATCGCTCTATCTCGCACGGTTAAGGAGATGGAAGCAAATTTGTGTTTTGCCATTTTTGGCAAAAATTCGAAAATTCAAAATGGCCGCCATTTTTGGGGAGGGAAAATTTTTTTGAAAATTGCAAAGATTACATTCCTTAGATACCCTGTGGGTCGAAATTTCGACGAAATCGCTCTATCTCGCACGGTTAAGGAGATGGAAGGAAATTTGTGTTTTGCCATTTTTGGCAAAAATTCGAAAATTCAAAATGGCCGCCATTTTTGGGGAGGGGAAAATTTTTTGAAAATTCCAAAGAGTACATTCCTTAAATCGCTCTATCTCGCACGGTTAAGGAGATGAAAGCAAATTTGTGTTTTGCCATTTTTGGCAAAAATTTGAAAATTCAAAATGGCCGCCATTTTTGGGGAGGGAAAATTTTTTTGAAAATTGCAAAGATTACATTCCTTAGATACCCTGTGGGTCGAAATTTCGACGAAATCGCTCTATCTCGCACGGTTAAGGAGATAGAAGCAAATTTGTGTTTTGCCATTTTTGGCGAAAATTCAAAATGGCCGCCATTTTTGGGGAGGGGAACATTTTTTGAAAATTGCAAAGAGTACATTCCTTAGATACCCTGTGGGTCGAAAATTTCGACGAAATCGCTCTATCTCGCACGGTTTAGGAGATATGAGCACATTTGCCTTTTTCAGTATTCAAAATAGCTAATTACTCATTTATTTAATTAATTACTCACTCATCTATGAAGCAATTCCCCCCAAAAGCAATCCCATACAAGCTATTAACCCAATGAACCTCCATACCAAATTTCAGAAAGCTAGGCTTAATAGCATTCCTTAAAATGTCTGGAAACCAAAGAGCTACTCAAAAGTAGCAAAGTAGCTATTACTCAGTTAGCTATAGAGCTATCATCACCAAAAGCAATCCCATACAAGCTATTAACCCAATAAACCTGCATGCCAAATTTGGTAAAGATAGGATAAGAACTGTTGCCTCAAATGTCTGGAAACCAAGTGGGACGCCGGACGCCGGAAAAAGCAAAAATAATATGTCCACCCCCCAGTGGGGTGGACATAATTATTGACATCGATCAGAAACATTAACCAACAATCAATTATTAAGATTTTACACATTTTTGTCCTGTAATCCATGAATTAATATGGATGTGATAACCATCAGTAAAAATAGTTACTAATTATTTTGCATTTTTAGTATTTTATGTTTGATTGATATCTTAATACAACAGAAGTTTGTAATGTAAAATGGCAATTAAGATTATAAAAACACGTTAAGTTTTTTGTTTCATCTTCTGGTACTTTTTTAAAAATTCTACTGAGTAAAAGGGGAATCCTAAAAACTCCAAGCTGTCTGAACAATTCAAAATTAATTTCAGAATCTCTTAAATTTACTGGGTTTGGTAAGTAACTTTATGACAACAGATGTAGAAATGGGTGAAGCACTTTGTCTTTTATTATCTCTAAATTACTCCTGTATTTATCATATTCACTGTTTTTAGCCGGATCAAGTTTATGATGGCAGATGTAGGTATCCGTTAACACTTTTTTCCTTGAACTCATTAAAAATTTCTTAAACTTACTGGGTTTGGCAGGTGAGTTTGTGATGACAGACGTAGGAATAGGCGAGGCACTGTCTCCTTCTCTGGTAGGGGAAGGTGGTGGAGTGGCACTCACAAAGGACCTGTGCTTCTCCAGAATGGAACTCAACACTCCTAAATACATCCAGAGGTTTTGCATGCCAGGTCAAGCCACCATGTGCACAACATGATTAATAACAGCAAATTTTTAATGGGCAAGCAATTGGCCGGCAGCTCAAGATCTAGAATTTGTCTGTACCAGCAACACAAACCAACAAAGGCTTACTCTGTGATAGGATTGAGTCCAGTACATTTGTACCAAAGTACTAATGCACTTAAGTACAAAATTAGATTTACTAACAATTACTAACTAACTACTACTGTTTTTGAAATGCACTTGTACTACAAATATTTTTAAATGTACTTGTACCAATCTTAGTACTCTTAAGTATATTGAATTTTATTCAATGTCCCTACTGTTAGTCAATACAAGTACATTTTAGACTAGTACAGAAGTCAGTCCATGTAAATTAAACTCAAGTTACATTTAATATATTCCAATCAATTCAGTACAGTAGGTACATGGGCCAGCAATACATACTTGAACAAAACATACATACTTTTATTACTCACCACTGAGTGTGAATAACTTCCTGTTTTTCAACAATATCCCAGAACATATGTAACTTACAAGAATGTATTACATATCATTAGAAAGGTGTTCTTACAGCGCTTCTGCTCATATGAATTACATAAAAACCCATGCATGAATGATTGAGATATTGCAGAGATTGAAGTTTTTATATTCAGTGTTGCCACTGCTTTTCGATAGCTCTTTTCACATTCTCTCATTAAATATTCATGTTATTTATCCCATAAATCGTACAAAATGGCGGATAATAAAAGTAAAATATCCTTCATCAAGATTGACAATGTAATACGCGTGCTACGCACTCGTATAAAATTGTTATCTTCATTCGTGACATATTTTTCTGTATATGTCATTCGGGAAGTTTTCCTATTTTATATACAACACAGATCTGAACAAGTAGTAAGCTATCATTACAACTCTGTTGGTGCAAGTCTATCCATAACTGAGCGTGATCATGCTTTACATGACCTGATATTTATCAAATAGTGGTAACCAATATACAGAAGCCTGCTGAACCAATGACTTTAAAGAAAATCTGTGATAAATGGACAATGCTATGGATTGTTTGTGATTTCATGATACCTCTTCCTTAATCTGTCGCATTACAAAGGACATACCTATGTGATCACAGAATTCATGTTACTGAGTTTATGCTTTGGGTTAATTTATTCAATGTCAGGCCTACCATCTTGTTTTAGTTACACTGTTACACAACCGCCATTTAAGTGATCGTCCAAGTCACTATATATCTGCCCATACCTGGTCCAGAACTCAGCCATCCATCCAAGTACTAACCAAGTCCAGTGCTGCTTAATTTCAGTATGAGATGGGAACTGCTCAAGCTACACCACGTGGACAGATATTTTTGCGTTGGGACACTTTTATCAGACAGTCTCAGTAGATACTACTTGATATACTACTTGATTCCGCATATTTGAGCCGGTTAAACATAACCTAAAAATTTAAAATTTGCAACAGTATTTAAAATTCTCCACCAAGGAAACCACCCATGTTTCCTTTGAATTATGGGAAATTATTACCAAATTAGAACTTTATGGACAAATTTTGGCCGTTTATCCAGTCTGTTAATAATTTATATTAATTTTAAGGCCTAGAGGGATGTGCTTAGTGGCAAATTTCATTTTGGTGAACTTTACATTGATTACTTTACTAAATACACAAGTAACTGCCCACCGTTAATCAGTCCCAACACAGTGGGTACTTGAGCCAGCAGAAGTTTGTGAAGCTCCTCCTTTCTGGCCATGCTAAGATCCTCCCGAGGACTGGCCAGTTCCTCTGAAGACGTTTGTAATAGGATCAAACCCAATACCACAGTTTCTTGCTGTTGTACTAACTGCAGAAGACAAAAACAGGTGTAACAAGTCTGGTGCTAAAATGGGCCAAATTTTAAAAGTGAGATATGACTCAGGGTGTCAGGGTTAGAGCCACAATATCAATTTCCAAATTTGATAACCAATCCATCAATAATATCTCAAAACTTTTAACAGCTTATACCAGTTAAAAAATTAAATTCTCTCAGCTTTACAATATTTGTTTCAATCAACTTTTTTTGCAAATAATATACATGTATACACAAAGAAGACGACTGAAAAATCAGCTTATAAAAATTAGCATGAATTTAATTTCAAAATTTCGACTGGTCATTTTATGTTTTAATGGTTTGCTGAAAATACAAGCTCCATAACTTTGATATATTACAGTGGCATCTAAACAACAAGTTTCCAGGCTGGAAAGGAGTTCACAAAATTGAATAAGTCATCAACACTAATAATGTAACTACTAGCTACATAGACTATAGTTGTCTCACCTCCAAAATGCTACTGAAAAAGTCTGGGTAGAAATGCGGCCAGTCCAGTCTGCCGATATCAACCACTAGCTTCACTAACTTATTCCGCACATAAGTAGGTACTTTAGTGTGGTGTGACAGCAGGTAGGTATTCACGGTAGATCTGATCTCTGACTTATCCTGGCCAGCCAATCCCATCCATTGTCTGCTAATGAGGCTCTGTACAAAACATTCCAGAAAGGATAAGTAGTAAATATTAAATAAAGTATTTCTGGACAAAACCAGAGTGAAATCACAGTGATAATATTTTCAATTGTAAACTCGTAAAATAAAAATTCTGAGAGTGGATACACACACATACTGTAACCTTTTCAAACTAAGAACCAAGGCCGGTGATTATTTCTGGGGTTTTGGCATGAAGAGAATCAGGGTTTTACTACTCCCCTGCCAGCCTGTCACAGGTTTAGCTCCTCAACTACTGTTGGTACCCATTTATACACCTGGGTAAAGACGGACCCATATGTGTAAAGTACCTTGACCAAGGGTACTCCATCACTCAGCCAAGGATTGGACTGTAGACCTTCCACTCCAAAACCCTATCCACAATGCCACAGAGACCACTAAAAGTTATGAACCTGTAAAATTTATTAATCGATCAATATATTAATTGAAGTATAGCTGTAAATGGCAATTCACCGTGGCCACTGCCACCATCAATCTTTGTAATAGAAGAAATATGTCTCAAATATGCTAGTACAAAACATTCTGGCAGAACCAAGGTCAAAGGTCACACCACAATTACTTATGACGTTGCACATCTACACCCCCAACCAAAGTCCCTACCACATTATCAACAGTCTACACCTTAAAGTTTTCAAGATACAGCCTAGACATGATTTCACAGGTCAAGGTCACTACAGCAAGGTCAAAGGTCAAATTAAGTTCACATCATGATGTTGCACACCTACAAGCCCCAGCCAATGTCCCTACCAAGTATCAACTTCCTACACCTTCAGTTTGCAAAACATCCTACATTTTATAATTTCCAAGATAAAGCCATGACAAGATTTTTAAGTTCAGGGTCATAACAGCAAGGTTAAAGATCAAACCACAATAAAACCAACACACTCCACATCTACACTCCCCAACAAATAACTGTGGCAAGTATCAACTTCCTACACCTCACGGTTTCCAAAAGAGAGCCCAGAAAAGATTTTATAGGTTGGAGTCACTATGGCAAGGTCAAATCAAGGCCACACCATGACAATGCACACCAACATGCTCCAACCAATGTCGCTACCATGTATGAACTTCTTATGCCTCATGGTGTGTGAGATAAAGCCCTGACAAGATTTTTTAACTGCCTGCCCAGCCGACCATCCACCCAGACACTATAGCTAAAAACAATTCCACATAGCCAATAATGGCTGTGGGGTAAAAGTTTACTTACCTATACCAGATTATTAGAGTGGCCTACAAGAAGAGTTATTAGTGTTGCAGTGTTTAGGATAAACTAATACTCCCAATATTCACAATCACTGAGTTCTTACCACCAAAATCAGAATTGAAATCAAAGCTTTAGTGATGGGTAACAGACTTTCAATGCCACTCTTTCAGTTTTGTCAGAAGTGGTAAACATATGCTAAAAGCAGCCTTCAGAGATTCACTACAAAAGATCTTGCACCAAAAAACAAAATGAGCATATCTCATGTGCATATCTCATGTGTTGCTTTTAACTGCAAGCCTAGTTAGAGATTCTAGAGATTTTTTTTTTTGCATGAATTGTGTTGTGATGAGTACCTGTCTCAAACCTCAGTGCACTACTCGTGTCTCTTATGGCTTTGCAGCTCGTAGTAGACAGAAACCCCTTTTAGCCTTGTTGTTATATGAATACCAAATGTACAAACTAAACACTTATTTAAAAGTTTTATCAGTAATGCCATTACTTAATAAATATTCCAATTACATGAAATGAATATGTAGATAAACACAGACTTTAAAGAAAACGTTTATGACAACTTCTCATACCTCAAGAACAGTCATACAGAACATGATGACATATTCATTCTGGGTGTGAGCCATGTAGTATAAGCAATGTTTCCATGCATCTTTCTGCTGTGAGAAGTTATTGAGAAGTTCCTCTGAAATTAGAAGGAAAACAAAACAGATCAACACATGTCTAAAGGTTCAATTAATACCTGGTTTAATGGATTTCTAAAATATTAAAAAAAAAGCCACATTTTTGACAAATAAGGCACATGCACAAGAAAAAGAGAAGATATTTATATTGTCATTCATCATAATATTTTGCAAATGTAAAATGTGTACAATTTCTTACCAATTTCTCGTTTTCTCTCATTTGTGGTGTTGCTTGCAAAGAATTCTGTCATCAGTGCTTCAAGAGCATTCAGAGATGCCTCATCTGATGCCTAAACCAAAGTAAATTGACTTGTTAAATTATACACAAATAAAAAATTTTAAAAAAATGGCCAGCCTCAACAGGCAGGAAGCCCAGCCTGCAGGTACAACTAAATGGCAACAATGAGATTTGAGAAAAACTAATAAACAATTTCAAATATAACAAGTATACAGAACCCACAAGATTCCATTAAATGTAAGAAATTTCATGTAGTTGAAGAAAGGCGAAAAAATAGATTTTATGCATTCTGGGAAAGAACAATTGTGTATGGATTTTTGTCTGTAAAACATTGACAAACATTAATGTTAATTAATGTCAAAGTGTTTCCATGGCAATGAGATACTCCCCTAAACCTAACCAGCTCAAGATCCTCTTCAGTTAAACTAAGCTGAAAGTTTGGTGAAAATCCATACATGGGTTTAGGCTGTTTAACACCCACAAAGTGTAAGTCAGAAAAAAATTTTAATGCAGTAAAACAATGTCACTAATGCCACTAAAACAGCCATTGCCAGATACTCCCCCAAAACCTAATCAGCTCTAGATCCTCATGGGTTAAACACATCCTTAAAATGTGGTGAAAATCCACGCATGAGTTTAGGCTGTGGAACACCCACAATGTTTCAAATTCAAAAATATTAAAAGTGTTGCCATGGCAACAGACACTGCCAGATACTCCCTGAAACCTAATCAGCTCTAAACTTTCTTTGCTGTGTATCATGGAACTCTATAAACTATTTCAAAGGAATAAAACACAGGTGCCCACTTCCAGCAGTGAGAGGTGTCAGGGTGGAAGTACAGTATGGTTGTCTGTGGGGTTTTTATTCCACTGGAGTTTTCGTAGTATGGGGATTACTTCTATTTGAGCTAGAGTTAAGTTACTGCTGTTATATTATCATTTTTTGTCAAAAAACAATGTTTTTAGGTAATTTCAATTCATATGTTAGTGTAGTATTATAATGACACCAGTTTTTAAATGAGAGATTAATTATAGCTCCTTTTAAAAATTTTTATTTTTTATTTGTTATAGCTAGCAAAAATAGTTTAAATGTGACTGAATGCTATTTTCTTTATTTCCTTGCTCTTTTTCACATCTTTCTTGTGAAATTTTTAATATAATCAACAGCAGAGAAGCACATGTTAATTTGGTCTTAATCACATGACACAGAAATCCATAGTACAACTCCCACATGCATGCAATTGTGGTGTGATAATTTTCGAGTTCTGGGGCAAAGATCTCGAACCTGGGGTCATTTTGGACAGGCAGGTCATATATTTAACTTGAAGTGTACATATGAAGTTAAAATTTTGAACATTATACACACGTAAAACTGTAAATATTTATAAAATATTCAACAAGTTACAGTTAAATATATGCTCATAAATATTCAGTACTGTTTTCAGATCTTCATCGCAGAGAACTCTATACTTTATTGTCTGTTGTGGCCATACATAATTATTAAACATTTTAAATTATAACAATTTTAAAGGAATACAAGGCCACTGCCACAGCAGCTATCTCCCACCAAAACTCGGTTAGATCAACACCATTTTAGTATGCTGACCCCACTAGGGCTTGAAGCAGGGGTTAAAGGCCAAATTCAAGACTTGCAAAAGATTTGTAGACCATGATTTCTTACAAGTTGTTTTCACATACTCAATCCCTAGGATCAATAATAAAGGAGATATTAGGTCTTTTTAGTAATGCCCACTTGACAATGACACCAAAAGTCAAAAGCTAAATTCAACAGCTGCAATTGATTTACTGGCCATGATTTGTTACAACTTGTTTTTGTATTCTCTAGGACTAATAATAAGGGAAATATGAGGCCTTTTTATTTTGAAGACCCCACTTGCCTTTGAAGCAGGCGCTAAAGGTCAAATTTGACTCTGGCAAATGAATCGCAGGTCATGACTTCCTAATAAGTTGTTTTCACATTCTGAACCCCCTAGGACCAAAGATAAGGGATATACAAGGCCTTTTGAATATGATAACCCCCATTTGACATTAAAGATGTGATATGGCAGCCATTCTGTTTTCAAAATGATGCCTTATTTACTCTCAGACAAGCTTTCCTAGCCATATAAATTATGTGAAAATATGATGAAGCTAGTTACAATATTTCAAGTTTTAGAACATCTTAATAACTATCAAACAAACAGCTATGGTGGCCATTTTGTTTTTTTTAAATAGGGTCAAATTCTTTGGAACATGTTTTTATAGCCATAAACATTTTCTGCAAATATGTTTAAGATATCTTTATAAATAAAGGACATATACAAGATATTAGGTTATTTTAGTACGATGACCCCACTTAACCTTGAAGAAGGGTTCAAAGGTCAAATTCAACACATGCAAAAGATTTGCAGGCTATGATTCCTTAAGTTCACATTGCGAAGACCTAGATCCAATAATAAGAGATATATAAGACCGTTTTAATAAGATGATCCAAACTGACCTTGAAGCAGTAGTCAAAGGCCTAATTTGACACATGCTAAATAGTCAAAGGAAATGATTTCCTATAGGTTAGCGTCACATTTCCAAGCCATTGGATCAACAATTAGGGAAATCTAAGGTCTTTTCAGTACAACACGACTTTACCTTGAAGCAGGGGTCAAAGGTCAAATTTGACACCTGCAAAACATTTACAGGCCACGATTTTCTATAGGCTGTTTTAACATTCCAAACCCCTAGGACCAATAATAAGGGAGACATTAGGTGTTTTTCATTGTTGACCCCTCCCCCACCCCATTTGACCTTAAAGATGTGACATGACAGCCATTTTGTTTTTAAAAAGGCCAAACCTACTCTCAGGCAAAATTTCTTAACCACCTGTATTTTATGCAAATCTTATGAAGCTAGCTGCAATATTTTAACTTTCAGAACATCTTTATGATTTTCAAACAACTAGCCATGGTAGCCATTTTAATTTTTAAAATGAGGACAAAATTTTTCGCAGGCATATTAATTTTTTAAAGTCTAAAACCTTCTCGGCAATTTTGGTGAAGATATCATCATAAATGAATGAGACATAAATGTTTATGTAAAATGTGACAAATGAACACACACACGCATGCACACACACTCAGAGGGCGGATAATGGTTATAGAAAAGTCAGAAGTGGAACCAAAGCAACACCTCGGCTTTGTCAGCTACCAGTTCGACCTCAGGTAATCCTAGAACGATGGCAGACCCTTAACTTTAAAGTTCCAAAAATTGCTCTCTGAACCGAGTTGTCCGGTTAGACAGCTGATGTCCCTAATAGGACTTGTAACAGCTGCTGAAAAGCAAGCTGACCTACGTCAACTTCATATGAAGCCAATATAGTGGCATTTGAAAAACAATTGGAGGGTACCAGAATCACTAGAAAAGGTGATCCCTATCCCAAGATCTCTCCACATGCACTTAAAATGGTGGCTCTAAGAGCAAAGGCAAATGTCTTTCAAGGTCAGCCACTACACCCATTCAGTCATGCTCTTCAGATCCTTACAGATGCCTCAAAAGAAGGCTAGGGTGCCCACTTACATCTTACAGCAAGAGGAGGGACTTGGTCCGTACCATGAGGCAAGTTGCACGTAAACTACCTGGAACTAAAGGCAGTCTTTCTGGCCCTAAAAGAGTTCCAATACCTCTGTTGAAACATAGTGGCAGACAAGACCACAGTTGTTGCCTTCATAAACAAGGAAGGAGGCATGAGGTCACACCCACTGTGTGCCTTATTGTGGGGAATCCCCGACTGGTGCTCCAGTAATCGGGTGAACCTCAAGGCCCGATATATTCCAGGCCACCTAAATGTGGTAGCAATAAGCTATCCAAGCTAGGCCAGATCATCCAAACAGAGTTGTCTCTCCTTCCAGAGGTATTCCAGTTGATATTCATCAGGTGGCACCAACCTTAAATGGACCTATTTGCAATGAGGTTTAACAAGTTACCTCTGTTTCTGTCACCAGCCTGGGCAGTAGCTGCACTCAGTCTACATTGGGGGAGGACCTGGACCCATATGTCTTCCCACCAGTAGCCATTCTGGGCAAGGTGATGGTGACACTAAGGGACTACCCATGCAGGAGGATCTTTCTGATTACTCCAGGGTAGCCCAACATGTCCTGATTCTGGGACCTAGTAGCCTATGTCAAGCCAGATCCCTCTGTGCCTGCCCAACCAGATCAATCTACTGACTCAACCATTCAATGAAATTCCGCACAAGAATCTGTCAAACCTAAATGTCCATGCCTGGCTCCTAGAGCCTCAACTATCATGGTGCAAGGCTTCTCTGAGGCAGTGGCAGCACGAAATGAGGCTCCTCAAAGGGGCTCAGCCAGATCATTCGGTAACCAAAGTGGACCATTTTTACAAAATGGTACCAAAGTAATTAAGTGGACAGGGCACCACCTATCAAATCCATAGCCAACTTCCTCTTGTATCTGTTCCAGGACAGGAAGTTACAGCCAAGTACTATCCATGATTACAGATCAGCCATAGCAGACAAACTGGGAAATTCAGCCATTAATGTCATCAAGGATGAAAATCTCACTCGTCTCTTGGATTGTCTCCAAAGAGACAGACCTAAGGGTCGCAGAGGCATCACCTCTTGGAATCTTTCTCTCATACTTCACCATCTGACAAAGGTTCTCTTTGAACCATTTAAAGAGGCCTCCTTGAAGTACTTGTCCTTCAATACAGTCTTACTCTTAGCTCTGGGTTCTGGCAAACACATGAGTGAGATCCAAGTTTGACACAACAATAAACATCAGACACTCGACAGACTGGTCCAAGGTGTCTCTCTACCCTTCATCCGGCTTTCTTTCAGAGAATCAGCTGGCCAAAGAGGGTCCAGACAGCGTGGCCCCAGTATAAATTCCTGCCCTGGCAAATCACTGAGGGCTGAGCGGTCATGATGCCCAGTTACAGCTCTACAGATTCTAAAGATAGAACCTCAGACCTCAGATGGAACAAAGAACTGGTCTTTGCCTCCTTTAAGAAAGGAGACTGAACTCCTGCCTCTCTTCCCCTACCTCAATGCAGGTCTGTTAAAAGGGGAGGGGCAGGCAGCAACGTCGGTTGGTACCAGAAACCCACCACTGGGACCAGCTGATGTCCCTCTGAGACTAATAATGTCTCTTTGAGTTCAAGTCCCTATAAGCTACCCATCTTCCAAGTGGTAGTTATTCTGGCTAATTGTCAAAAGTTTCCTAAAGGAAGTGACAGAGGGGCTATTTCTTATCTGAAAGGAGAGAAAACTCCAAAGAGTAGGTATGTAATGAGAGAAGAAATTAGAAAAATGTTTGTGTGATTTATGAACTCTACGGTCAAAGGTGGGGATATAAAGGACCTTCTGCCACTGTGGCCTAGCGGGTAACACACTTGTCTAGAAACTTAGAGGACGTGGGTTCAATCCCAGGTACAGGCGGATACATAGTGGCTTGGATGACCACTTAAAATGGCGGTCCTCTGTCATTGGATCCTATCCCCAGTGGCAGGTTAAAGAACCTCAAGGACGTTGATAAATGGGCATCCTTGAGCCTCTATCTTCCAGTTAGGGGAATGTCAGTTACTTGTGAGTTGGTTGCTGTACCTGTACAGTCGGATGGGTTAAATAGCGCTTTGAGTCCTGTAGTATATGGAGATATTGCGCTGACTATAAATACCGGTACATCACATCACCTTAAGTTTAGGGCTGCTACGTCTGGTATTTCTAGAAGAGGTACTGGGGTTTAGTATAGGGATTGGTGCTCGATCTTTCAATATCGATCGATCATCCCAGGGAACTGCCGATATCGACACATACTGCCAGCATTTCAATATCGAAATAACATTAAACATACTGACAAATACCAAATAAATTAGCTAATTAAACGGACATTTATCACAGAAAATCATTAAAAGCTCACTTACAACTGAAACACAATTGATTAAATCTGGCGCCATGTTTGTTTACTTCTTGATTTGACCTACTTCCTGTACTTCCTGCACACGCCGTAAACACACTAAAATTCACCCTTGACCTTCCCTCCAGACAAAATAAAGCAAGTGTCAGCAAACAAAAAAATACTTTCCCTGTATATTTGGACATTATAAAAACAATTGGATATTTTCAAATAATGGCTCAATTAACAGCAAGCAAGTCATATAAAAAATTCTGGGGAACAGGACGTTCAAATGTGTGGAATTTTTATAAATTTGAAGTGGATGATAAAGGAGAATTTGTAGACAAGACCAAAGCTGTGTGCATGCTATGCTATATAACAACACCTTACAGTGGAAACACTACTAATCTTTCAGGACATCTGAATAGGCATCATTACTCTGCAAGGTCAGTTTTATAATAATTTATACATTAAATTGAAAATTTTAAATCTTTAATTTGGAAATTGTCTAGAATTTTGATAACATTACCTTCAATACCTTTTGCTACAATTTTGAAAAAAAAAATTAAACTGTTGTAGATATCCAGACAGAGCTGCCAAATCTGCTTCTGGTCCCCTGCAACAAACTACAGTAACAGGTCTGATTGCTAAGCAAAATACAGATCCAATTGCTTTACAGTCCCCAGAGGATCAAAGGTTAGCCAGGGTTGTGCTAACATATTTGATCAAAGATTTGAAGCCCATAACTGGTGTTGACAGTGCTGGATTTAGATTCTTATTGGAGCAGTTCAACCCTAGGTTCAAATTACCAACCAAAAATTATTTTCGAGACAACCTGCTGCCACAGGTCTTTGAGGAAGTTAAGGCCCAGATCAAAATTGAGCTAGGTGAAAGCATTGAAAGGCATGCCATTACAACAGATGGATGGACCAGCCAGGACACTGTAGACTATGTCACTACAACTGTTCACTTTGTTAACTCAAATTATGATCTTAAGAGTTTTGTCTTGCAAACATTGCCATTAGGTACTCAACATACAGCTGAAAATATGGCAAATCTTATGAGAGAAATAGCATTAGATTGGAGTTTGAGAGATGTTTTTGCTGTTACTGATAATGCCAGTAACATGGTTAAATGTTTTCAAAGCATTTTGAAATGGCCACATTTGGGGTGCATTGGTCACACCTTAAATTTGTCTGTCAAAAAATGTTTTGGTGTGCCTGCTGTTTCAAAAATTTTAGCCAAATGTAGGAATGTGGTTACTTACTTCAAGAGAAGTACAACAGCAGCAAGAAATCTTAAACTTAAGCAAACTTTGTTGTCCCTGCCCCCCCATGCCCTCATTAATGATTGTATCACAAGGTGGAACTCCACGTTGGAAATGTTGGAAAGAGTTTGTGAGCAAGAGCCAGCCATTTGTGCTGTACTTATGTCCTCCACCAAGTCTGAAGACCGAAACATGTCTTTCACTGATGATGAAATCAAGCTTATTGGTGAGCTTATTGTTGTTTTGGCACCCTTTAAGCAAGCAACTGTTAGATTATCTGCGCAGAAATTGGCTACAGCATCAATGATTTTGCCAACTATTTGCAAGCTATTGCATGTTCTGGAAGTTGCAAATGATGATTCCTCAGCTATCAAATTAGTCAAGAGAGCCATTCATGATGATCTGTCAGTCAGGTATCCACCTGGCCCTACCCGAGGTTTTCTTCAAATTTGTTCCTTCCTTGACCCAAGGTTCAAAGGGCTAAGTTTTCTCACTGAGACAGAAGTGAGTGATATACTTGACCAAGTATCAAAAGAGTGTATTTTACTAATCAACAGGCAAATATCAGATGATCCAGTGGTCAAAAGGGAATGCCCCCAGGTATCAGACCTAAATACTGAAAGTGCCAAGTCAGATATTTTACCATCAAATCCTCACATTATCCCTGTCCCTAGTCTCTCCAGCAGCCATGGAGATGGTGAACCTGTAACTGACACTCTTAGAAGTATTGTCAAATTTGAAGCAAATCAGGTGGGCCCAATGGCTAAAAGGTCAAAAATTGAACATGTTGATGATTTTTTTGATGATGTTTGCAAAGTCAATAGGGTTCAGATCAGACAATTATCTGATGAAGAAAAGGTCAAAGCTGAAATTGACAGGTTCATCAATGAACCTGCAATTGGTACAATTGAAGACCCACTAATTTGGTGGAAAGATAATGCATCAAAATTCACATTTTTGAACAGGCTTGCTAGAAAGATGTTATGTATACCAGCAAGTAGTGTCCCTTCAGAGAGAATTTTTTCAACTGCGGGGTTAATTTTGTCAAAGCAAAGGGCAGGTCTATCACCAGACATTGCAGACAAGTTCATATTTTTAAACAAAAACATGAAATTTTGAATTATTATTTAAGAAATAAGGAACTACTTAAGGTACTGAAAAGACTTTTTGCCAAAGACAATTTGAATTAAATTCTTTTTTAGTTAATATCCCAAGTAAAATATTTTGTCTTAGAACTGTTTGATCTTTGAGATAATTGTAAATGAAAAGGACAATGATGAAAATTTATCATGGTTATTAGTAGTTAAGTGAAGTCTCCAGTGCATTTTTTATATTGACACAATAAACACATAGCTGGACAAATTAAAACAAATAGATCATTCTTCTCGTTTTATTTGTTGATTGCCACCTTATGCTGCAGCAGAATTTCTTCTGTTTACTGTAGTACCTGGAAAAAGGAAATGATACAATAACACCTATCACAGGTAAGCATTAAAACTCTTCTTTTACGTGACTTTTGGTCATTGCATTTTTATTTTCTATTGCAGAAATGTATTTTTAGTGCCTAAATAGTAAATTTTGATGATTTTATGAATTAATATGGTCTATTTGTCATAAAATTTGTAATATCGCCCACGGCTTACGTTAACGGTGCCGATATTGAAATATCGATCGATCCACTACCCTAAATTTTCATTCGATATCGATCCTCAACATGGCACTCGATCCCTATACTACTGGGGTTAATTAATTCCCTAAAGTAAGCTGGTTGGCGTGCATTAGAAGTTTGTATGTGACAGGCCTCTTTGAAATTGTACCTCATACTTGACTGGGGAGTCAGGGAAGTTTTTCTCAATGGAGGGGGGGGGGGGGGGGGGGGGGGGGGGGGTGATACCAAAAACTTAGATCAGTGAATGACAACAAGGTCTCTTGCATGGGTTCTATTCCTCCACTTTGTCAAGTTTGAAATCAATTAGCAGAAGCATCAAGCTACAGTCTGCAAAGAAAATTTCATCATGGCGGCCATCTTGTTTTTTCCAAATGGCACCAATTTAGAAAACAAACAAACTAGCCTAGGTGCTGTCCTGCCAACCTGTACTACCAATCCGTGTATACCGGACACCAGTCTGTTTTCACAGAAAAAGGGACTGGTCTCAAATAAAACTAGAGGATCGCTCGCAAAAAAAAAAGATAATGTTTTTGCATAGCAAAAACAAAGCGTCCCGAAAAGGATATAAAGGTGAGTGCTAAAGTATTAAGAAAATGCTTCGTTTCTAGCCTTATACTGTTGTGGCAACCAAAGTCAGCGCAGTCTGCTCTATCTAGCACGGTTTTCAAGATATAAGCATTTTTGTGTTTTGCAAAAAATAAAAAAATTAAAAATGTCCGCTATATTTGGCGAGACAAAAATAATTTGAAAATTGGCATGGCTACTCTGCAGAGATACCCAGCAGGTCCAAAATTTTGTTGAGTTCACTCCATATAGCACGGTTTTGGAGATATAAGTATTTTTGTGTTTTGCAAAAACTTTGAAAATTCAAAATGGCCACCATTTTTGGGGAGACAAAAATTTTTGTCAAGACCACTGCCGTGGTGTGTATCTCCCGCCGAGCATTAAAGCAGAAGAAATAGCTTTTCTGAGATATTCACAATTTTTCATTTTCGTGTGTGAAAGGTCTTCCAAAAGTAGGTGAATGAGTTATTTGAGAAAAATTGGCTATCTGCAATACTATTAAGAGATAATTCACATTTACTCATTTTGAGTAGGTGAATAATTATCTATGGGTCTGAAACTTCACCAAGTGAAAGCTCTCCCAAAAGTAGGTGAATGAGTTATTTGAGAAAAATTGGCTATCTGCAATACTTTTAGAGATAATTCGCATTTACTCATTTTGAGTAGGTGAGTAATTAGCTATGGGTCTGAAACTTCACCATGTGAAAGCTCTCCCACAAGTAGATGAATGAGTATTTGATAAAAATTGGGTATCCGCAATACTTTTACAGATAATTAGCATTTACTCATTTTGAGTAGGTGAATAAATAGCTATGGGTCTGAAACTTCACAGAGTGAAAGCTCTCCCAAAAGTAGGTGAATGAGTTATTTGAGAAAAATTGGCTATCTGCAATACTTTGAGATAATTCGCATTTACTCATTTTGAGTAGGTGAGTAATTTGCTATGGGTCTGAAACGTCACCAAGTGAAAGCTCTCCCAAAAGTACGTGAATGAGTTATTTGAGAAAAATTGGCTATCTGCAATACTTTTAGAGATAATTCGCATTTACACATTTTGAGTAGACGAGTAATTAGCTATGGGTCTGAAACTTCACCAAGTGAAAGCTCTCCCAAAAGTACGTGAATGATTAATTTGAGAAAAATTGGCTATCTGCAATACTTTTAGAGATAATTCGCATTTACTCATTTTGAGTAGGTGAGTAATTAGCTATGAGTCTGAAACTTCACCAAGTGAAGGCTCTCCCAAAAGTAGGTGAATGAGTTATTTGAAAAAAATTGGCTATCTGCAATACTTTTACAGATAATTCGCATTTACTCATTTTGAGTAGGTGAGTAATTAGCTATGGGTCTGAAACTTCACCAAGTGAAAGCTCTCCCAAAAGTAGGTGAATGATTAATTTGAGAAAAACTGGCTATCTGCAATACTTTTAGAGATAATTCGCATTTACTCATTTTGAGTAGGTGAGTAATTAGCTATGGGTCTGAAACTTCACCAAGTGAAAGCTCTCCCAAAAGTAGGTGAATGAGTTATTTGAGAAAAATTGGCTATCTGCAATACTTTTAGAGATAATTCGCATTTACTCATTTTGAGTAGGTGAGTAATTAGCTATGGGTCTGAAACTTCACCAAGTGAAAGCTCTCCCAAAAGTAGGTGAATGAGTTATTTGAGAAAAATTGGCTATCTGCAATACTTTTAGAGATAATTCGCATTTACTCATTTTGAGTAGGTGAGTAATTAGCTATGGGTCTGAAACTTCACAATGTGAAAGCTCTCCCACAAGTAGATGAATGAGTTATTTGATAAAAATTGGGTATCCGCAATACTTTTACAGATAATTAGCATTTACTCATTTTGAGTAGGTAAATAATTAGCTATGGGTCTGAAACTTCACCATGTGAAAGCTCTCCCAAAAGTAGGTGAATGAGTTATTTGAGAAAAATTGGCTATCTGCAATACTTTTAGAGATAATTCGCATTTACTCATTTTGAGTAGGTGAGTAATTGGCTATGGGTCTGAAACTTCACCATGTGAAAGCTCTTCCAAAAGTAGGTGAATGAGTTATTTGAGAAAAATTGGCCATCTGCAATACTTTTAGAGGTAATTCGCATTTACTCTTTTTGAGTAGGTGAGCAATTAGCTATGGGTCTGAAACTTCACCAAGTGAAAGTTCTTTGGGATAGCTGCTCTGCAGAGATACCCTGAAGATAAAAAATTTCGTCGAAATCGCTCTATGTAGCACGGTTTTCGAAATACTAGCATTTTTGTGTTTTGCAATTTTTGCGCAAAAATTCGAAAATTCAAAATGGCCGCCATTTTTGGCAAGATAAAATTTTTTTGAAAATTGGCATGGCTACTCTGCAGAGATACCCAGTGGGTCAAAAATTTCGTCGAAATCGCTCTATCTAGCACGGTTTTCGAGATATAAGCATTTTTGTGTTTTGCAATTTTGCGAAAAATTCGAAAATTCAAAATGGCCGCCATTTTTTGCGAGAAATTTTTTGTTTGAAAATTGGCATGGCTACTCTGCAGAGATACCCTGTGGGTCAAAAATTTCGTCGAAATCGCTCTATCTAGCAGGGTTTTTGAGATATAAGCATTTTTATGTTTTGCAATTTTTGCGAAAAATTCGAAAATTCAAAATGGCCGCCATTTTTGGCGAGACAAATTTTTTTTGAAAATTGGCATGGCTACTCTGCAGATATACCCTGTGGGTCAAAAATTTCGTCGAAATCGCTCTATCTAGCGGGGTTTTCGAGATATAAGCATTTTTATGTTTTGCAATTTTTGCGAAAAATTCGTAAATTCAAAATGGCCGCCATTTTTGGCGAGAGAAAAATTTTTTCAAAATTGGGATAACTACTCTGCAGAGATACCCTGCGGGTCAAAAATTTCGTCGAAATCGCTCTATCTAGCACGGTTTTCGAGATATAAGCATTTTTGTGTTTTGCAATTTTTGCGAAAATTTCGAAAATTCAAAATGGCCGCCATTTTTGGCGAGACAAAAATTTTTTGAAAATTGGGAAAAGTACTCCGCAGAGATATCCTGCGGATCAAAAATTTTGTCGAAATTGCTCTATCTAGCACGGTTTTTGAGATATAAGCATTTTTGTGTTTTGCAATTTTTGCGAAAATTTCGAAAATTCAAAATGGCCGCCATTTTGGGCGAGACAAAAATTTTTTGAAAATTGGGAAAACTACTCCGCAGAGATACCCTACGGGTCAAAAATTTCGTCGAAATCGCTCTATCTAGCACGGTTTTCGAGATATAAGCATTTTTGTGTTTTCCTTATTTGGAAAATTCGTAATGATTAATTAATCATTAATTACTCGGCCATTTCTTGACCAATCAATGCCAAAATCTAATGATTTCCAGATTTTAATAGAATGAATGTATTTGCCAAGTTTCAGGTGAATTGATAAAATTCCTTTCAAGTTATCATCCGGACAAGCTTCCCCATCGAAAAAAGACATTTTTGGTCATGTGACCTCTCTGATTGGTTGAAATGTCACTGCAGCATATTCAAAAAAATTCCCCAAGGCTACTGCCTAAACCTGCCAAATTTGAAAAGAATCCGCCTAACGGTTACAGAGTTATAAGGAAAACAAAATGCGGAGCCGGTGGAGCCGGCGGAGCCGGCGGAGCCGGAAGCTCTCCCATACACAAACAAGCGTCCCTTCCGGGACGCTTAACAATCCTTGACATACAGTACACTTCTTCCACCTCATTATTATTTCATCAATTTGAAAAATGAACTTATTTTCCTCAGGGTGACAATACTCTTGTGAGAATGTAAATTAAGGTAAAAAGATACACTGAGCATGTGCAGAGCTCTGGTCTTTCTTCCAAAACACACTGCCTCCTAAAATGGCCAATCAGCAGGTAGGAAGTCATAGAATAAAATAGCATCAGAGATGCCCGTACCCCACAGCCTGGGGAAATATTTTTCAACACCATGGGATATAGAAGTAGTGAAACAGTACAAAGTTCAAGATACTTTCAGAGTAGTGTCAGTTATATTAAGGTCCAAATAATGCTTAAGTAGAGAAAACAAATGTATGTAAAGATGAATTATTAAAACAAGACAATTCAATAATAAAATGACAGCATTTATCAGTAAACCAAAAATGGCAGAATTATGGTTTGGATGTTTTGAATATTACCCATGCATACAGAAGTGGCAATACATTCAATGAATGCTTATGTGTGGTGTTGGAGAAAAGCCTGTGGCTCATTTGATGAAATTCCATCTGTTACAATGGGAACTTGCAAAAGGAAATTCTTAATGAATTCTAATATGACTTTAACAGTGCTTAATCTGCATCAACAGACAGACCCAAAGGTGCAACAAGATTTTAAAGGTCACTACAGCAATGTCAAAGGTCAAATTAAGGTCACACTATGACGTAGCACACCTACACCCCCTAACCAATGTCCCTGACAAGTATCAACTTCCTACACCTTTTACGGTTTCCAAGATATAACCAGGACCAGAATTTATAGGTCAAGTTCACTATGGCAAGGTCAAAGGTCAAATCAAGGTCACATCATGACGTTACACACCCACTACCCCCAACCAATGTCCTCACCAAGTATCAGCTTTCTACACCTTACAGTTTCCGAAATATAGCCCGGACAAGATTTTATAGGTCAAGATCACTACGGCAAAGGTCAAATCAAGGTCACAATATGACGTTACACATCTACTCCCCCTAACCAATGTCCCTACCAAGTATCAACTTCCTACACCTCACAGTTGCTGAGATATAGCCCGGACAAGGTTTTATAGGTCAAGGTCACTACGGCAAGGTCAGAGGCCAAATCCAGGTCACGCCATGATGTTGCACACCTACAACTCCAAACCAATGTTCCTACCAAATATCAACTTCCTACACCTTACGGTTTCTGAGATATAGCCCGGACAAGATTTTATAGGTCAAGGTCACTACAGCAAGGTCAATGGTCAAATCAAGGTCAGACCATGATGTTGCATACCTACACCCCCTAACCAATGTCCCTACCAAGTATCAACTTCCTCCACCTTACAGTTTCCGAGATATAGCCCGGACAAGATTTTAAAGGTCAAGGTCACTACGGCAAGGTCAAATCAAGGTCAGACCATGACATTGCACACCTACAACCCTAACTAATGTTCCTGCCAAGTATCAACTTCCTACACCTTACGGTTGCCGAGATATAGCCCGGACGAGATTTTCAAACTCAAGGTCACTACAGCAAGGTCAAAGGTCAAATCAAGGTCAGACCATGACGTTGCACACCTACACCAGCCAACCAATGTCCCTGTCAATTATGAACTTCCTACACCTTATGGTTTCTGAGATACAGCCCAGACAAACTATTTCCCGCTGCCCGCCCGCCAATCCGGACACCATGGGTAAAAACAATACCCCGACAGCCCTTAAGGGCTGTGGGGTAAAACTGGTGGGCAATACTGGACCCTTCTTTGTCCCAAACAGAGGATACAGGAACCAGACAAACCACTCTGTGAAGTTTTAAATCAATAGGTGGAAGAGTCTTTGAGTAGAGACCGGAAAAAGAATTTCAAGATGGCCACCATGTTGGCCATCTTGTTTTTCTAAATGACAGCAAATTCGAAAGCAACCTAACCGAAGTAGTGTCCTACCACCCTGTTAAGTTTCAAATCAATCAGCAGAAGCATCTTCCAGTTAGATTCCAGGTAGAGCCGAGGTAACAATGTCTGTCCACCAGCAAGCCTATCAGTGTATCACAATATATACTGATATGAACAAGGGCAGATGCTTCGGGAAAAGAATCTTTCTTTTTAAAGAAATGGGAATTCACTGGTATTTCCGATTTGCAGTAAAGATTCCTGGCAAATGATATATAATGTTCAAATATTTAATTAACACTGTCAAAAATGCAAACTCCAAGTATTAACTAGATTGGGCCAACTCGGCGCCAACATATCCCCAGACAGGTCATCACTCACGCCACAGGTTTTGATCGGGAATTTTTTAAAACATAATTACCCATTATTATATGAACTTCAGCACATCAATCTACTCTGTTTATATCTCCCCAAGGAAGATGGTGTATCCCCAGACGCCGAATACATACCTCAAATTATATTTTCAATCTTCCTGCAATGATAACTCTAAACCTATTTTCAAAGTATTTAAATGATTGATGATTGAATGTCCATTCTAAAATAATAATCCCAAAAGAGCATATCTGTTTCTATATTTGTTGACAAATAAAATATTATTTTTAACTCAACTCATCATATTTTTCAATCTTCCTTCAAAGTATTTAAATGATTGATGATTCAATGTCCATTCTAAAATTCATAATCCCAAAAGCGCATATCTGTTTCTATATTTGTTCAGAAATAAAATATTATTTAAAAAAAAATTATTTATATTATTATTTTATTATATTATTTTTAGAATTTGCAAATTGTTTTCAGTTATTCATTTCCTCTATACCTATATATGTGGTCCATATATATGCAACCTAAATATGTGACACAATCTCAGTTCTGACTCCCCTTTGTGTTATATGTAATGAAGCCCACCACCTCCCACCCCCACCCCTCTCCCCTTCTCCACACCTCTCTCACTATTACACAAGATCTGCAACCCCATTGAGTTCTTTGTTTCTCATCTGATATCACTAAATACCTTTGTTTATTTAGTGTCACTCAATATAGCTGGAGGTCCCAGAGGTGGGTGGGGGGAATCCGGGTGGGGGATGTGGGTTGAGCATAAATGGTAAACAAACAATCTATATAAAAGGGGTACTCAAATAGAAAAAGAATTGAGAATTTTAAGTATGTGATTATCAACTGAAATGAGTTCATAACTGTAGGAGCTGTGCCAAAATTAACTGAGGCAAGTTGAATAAAACTGGGCTAGTTGAGGGTTAAAAATCCCCTAGTTTTACTACATAAGGATATAATTTCATTAATATTGGGACTTAAAGCTCACTTAAAGTGTCCATTTTGTCTACTTGAATATGTTTAACCAGTTTCATTTTAAAAAGTGAAAAACTCAGCAAGCAGAGGTATAACACACAAAAATAAGTTCTTAAAAGACTAAGATAGCCATAACATTATTAATATTCAAAATTTAAATAGACAGGCATTTCCTTTTAAAAATTCAAAGATTTCAGCTCTATAACCCACATAGTTTGACAGTTACTGGGCTTTAAAGTGGCATAATATCCATAAATTGGGTTTCTGTGGGCATTTTACAATTGTTAAAGAGACCTTAGCAATTAAACTACAGATCTGAAACTTTTTGGGGGACATACATAACAAACAAAAATTATATATAATACAGTTTAAGACTTGTCACACTAAGCATTTCCAAATAACAGGGCAAAATACGGAAAAAATGTCAAAAAAGGCACTTGGGCGAGTGTCTATGGCCCTCATACACAGGTTAAATGTCTACTAAAAACCTTGATTTTTGGCATATGTAAAAAGGACATAATAATGCATTCCCAGATGGGATTTCAGCTCCATCAATCACATAGTTTAACAGTTACAGGGCTTAAAGGTGGTAAAAAGTCCAAATATTGGGTCATTGTGGGCCTTTTAGAGATCTCGATGTGGCTTTCAAATTAAAGCTTCAGACTTAAAATTTGTTACATACTAAGATTACACATAGAATATGTATCTAATAAAGTTTGAAACTTCTCAGACTTACCATTTCCAAGTTACAGAGCAAAATATGTGAAAAATGTCTTAAAAGGGTCACTCAGGTGGGTGTTTAAGGTCCTCATACACAGGTTAAATGTCTACTTGAAGCCTTGATTTTTGGCACATGTAAAAAAAACATAATAATGTATTCCCAGATGAGATTTCAGCTCTATCAGTCACATAGTTTAACAGTCACAGGCCTTAAAATTGGCAAAAAGTCCAAATACTGGGTCTTTATGGGGCCTTCTAGAGACCTAAATGTGGCCTTCAAATTAAAGCTTCAGACTTAAAATTTGTCACATACTAAGATTACACATAGACTATGCATCTAATACAGTTTGAAACTTCTTAGACTTACCATTTCCAAGTTACAGGGAAAAATATGTGAAAAATGTCTAAAAATGGTCACTCGGGTGGGGATTTATGGTCCTCATACACAGGTTAAATGTCTTCTTAAAGCCTTAATTTTTGGCACATATAAAAATAACATACTAATATCTTCTCAGATAGGATTTGAGCTCTATCAGTCACATAGTTTGACAGTCACAGGGCTTAAAAGTAGCAAAAAGTCCAAATATTGGGTCTTTGGGAGCCTTTTAGAGACCTCAATTTGACCTTCAAAATTAAAGCTTCAGACTTAAAATCTGTTACATACTAAGATTACACACAGAATATATATCTAATACAGTTTGAAACTTCTCAGACTTACCATTTCCAAGTTACAGGGAAAAAGATGTGAAAAATGTCTTATAAGGGTCACTCGGGTGGGTGTTTATGGTCCTGATACACAGGTTAACTGTCTATTAAAGGCCTAAATGTTGGGGCACATATAAGAAAACACATAGATATATTCCCAGATGATATTTAACTTAGATGAGAGACATAGTTTGAAAGCTACAGTGCTTGAAAGTGGCAAAAAGTGCATAAATTGGGTCTCTGTGGGCACTTTTGAGACCTTAAGTTGACCCCTTTGGGTAAACCTACAGCCCTAAAATTTTCTACAGACAAGGATTACATATTAAAGTTATACCTAGCGCAGTTTGAGACTCATCAGAATTATCACTTCCAAATTATAGGGCAAAATATGTGTAAAGTATAGCAAAAAATCCCTAAGTGGGGGTATTTATGGGCCTCAAACACAATTTTCTCCTCAACTTAAAGTCATGATTTTCGGCACATGTACTAAGAACATATTAATGTGTTGTCAGGTAAAATTTCAGCCAGCTGAGCATCATAGTTTGTGACCTACAGGGCTCTAAGTGGCCAAAAGTGCAATTTCTGACCTTAAGGTGGCCATAAGTTCTTTTTTACTGGGAGTTTAAGGTCACCTTAAAATAGGGATCTTCCTTTGGGCACCCTTAACATGTGTACCAAGTTTGAAAAAAAAATATTAATTTGTTTTTGAGTTATCGCGTCCACAAGGAAATTTCTACGGCGGCGGCGGCGGCGGCGGCGGCGCGACGGACCTGAATCCAATATATCCCCGACTTTCGTCTGGGGATATAATTATGCTGTAGTGCAAGTCATTTGTCAATTTTGTTAAAGGCAGACATAAGCTAAAGCTAGTATATAAATTCGAAATATCATCTAAAGCATGGGCATTCACTGGTAGACAGTGATACAAAACAGGTAGCTAAACCTGTTCCATGTGAAACATATACATTGATACATATAAACCAGGATTCACTTATTGCATTTCTTAATAATTTATGGAAATTACGTAAAATCAGACAATGTAATGACAACTTGTCAAACATTAAAGACGTCTAACATTAATGACACCTGTGTACTGTATGGAAGTATAGTGGCTTTTTACCAGTAAACACCCACCTACCAGTGAAGGCCTCATTATATTTCTTTGTTGTGGATCAAGGACAAATGCTTCTATTTATCTACAAAATGGGCATTCACTGGAATATCCGGTGTGCGGTAAAAACGACCGATAATAGAGATAAATTATGAAAATATAAAGATTTGAAACAAATGTAGCAACATGTACCTAAGCAGTAGCGTAGGAAGCATATGAAAAGTGGGGGGGGGTCAAAGTTAAACTCAGCAGTTGAGTTAACTTTTGACACTGGTAGAAGTGATATCATTCTCAAGAAGTGAAGGGGATGTAGAGTGAAAATGTAAATATTTTTGTAATTTTTGGTATTTTTGAGTCCTCATATGCTTCCAAACTTTTAGTATCATTATTGCGGAACAAAAGATAAAGTGGCCAGAAATTGCAAAATAAGCTGAAGAATTTGTTTTTAATCTTAAATGAATCTTTCATGAATATATAACAAACTTTTACACTAACAGAAGTTACTGTATCATTGAGAAAATGAAAAAAAAAATCAATGGTTAATTTTGCTTTAACACACTAGCATGATTAAACACTAAATGACCAAATATTCCAACTTGCAAGTTAATATTAGCAAATTTGGGGAAGCAGTTATAGGGTGGGGCATTCATAAACTAGAAAATCACTAAAAGAGATTCATCAGGCCATAGGGTCCCTAAATTCATATCCATCCTGGATCTACACTAATCTGCAAATGGTGAAACCTAAACTGTTTTAAAGTTTGTTATAGTTGTATTTGGCATCTAATCATAGGCAGCCACCTCTGAGGTTGTGAATTCGAATCCCACATGTGGCAATGCTGAGGGCCTATCCGTCTATGATCCTGGCTGTTGAATGGGATGTAAAACCCTATACTTGAACCTTTGTTATAGTTACACACTTACCATGTATTCATGGGAATAAAGTGCTTTAAAAATAATTTGTCAACCTGGGTTTGAAGTCAAACATTAATAATGTCAATGAGTTATTGGTTCAAACTAGTGGGTGGACGATTAGATGTGTGCTCGATTAATCGTCGGTGACAGTGTACAATCACGGCCAGTCATTATTGTTTTCTAATGATCGACTATTCAGCTTAAATATTACCTTTTCTGATTATCTCAATATCTCATATATTTTATGAATTTTTACTTAATAAATCAACATTTCGAGTTTGTTTATGTCTACCGCCATATTTATAGGAAGTGGGTACTTTTGGTAGATTCTAAATGTCAGAACACTGTTATTCTTACCAGATTGACATTTTGATCTTTCAATGTTACCTATGATACCCACATGCCTAATTAAAAAGCTCGGTGCGAAAACTTTTGTAAGTTATGTCATGCCGAAACAAATCAATGCGGCGGCAACGGCAGCATGACTGGGCCATCATTATAATAGTTAAAGACCCAATTGCAATCATCTCCCAGAAATTGAAATTACATGTAACCAAGGTATGCACACTCCAGTTTGGTCATAGATAATCCCCTCACCCATCTACAGCATCCCTTTAAAAAACTCTTTCATGTAATTAAAATTCCTTGAACAACTTTCATTTAATGTATTCCTCTTTGCAAAAGAAACTGCTCAGGAGGATACAAACCAAATAAAAACACTCATATTTGTAGTGTGGTGCCGCCTGACAAGCCTTTCTGTCAAAACTCAAATTGTATAAACATTATATATACTACATTTGGGACACTAACACACTTTCAAGACAACATGCTCTAATGGCTCAGTCACCTACTACACCCTGCAATGACATCACAAACTCCCTAGTTACAGTCAAAGGTTGTGACATCACTCATAAACTTAGCAACATGTTTAAAACATACAGCAGATACCACATAAATATCTAATTGTATCTTGAATTACATATTACTTGGACATGTTTCTTAATATTATATGTGTAAGGTTATGTTTTTCATAAATTTCCGCTGTGTTTGATTCAAATTACCGGCAAGTCGCGACCAAAACAACTCGCACCCAACAACTCGCACACACAACTCGCACCCCAAAAACAAACAAATGATATTTAACATACGTCTATGCGAAAATATATACAGTTTAACATTAGGTTTCCTAGCAATATTTTATAAATAAAAAGCAGCTTATACATAAGGAAATATGAAGCCACGATGGGTTTCCAGCCATATTTTACAAACCGAAGATCCAGGCAACCAGTCTACTTTTCGTTTGCAAACGTGATTATTTTAATTAACCAATGAAATCAATTGTTACTGAAACCTCACTCAAGACAAAGTTTTTTTCATCCGCAAACTTGATTAATTTAATTAAATATTTAACATACGTCTATTCAAAAATATATACAGTTTAACATTAGGTTTCCTAGCAATATTTCATAAATTAAAAGAAGCTTATACATAAGGAAATATGAAGCCACGGTGGGTTTCTAGCCATATTTTACAAACAGAAGATCCAGGCAACCAGTCTCTTTTTCGTCTGCAAACATGATTAATTTAATTAACCAATGAAATCAAGCCATGCCCTAAATAAAAGTGTCGTTTGAAGAGCAAATATTTCAACTTTGGGTGCGAGTTGTGAGTGCGAGTTGTTGGGTGCGAGCCGTTTTGGTCGCGATTTGCACGCATACCGTTTGATTCATCTGCTTAAAATAGTTTGAATAGTTAATCTCAAAATATATTTAACCCTGATAGAGTGTGAGTTTCTTGAAAAAATTTCTAAAAAGTTTTCAAATATCATGGGTTTACATTGTCAAAAAAAGGGCGGGGGGCAAAAAATATGATCCCACCCCCGCTTCCTACACTACTCAGCTACCCAAGTTTGTCACTTGCATTTTTTGACAACATTAAAACCTCTTCACAGTAATCTTTCCCAGTAGAGTTGTACATAATCATTATTAGTCTTTGTTCCATTTGTTTCAGTATCAATATTGCCTGTCCTTAACATTTTTGGAGGGTGACGAACTTGGGTAGGCGACGAACATGGGTAGCTGAGCAGTACTGCTCAGTTATTAATTGTACTGTGAATGGTTTTGGCAATCTGTTGATAATAAAATATCAAGCTGTTCCTATAATTTATTTAAATTCAATATATTAACTTCAGAATGGGCGTTTACTGGTAGAATGTCACCACAAATAGCCAGCGAGACTGAGCGATAATAAAAGTACCATAACATTTTATGTCAGAAAAGAGGTCAGATTTAGTTAAATCTATTGTAAAGTTATTACCATTTTAACTAGCTTAAATTTAAATGCCTTAATTTATTTGTTGAGTTTTTTAATCATTACAAAAAAGTTACTGAAGTCCACATGAAATTTATGTGACAAAAATATTCACATTATTATAACCGTAAATACTACATATTTAGTTGGCAGCGGTATTCCAACCACTGTCAGAGACATACATGTACACAGATTTCATGCCTGTGCCCAAATTCTTTTAAAATAGTGCACATCAGCCATTTTAAAAATTTCTGATGGGGAAAAGCAATCACAGCCACTCAGCCATGTTTGTGGGAGAATAGTTGTGACTTTCCAATTGGGAAGATAGTTTGTGTCACAGGTGTACTACAAATTAATGTATACATCACCCAAAAAGTGTGTGGGGATGCAAAATTTTGCAAAATAGCGTATCCCCTTTGCAAAATAATGCATCCCCTGGCAAAATAAATTATCCCTTAACTATATTATATGCTGTTTGTGTATTTTATTGTAAGAATAATAATATAAGTTGTTTTTAAATAGAGGTTAAAGAGTGTATTAAAATGAGCTGACACCTTATAAGATGATAAGGGTGGGGTGGATTTGGGTTTATGATAATATTGGCATAATAATTTACCTCTTCAGCTAAGAACAACATGCATTATAGACAAAGTCAAAGTTGAGGTTTTATGTCCCGTTCAACAGCCAGGATCACATGGGGTCAGGTCCTCAACATTGTCACTTGTGGGATGGGACTTGAACCTAGAGAGCAAGGTGACTGCCTGTGATTCGATGCCAAACTTGCACCACTAGGCCAGTGAGAACCTCACATGCATTGTAGAATAATATTACAAAATAATAAACAAACCTAGGCTAAAGTGGAAATATCTGAAGTTACAACAAACTTATAAAAAATCATATTCCCAACTTGTATGTAATTCCTCAATCTTGTCTATTTAATCATAGCAGTAATTTTAGTACATATTATACATGCCTTTCTACTGGTAATTTCTTTGCCTCCTACTGTCTTCAGTAACCTGGATGTTTGGGGCAGCAATGCTTTTTCATAATTAGATTGCAAATGTGCCTGGATTAGTAAAGGATACAAGGGGATGCACATTTTTGCTGCCAAATTCTTCACCCCCTAATCCCCCTATTGTTTGGGATGCAAAATGTTGCAAAAAATAATGCACCCCCAAAAAGATCAAAGGAGGGGATACACCATTATGGGGATGCATTATTTCACATTACACTGGTCTGTCTGCCATTTCTTTTCCTCAGTGAGTAAGGATAAGTCATTGTATAAGAACAAGTAACAAGAACTTGTGTCACCGTTGTATGGAAAACCCACCAGGGATAAAATTTTGTTTTACTGTGAATTTGAGGCAGCCCAATTCAGAGTCTAATAGTCCACTTGACTACAAACCAAGACATTTGCTGCAAGGAACATCACTTCATGGTTAAGATATAGTTTAATTGGACAGAAGTCACTCATTTGTTGAAAAAAAACTAGAAATGTTGCAAACATGTCCTGAGCTAGGGTTGTATCATTGCAAAAATTTAAGACAGAGTCCTTCAATGGTGTGCAACAACTGAAAGTTTGTGACATTGCAAAAATAAAAGATAGAGTCCTTCAACGGTGTGCAACATCTAAAGCAAGTCAGATGACACAAGTTCAACTATTAGAAGTTTAAACAGATCTGCCAAGCATGTTACACCACATGGGACCATTATGTTATTTGCCCCAAGCAATGTACACTGAGGGTCTTGTCTAGACCCAGGGACAGTGCATCCAGCAGTGTTTATATATTTTTGCTTCATGTCAGTGCTAAAGTAAAACCGTTACTCACCCACCTTAGTGCAATATGGAGATGCATATTCTCTTTAAAAATTTATATTACTTTCAAGTTAGCTTGCCTCATCATTTGTATATTTTTGTATTGATTTGCAGATGTATTTATTCTGACAAATTTAGACTAAAGTGGAGAGTAAAACCAACAGTTGATGAAATAATGTTGCTCATGAATATCCATGAATTGAATTTGCAAGACCATCTATAAATTTGGAGCAGTACTTATAAGATGCCAACATGTGTAAGCATGCATTCACTAATTCATTAATTTGGTTTATTAGTTATTCTTAATAGCAAGGATCAGGCAAAAACAGGGGCTTATTTCATTAAAGGTCTTATCCTGGTCTCAGGCTCAAAGTTAAGACAATTGCGTCAAATTTTAAAAATATTTTAGTTAAAGAGCCTGTAGTCCCAATTTTAAATACTATTTTTTAAATTTGTATATAAAATACATCCCCACACAAAAACATTTAAACTTCTCCCAGTTACAGCACACCAATTTTTATGCCACTATTTTAACTTTTATTACTCAAATTTCTCTACCTCTTGGAAGAAAAAAAATCAAGGCCAGAAATTCAAAGTTTGTGTGTACTATGTCATATGATTGTCAGAAATTTTTACTTGCACAAAAAACACACTGTAACACTACAGTGTTCTTGTTCTTATTTCTTGATGTTTAAAATCTAATTATGTTTTCTGGTGTTGAAAATTGTACACAATAATCATGCACAGATTCAGAAGTTAGTACCAGTGAAAATAAATCAAATTTTAGTGATGATAACATTAGTAATCATAAAGGAAGCATTGTGCTTTTTTCTATTTGAACCCTTTCTGTCTGATGATGACAGTAATACTGAAAATAAAGATATGAATGTATAAATGATATCAATGGTTCTTATGTCATTAATATTTAGATTTCCGAATACTGAATGTTATGCAAACTAATTTCAAAAGTTAACAAGATTATTTCGATTCTATCCATATATAAAGTCATATAGGGGGCTAATGATTTCAAACCTGGGTTTGTATATAGCATTTTTAAAAATTGTATTGTTTTACTCACTACCCAGATAGCATTCCACCGTCGGACCGACGTTGGCCCAACGTCGGCACATCCGTCGGTCTGACGTTGGCTGCCGACGTTGGGCCAACGGCTTTTTGACCGTCGGGCCAACGTTGGCCCAACGTCGGCAAGCCACCGGTGAAAATTATATTCTATGTATAGCATCAGCCAATCAGATGATGTTCATTGATAACTTTTGTAGTGTGAATTTTTAATGAGAATATTATTTTTATGTGTAAAATTGTTAAATGGTTAGTTAAAATTTGTGGGCTCACTGAAATATGATTTTTAGACATACCATAATAAATATTTTTTTCTAAGTTACCCCAAATCCCCTATTATTGCTCACCGCCATCTTGAATAAAAATCCACCGTTGGCCCAACGTTGGCAAAATATAGACATCTAACCTGAGTGTTGGTTGGCAAGCCAACGTCAGCCCAACGTCGGCCCAACGTCGGCAAAATATAGAGACATCTAACCAGAGTGTTGGTTGGCAAGCCAACGTCGGCCCAACGTCGGCAAAATCTGCCGACCATGCGACCAATAGCCAACGTCGGTCCGACGGCGGAATGCTATCTGGGTATAATTTCTTTCCTGAATGTTTAACATAATAATTACTTAGATGGCATGGTTGTCATTTATAATGAAAAAAAAAATAAAAAACAAACTATAGTCTTATGAATAATCCTTGCAATTACATATTTTTTTTAGTTTTTTATCAAACATCACTTCAAAGCTTGGTTTTACTGGTTTTTCATGTTAAGTTTTAGAAACTTTGTTTACTTATAAAACTTGTACCAGAAACACGAGAATTTCTGACATCAAAATTCAAACCATGGTTAGGTATGTTTTATCTGAACAATCCCCAACCCAAAGACAGGAAAAACACAACTGCGGGTACTCTTTATTATTACACATAACACATGTAAATACATTCTATCTGATATTGTATACAGATCAATAAAAGTTACATATAAAATTTCAGTTAAGATATATAAAATTCATCTTTAACAAGGCTACAATAATTATCATTACTGTACATATGGGCCAAAGCATAAGTAATTTAAGTGATAATATAGGAACTGTGACTAGCATAATTTAACGTAAAGTTCAGAGTTCAGAGTTCATGCATGTTACAATCAAGGTCACAGTTCAAGTTAAAGGTTATGCAAAATTACAACTTATTGACCTCCGAGGTGACCTTGAACCCCAGCAGAAGGGGAGGCTTGAACTTGTTAAACAGCAGGGAGTTATGTTTTACAAAATCTGAGAATTTAGAGCAAAGGTGAATTAAGCCCCCCCCCCCCCCCCCATACTCCCCAAGGAGGAAAGGACCCCCAGAGTTTACAGGAATTAACTTGAAAATTTTAATTACTTACATGTAGCTTTTATAAGCTACAAGCTTACCATGTGGGACTGAATGCTTTATTGGTTGCCGCGAGGAACTACGACCAATGTCTAAGAAAAAGAGACATTTATTCTTGGCCGTAGCCTCAGGTTGTCATCATGTGATCTGCCCCTTATGTTACAACTTTTCTCGTTGAGATTTAAACCCATACCCCTCAGCTGTAATACAGCGGGGAGGCAGGGTGGGACTCTCCTCAGTCCCACATGGTAAGCTTGTAGCTTATAAAAGATCCATTTAAGTAATTAAAATTTTCAATTTTATTGCGCTACAATAGCTTACCATGTGGGACTGAATGCTGAATCCAACCATCCGGAGGAGGGATTACAGCTGAGAGTGGCAGATAAGTCTGTTTTTTCTTAGAATTTTGATAATAATAGTAGAATGAAAGATCGAAAGTACCAGTCTGAGTCCTGTCTACAGGGCCCCTATCCCGAAGACCGGGCCTGTAGAAGCCAAAAACCTGAATGAATGACAGTGCTAAAAAACTGTCAGGGTGTTTGACGTGAAGGAGATGTGTACCCTAGATACACAGACGGGGTCAGTCCCAAGGACGATCACGGGAGAACCCGAGCTTAAGGCTCGGGAACTGACTAAAATGACAACCTTGAGGTCCTTAATACAATGTACAATTATAATGATTAGATAGACCTTACCCGAAACACCCTGATGAGGTAGACGTATACCTAGACCCTGGGCTTAGACTCCTGAAGACTTGGTTGTAGCGGATGTGCCCCCCCCTTCCTTTCTTTCCGAGGATGACTGGACTGAGGAGAAGGGTCTAGGACCTATTGTGCCGCTACTACTGGTCCCAGATACAGATTGTTTTCATTGTCCGACCAAGTAAGGTCTTTTAGATAAAAATTGGTAAAAGTGTTGTGAGCTTTCCAGTGACAGGCTTGCATGATCTGGTCCACCGATACCCCACCGTAAAACGCCTTAGAGGCTGCGAAGGCCCGAATGTCATGCGCCTTGGACTAAATCCAAGGCTTGCTGGTCTGCTTGTTTATAACAAAGTAGGATGGTTTGTTTCAACCAAGAAGAGAGAGTAGCGAGTCTGATGTCTGAAGTATGTCCTTTCTTGAAGGAAATGAAAAGGAGGGACCGGGAACCTCTTAGGTCCTTGGTTCGGTCCAGATAGTACCTCAGGGCCCGCACCGGACACAGGGTCCTGTCTTCTTTGAACTGTCTATCCACAATGGTAGTCAAAGCAGGAATAGTCACCAGAGACACACTTTGAGAACCTTCTCTTGCTAGTTGTTTTTTGGATATGAAGTCAGAAGGCGACCTTTTCCCATTGGCCTAGATTAGATACTTTGTTTGCAACCCAGGCAAGGATTTCGCTGCGGCGCTTGCCGGAGGCCAAAGCTAGCAAGAAAGCAATTTTGAGAGTGAGATGTTTGAGGTCTGTGTCTTTCATAGCCTCAAAGGGTGCTTTGGTGAGCTCATTGAGAACAACAGAAAGGTTCCACTTGGGGAGATTTCTGGAGCTTTTGGGGCGATCCCTGTGGAAACTGGAGAGTAGCCTATGAAGGTCCTCATTATGAGCAATATGTTGGCCCGATGGCCTGTTTAGGTCTTGGTACAGATACATGAAGAAATCTGAGATATGTTTCACAGATGGAGTGGAGAAATCCACCGAATTTTCTCTGCACCATTTTTCAAATAGGGCCCACTTTGATTTGTAGATGGTCCTTGTTGATGACCGCTGAGGTGCAGCAATTCTCTCTGCCACTTCCACAGAGAAGCCTTGTTCTTGGAGTTGTCCACTCCTAGACACCAGGCGTGGAGGTTGAGGTGCTGCGGGTTGCTGTGGAACACGTAGTTGTGGGACTGCTTGAGGAGTGTTGTCAACACCGGGAGCTGCAGTGGGATCTCTGTTGAGAGCTGCACTAGGTCCCAAAACCGGGGCATCCCTGGCCAGCCTGGGGCTACTAGTATGATCAGACAATTGCATTGCCTGATTTTTTGGATCACCCTGTGAAGGAGAGCCGTTGGAGGGTAAGCATAGGCAGTGAGACCCGTCCAGTTTATGTTCAGAGCATCTATGTCCCAGGCCTTCGGGTCTGGGATAGGAGCCAAGTACAGTGGAAGCTTGTGGTTCAGATAAGTGGCGAATAGGTCCACGTGGGGAGTGAACCACCTCTGGCAGATCTGTTTGAACACCTGTGGATGTAGTGACCATTCGGTCGACTGTACCTGATTCGACCTGGATAGTAGGTCAGCCATCACATTCAGACACCCTGGAATGTGCCTGGCTTTCAATGTGATGTGAGAATGATGGCACCAGGTCTTCCTCCCGAGACTGAGACCTGACCAGCCAGACGTCCAGGTATTGGTGGAGTCTGAGACCTCTGGAGAGGGCCATGAGGTTCACCTCCTTTACGATCATGGTAAAGACCTGGGGGGCTGTGGCCAGTCCGAAAGGTAGGGAGGTGAACTGGAACACCTGAGACCTGTGGCAAAATCTTAGGTATTTCCTCGAGTGAGGATGGATGGGGATGTGAAGGTAGGCGTCCAATAAATCTATCAACGCAACCCATTCCCCTGGAATCAGGGAGGTTCTGATGGACTCTGGAGTTTCCATCTTGAACTTTTCTATGTATAGAAAAGTGTTGAGTCTGCTTAGGTCTATCACTGGCCTTCACCTTTGGTGAGGCTTGGGTACTAGAAACAGGAGACTGTAAAACCCGAGAGATTTTACATTTTCCACCCTTTCGATAGTGTTCTTTGACAGCAGAGACTGGATGCAATCGGCTAAGGCTTGGTCTTTTGGAAGGGCCTTGTATTTTGATATTATCAGAGGAAAGCTGACCAAGTTTGGTTTGAGAGGAATGGCAGTACGTAGCCATTGGTGATAATGTTTAACACATTGGATGAACAATTGTTTTCTTGCCAGTCTCTGCTGAAAGAATGGAGGTGACCTCGTACCGGTGGACTGTTTGAGGCTTTGAAGGAGTCATTGGGAAGAGGGGTTTCCACGCCCTCTTTCCCTATTGTGGGGTCGAAAACGACCCCTGGAGCCTCTGAAGTTTTGTTTTCCCCTATTGGAAGAAAATGCTTTGTGACGAATTGCCCCCGTAGGGGCGTTTCCTGTAGGAGCCTCTTTTCTTGTGGGGACCACGAAAGGGCTTATTCTGGTAGGGTCCGAAACCCTGAGGATCTTTTGAGGTGCCTTTTTAAAGAAGGAAGTCCTCGCCTTCCTTTAGCAACTGTGATTTAAACAAGGAAGGCGGCCAGAAGGACGCTTTCCTAAGTTCTTGGCGCCTGGTTTCTCCTAAGGAGAATATGGGCCAGGGATTTACTAAGGCAAGTTAAGGCTCTGTGTTGGATTAGGATGGCTTTATTCCACAAATCCAGATACTCACAGGCTTCCTCATATCCACGTTTCGCTGCTTTTTCAGGGTCGGCACCTTTCCTGATCTGAGACTTGACCTTTTTGAAGGTCGCTTTCAAGCTATGTTGACACTTCTCCAGAGTGACATTACAGGAGGAAGAAGTCTTGGCAAAGGTGGTAGCGAAATTGAGCGTGGAGATATTCTGTCTTGACTGATTTTCCAATTCTTTGAGAATTGGCATAGGGACCTTGTCCATAGGAGCCCCAGATGGTTTAGGAGAAATGCAAATTTTGGCAAAGTCTATATTCAGCTCTTGTATCTTGTCCTCATAACAAGGCTGGCCTACCATGTACCACTTGGCAGTGGAGGGAGGTGGTTTGATGTACTTGCCCTCAGGTAAATTGGCTGCCTGGAAGTCCTGATCAAACTTCTTGAAGGCATCCTTGATGACTGAATTGAGAGGCAACATGGAGGAAGGTCATCAAGGCCCATGACCGCTGTTGAAGATCTAGGTAAGGATTCCCTAGGATCTGGTAGTTTCAGGATGCGTCGGAACATATCCACCTCCTCCGCGTATTGGGATGGGATGTCAGACAATACTACTTCCCTGTAATAAGGAGGGTCAGGGTCATGTTGGGGGTGGTCCTGATCAGAGTAAGACTTCCTGGAGGGCTTGGGGGACCTATGCCTATGTTCAGGGGACTGATCCTCCTCTGAAGATGGGGTTAAAATCTGAACCTCGACTTGTGTTTTGACTTATCAGAGTGCTTTTTGGGCCTACTAGGGGCTGGTTGAGGGTCAATAGAATAGTCCGAGTAGTGGTCCGAGGCAGAGCTCGGATCCACAACATGGTACCTAGAAGAGTGTGCTGCTTGTTTAGGTTTGGTCGAGGCAACCTGCGAGGGATCCTTGGCACAACTACGAACTTGACCCGAGTCGTCTTCGAGGTGACTAGATTACGAGTCGAGGCGAGGCGGAAGATCTGGGCCATACTCCACCTCTATAGACTCGATAGCACTACTGGCTTTCGAGGGTTTGTCCAGATCTTTGGAGGGTGCGTTCGTTTTTGTAGCAGAAGAAGAAGAGGTCTGATCCACCTCTCTTGGCTTTTGTAAAGATTTTTGAAAATCTTCACGAAGATTATTGAATGCCTCCAACATACTGGCCTGAAAAGCCCCCATTTTCTGATCCATTTGTATGTTAATGTGAGAAGACAGAGATTTCTCGAGGTTTGCTTGTACTTTTAGTTGTAAAGCCGTACCTGGTGTAGGCGGGACAGTACGAGCAGGGGTTCGACTGGACAATGCCTCGAATGAGAGAGGTTGTGGGTGAGGCGGGGATGTGAAGAGGCGATCAGCAGCCATTTCCAGCTCTGCCTGCGAGCCTCCAAACGATTCAATAGAATTATCCCCTAATAATTCTGAACCCGTGTCTTCTGCCTTGTCTTTCTTGTCAGATTTTTTAGAATAACGCTTCCTGTGAGAGATCTTGGTGATCTGTTCTTCAGTAAATGAAGAGCAAATAGTACAGGAAGAGACAAGAGTTACACACGGATTGTCGCCCTTACCTGCCTCTCTGCAGGTAGGGCAGAAGTTGTGTGTGTCAAATGGATGGCAGAAATGATTGCATTTTGCTGCGCGAGGTTTATCTCTACTAGCTTGGTGGGATGCCATGTTTTACATGCAATAAAACAAACGGGAGTATAACCTCGAATAAAGACTCGCAGAAGAAAGCCAGTCGAGGCGAGCTCACAAAACTTAAAATTAAGGACAATTACAAAAGCAGAAGTGCTGAAAATTGGCCAGAATGTGCTATATACAATAATAAATGAAATACATAAAAAGGGACGTATAACAATAACACTGCACTGAGATATAGATAGAAAACGGCAGTAAATACTTCCCAAAGACTGTAAATGGCGGCGACCAACGAGAAAAGTTGTAACATAAGGGGCAGATCACGTGACGACAACCTGAGGCTACGGCCAAGAATAAATGTCTTTTTTTCTTAGACGTTGGTTGTAGTTCCTCGCGGCAACCAATAAAGCATTCAGTCCCACATGGTAAGCTATTATAGCGCAATAAAACTAAAAACTTTAAAAATTGAATGAACATGAAACAATATCAAGAAGACAAGAAACCCTGAAGCCCAACTTAGACATAGAGCATTATGAAGCATTTATTGACAAGGCTAGAGCATTAGCTAGTGTTTCACCTGAAGAGTGGTCTGAGACCATGTACCATGTCTCTTGATACCCTAAATAGAGACATGGGAATTATAGGCCAAAGTTGCACCTGACCTTCTAAGGTCATGGAAGGTGAAATAAATGGATGAAAGATCCAAGGCCACATTAATTCACTTCAAAAATTTTCTGACTCGAGAAACTGTCAAAGGATTCAAACCTTGTTGGGTGGGGAGTTGCAGTAAAGACGAAGCTGTGGACATGGGATACAACTTAAAAACTGCTTCGAGAGCCCTGCCAGGGCAAATAATCTTATTCTTCAGCTTGGAAAGTGTAAGACCTTGTCCCTGGTCTGGATTGTCTTTGTCATGTCTTTTATTATGACCTTAACATATGTTTTAGTAAATAAAACATCTTGGCCAGTGAGGTGTCTAGTAGCATCAAAGCCAGCAATTCCATGAGGTGCCAAATTTTAAAGTCTTAAGAAGGCAAGAAAGCCTAAAAGAAAAGCAGCTCTGTAAACCACTGCAGAGGTGAACCCCTCACACGCCATGGAAATTTCAATTAACCATGGAATGGTAATAATGTGATGGTAATGGTGTGATTTGACCTTGAGAGGTCTGTTGATTTTGAGGGCCTTGAGAAAATATTTGACCTTGGGGTGATCCAAGACATGAAAAGGTAAATCACACAGCACAAAATGGGCCTTTATGGCCAACACATAATTTGCCAACATGCAATATGAACAAGAATTAGCAACTAAACATTTAAGAAATGATACAATAACTTTGACATTTGCATTGACAATACAAGCTTTTGTGTAGATGCAAAAAGCCACAAAAAATCTGAACATGGAGGCATATGCAGAACGTGTCTTAGGTCGAAAGTCCAACTGCAACCTCTCGGCAGCCTTGGATGATAACGAATCCAACACCTCATTTCTTACAACACAAGTGCAGTACCTTAAGAACAATGACAGCATATGGCCCCGCCACCACTTGGGGCTAACACATATAACATAGTAACATTGGCAATGACTTCATAACACAAGCCCGTGCCATTGCAAGGACATGACACATAATAACACAGTAACACCTACACATAATAATAAAAAGGAAATTATTTACAATTCTGGATGTAATTCCAGTAGTTGATATGACACATATTCAGCTATATGGATCTAGCAACTTGTGAATGTAACCATTGTATTTGTTCTACTGAACCCTGCCATCTAGAAAACACATCAGCCACTTTGATATCAACCCCCTGATATGGGCATATTGCAGATCTATATCAGATAATGCAGATTCATACCATATGTTGCGTGCGCATGCTGCGAGGTATGGATCTCGAGTTTTGTTGCCAGTTTTGAGCACTGTTACCACAGCTTCATTATCACAACATATGAGTACTCTACGTGAGTGACGCCCACTGAAATTTGAACAGTCTTATGGCTATCAAGATATTAACCTTCTCCAAGTGTACTATGGTCCAGTTTCGAAAACCTTTCTCGATTGGGATATGATAGACATAGTTGCCAGAGCAACCCCCAAAACCTGTACGACAGGCATCCAGTTCAAGAGTGAACGAGATTCCATTGTAAGTTGGAAAGAACTTTGCAAACCATCTCAGGTCCTTCTTAAAATCAGGCTTCAACTTAATTTTCTGACGCCCCTGAGAAGATCTAAGCAGATCTCCAACATTTGATTGAGGAATATACACAAATTGACACATTTGTGGAGCAAGAGATGTCCATGTACACACCCTGCCACTCTAAACCTAGCAAATCATAATCGCCAGGGTCGATCTTGACGTGCCTGAATGCACGGCTGACGTCAGCCTTATATAAGAGCGCCCAATGATCTATCTTCTTAAGCTCCTTGGTGATATCATCAACCGTAAGGAATGTCAGGGAAAAGCTACTGCCAAGGCAAGAGGTTTTGCCTATGCCAGCATTTACTGAAGCCCCAACGGGCCAGCTAAGGTCAATAATGACGCAATGTTGGTCAGAGTTGGGTTTTGCCCTGGTCATAAAAGGGGAGCAATGACCTGAAGGTATAGGATGTTTTTCAAATGGACCCAAAAGGACATTGTATTTCTTTTCCTCTTCAATATAAGCATTTACATCACTGGGAAATTCTGTGGCAGACTTGTGATTGCCTTGTGTTCATGAATTAATTCACAAGATCTGTTGTAATCCAAAGGAAAACCAAATTGAATAAGCTGAATCAACTGAAAATCCCAGTAGCCATGTAAGTGCCATTTCCAGGCCTCCACATTGAGTTGTGAATCAACTGGGAACCTAGCTTGCATGAAATTCGGTCTGTTGGTGGATTTGACAATTTCATATATTATGAAAGGAGATTTGCCCATAATATTGCTTATAACATCTGTGTCTGGTAACAATTACTCACCAATTGGGACAAAACCAAAGTCAAAGTCAGACTGACAACGCCATGCATTGTATATCTCTGTCGACTTTGCCATTACTTTGAAACAACTTGAATTGATTTGCATGCAGGATGGAATTAACAAACTTATCTTCCACACCTGCATGATTGATGTCATAAATTGGGCGGAGTTCGCCTTTTGTATCATTTTCATTTTTATATTACCTTTGTCCAGGTTCACACTGGTCAAAACTGCAGAATTTTCAACTGCAATGTCAGGACACTTACCTTCAGTCCCAGGGGCAGATACCACCTTAGCTGCATTAATGGGCTGCTGGTAGAACCTGATATCTGGTACATTAATGTCCACACTTACCCCATGGGAAGATATGGCCTTAGCTGTCGCATCTGACACCTCTTGAGCCCTGTTTGGTAAGTCCTGATATAAATCTTCACCTACTGAAGCATGTAAACTTGCATTTAAACCATGATCACTAACATTGTTAAAGCCCAGAAGTTTTACATTAGGATCTGATTCACATACTTGCTTCACATTAGTTTGACCAGCATCACTTGCAGGAGTGTGCTTCACATTGTTATGTATACCACAGACAACACTTGCGTGATAAACTTCTTTACTGGTTTGTTTCACATTATATGAAGTAGTGCAAGCAAGCTTCACATTGAAATCAGTGTCACATGCAGGATTCACATTTGCACGATAAGTACTACTGCAAACCACTGGCTTCACATTAGCTTTGAAATAATACCCTTTTCGTTTCCTAGCCATCAAAGCCTCAATGTGGGCTGGAAACTGACTGTCGCCTTCATGCCCCAAGTGACTACCATAGTTGACTTGATAAAAAGAAAAGTAGAATAAGGTAAATAAAAAAGAGGGGATAATTACAATTCTTCAAAGTAATCTTAAATCTAGACCTCCAATTTGATTTTGCTGAGAATTATTCTGTCATAATGTAAATTCTGAATGAATCTTATTCGTAACGCATGTGGACAAAATTTTGAATAATGTAAATAAAGTTGAATTAATTAAGTATCATCAACAAAATTATAATTTCTGTCTAAATTCTGCTGACTGAACTTGATATTTTTCTAAACCACAGCAATACAAGGACTGGAAATTCTGTCAAAAGAATTTCAAATTCTGCCATAAGAGTTTAAGTTGCGTCATAACATTTTCATATGATATATAAATGTGTGTATGATCAAATTCATAGAAGTTGATATTCTTGTCATTATAGCATTTATTTAGAATTGTTTTATAAAACATAAATATAATCAAATACTGAAACAAGTTATTGTTGACTATATTTAAGTGGGATGTCAAATGGAAAGCCATGTACATACAATCTAAATATTATTTAAAATCAAGTTACTCCCAGAATTATTTCATGTCCATTGTCACTATTTTTCAAGAGATACAAATTATAAACAAAACTTTTATTATGCACTTGTATTTGTTTTTCCCTGCGTGGGTTTCCAGTTTATAAAATGTGCAAGTAATACAATCTTTGAGTAATTATTGGCCATTTACTCAAGTAGAATAACTTGTCATGTAAATTAAAACACTTTGTGTGCACCAGACAAAAATTTTACTGTACAGTTTATAATGCAATATTACTAGGATATAAGTGGCCCTGAGAAAGCAATCCTTTCTCATACATCACAATATTCTGCTAACATGGCTGTTTATGTTTGAAAGCTGTGGGAAAAAAGCACAGAAAAAAGGGAAATACTTTGTTTATAACATGGCAATTTTCAAAATGTATGTAGGTGCCTTGTTTATGTGTTTTTAACTGGTTGTGTTAAATTGTGTTGTACAGGCTCTTTAAGCGAATTGGCCCAAACTTAACGGATTTAGCCAGGTGCTGATTTCATGATAGGTTTTAGCCTGCTCTAAGGCTCAAATTAGACTTTTTTCTGGCAGTTTTGGAACATTTTAGTTGAGCCCATATGGGCTTTACAGCTTTCATAATGGTCTCAGTCTCAGCTTTGACTGAGCCTCTGGCTCAAATACTGAGGCAGGTAGGTAGTGGACTTAAATTTTGTAAGCAAAGGTTCGTATATGATTGCCACATATATTTCTGCACTACAAAATTTAAAATGAAAAAAATAGACTACAAATATATATAGGAATTCCCATGAAGGAAGTCTGTGGTAAATTATTATTTTGCAATGGAAAACCTTGTAAAAACTTAAAAATGTCTAGAGATTAAATGCAAAAAGCAAAAGAAATGTATGTCATCAGCATAATATTTTGCACTGTGGTTATGTGATAAGCTGAAACGGTCTCAGCCATTTGAGAGAAAAAACAGAGTGAAAAAGGCTTAGATATAACAATGTGGCTTAGCCTATATCCATGCTGTGTCTAAGACCCATTGTGATTTATTGATTGATTGATTGACTGATTATATGTCATGCCTTATCTAGTTTTGGTTATTAGATCCACTGTGAAACTGGTTGAAATTTATATAGATTTTGCATTTTAACTGGATCCAGTCAGTGAAATCATGATAAAATATGTTTAGATTTTGTGAAAATTTGGATATGTGCAAATAAGCTTAAAGTTAACCAATAGAAGATGTTGGCATGCTGGCCCAACATTAGAAGTTGGCTTCTATCCCCTCTACACATTTTTTGCATACGTCTCACACCAGTTGAAGTTTGTGATGAACCTGGGTGTCTTATTTGACTGCAATTTTATTTTTGCCGATCAAATCAATGCTATATCTACAGATCCTGATTCCCAAATTTGAGGTATCTCAGTAGAATTAGGCATCTTTTCCTAAAAACTTAGCTTTTTCATTGGCAAGTGCACTTGTTAGCAGCAAAATTGACTACTGCAAAATCCTTATTAAAGTTTTTCCAAGAGCTACCCCTACAAATTGAAGTATATGGAAAATGACCTAGCTTGTGGATTTCTTTATTTAATTATTTATTTGAGTTTTAACATCACTTTTAACACTGTATAGGTCATATAACAACAGATAGTTTTATGGACAGAGGAAACCAGTACACACAGTTGGTCTTGGTTCTGTACTGTAAACTGCTGACCATCGGTAAGCAACTACCAACTTTTCCAAATAGGGTCTTGGGTTTGAACTGCCGACCTCAGAGGTGGGAGGCGAGTATGTTAACACTGTGCAACTATGGCCTCTCTCTAGCTTGTGTAGTCAGTGGCACCAAATGATGGTCACATATTACACTGGTCATCACTTCAATGGTTCCCTGTGAAGTAACAAGTGTTATAAGTCATCATCATGGTGATAATAATTTGCTCTTTCTAAATGTTGGTTAAATATTGGTAAGATGTATTAAAGAAATAAAAATAGTATTTCTTTAACATACACTGGTTGACCATGTTTTACCCAATTTGGAGTTTTTCTGTTTGTTTGACTTAATTTGATTTGGGTTTAATGTCATTTTTAACATATTGTATAGATAATATCACGACAGGTGATTTTAAGGGCAGAGGAAACCAGTACATACTAGTTGATCAAGATTCAGTACTGTATTTATTTAGATTTATTTTTTGTTTTAGGCTTACATAGCGTTCAACAGCCAGCGTCATATTGCGACTGGTAGTTTATGGGTAGAGGAACCAGTGCATACTATTTGGTCAAGATTCTGCATATAAACCATCGGGCCTTGGAAAGAAACTTTGAACTTTCCAACATGAAGTGCCTGGGTCGAGATTCAAACCGGCATCCTCAGAGGTTGAAGGCCAGCACTTTAACTGCTACACCACAGAGCCCCCTAGATTCAGCACTGTACACTGCCAGTGTCAGTAAACAACTACCGATTTCCCAACATCAAAGATGGGAGGTGAGTGTGGTATACTCACCCCTGAAGGAAGTGTGGTATTTCAACTGGTTCCTTACTGAATGGTCTCGACTAATTGAAATTAGGACTGCCACATTGAAGTCAATCAAGTTGTAAATAATATGCATATGTGTTTCCAAGATATTTAGAATTTTCAAAAGCACTGGAGAACTGCAAAAGTAAAAAAAAATGGAACATTTAAAAATGTAGTCCTGTACTTTTAAAATTCATAATTGTATTGATTCAGTGTTTTGGTGTATATGTCATGGTAGAAAGTCCAATCTGGTAGAATTTCAATTTCTACTGGTAGAAAGTCCATTTGGAGTTTCTACCAGTAGAAAGTCCATTCTAGGAGATTTGGGTATTGACCTGGGGTCCGAAATCTAATAAATTTGGTTTATTCCAATCTCACAGATTTAGGTATTTCTCTGTATACCAGAACATAATCTTTGTAGAAACTCAATATAAGATTGAAAGAAAATCTAACTACCAGTAGAAAGTCCATTCTAGGAGATTTGGGTATTGACCTGGGGTCCGAAATCTAATAAATTTGGTTTATTCCAATCTCACAGATTTAGGTATTTCTCTGTATACCAGAACATAAACTTTGTAGAAACTCAATATAAGATTGAAAGAAAATCTAACTGATGCATAAAAATTAGATTTCTATGTGTATAAATCTGTCATTTCAGCAAGATGCAGCTTTAATGAATGAACAATCAACATCATATCCTAGCACCATTTTTCAAGGGAAATCTATAATATGGATATTACTAACTGGTGTAAGATTTAAATGTCCCATAACAAGTGCTATACAAAGTACAGTTTTAGCCAATTAAATTGTGACAGCAGTCTACAGTAGCATTTGTTTGTCACAACTGCCCAGTTGGTTTTAGCATGTTAAGCTTGTAGTACGCTCACCTCAACAAGAATTTCAACATCTACAGAATTGCACACCGACTGCACCTAACCAATGTCCCTACCAGGTATCAACTTGCTATACCTTACAGTTGCTGAGCTATAGCCCAGACAAGATTTTATAGGTCAAACTCACTACAGAAAGATCAAAGGTCAAATCAAGGTCACACCATGACATTGCACACCGACTGCACCTAACCAATGTCCCTACTATGTATCAACTTTCTACACCTTACAGTTTCTGAGATGTAGCCCGGACAAGATTTTATAGGTCAAGGTCAGTATGGCAAGGTCAAATCAAGGTCCCACCATGATGTTTAACACCTACAACCCCTGACTAATGTCCCTATCAAGTATCAACTTCCTACACCTTACTGTTTCCTAGATATAGCCCGGACAAGATTTTCACTGTGGCAAGGTCAAATCAAGGTCACACCATGATGCTGCACACCTACTGCACCTAACCAATGTCCCTATCATGTATCAACTTCCTACACTGTACGGTTGCCGATATATAGCCCAGACAATATTTTATAGGTCAAGGTCACTACGACAGGGTCAAAGGTCAAATCAAAGTTACACCATGACTTTGCACACCTACTGTCCCTAACCAATGTCCCTACCATGTATCAACTTCCTACACCTTACGGTTTCCGAGATATAGCCCAGACAAGATTTTTATTTAAAGGTCAAGGTCACTACAGCAAGGTCAAAGGTCAAATCAAGGTCACACCATGATGTTGCACACCTACAAACCCTAACTAATGTCCCTACGAAGTATCAACTTCTCACACCTTACGGTTTCCTAGATATAGCCAGGATAAGATTTTAAAACTCATGGTCACTGTGGCAAGGTCAAATCAAAGTCACACCATGACATTGCACACCTTCACCCCCTAACCAATATCCCTACCAAGTATCAACTTCCTACACCTTATAGTTTCTGCGATACAGCCCGCACAACCTTTTTCATGCCGCCGCCTTCCCATCCGGACACCATGGGTGAAAACAATACGCTGACAGCCCTTAAGGGCTGTGGGGTAAAAAACAATCATAATATACCAGTACTTGTTGGTGTGAAGAAGGAAAAAAAAGTCAAGTTAAATTATTTCTAATGGCTATGAAACCTTGAAAGTGGATTTTACGGACAATTTATCTTTCAATAATCAAATATGGCAACTTAAAATGTTCACAAAAACAGATGTAGTTTCTCTCGAGGGGATTTAATCTAGTTTTATTGAATATTAATTACAAGAAAGTTAAGTTCAGATTTCCAGTAATCTTTCTGTGTATACTCATTCAAACACAAGGCCAATCTACATTTTGCATATTACATTACATATGTGCTTGAACACTTTCTAGTAATATGTCAATTATTGGTTAAAATGCACAAAACATTGTTAGGGAATGTGAAATAGTGAATTCGGTCTTCAAGTTACCAGTTAATATTGAATGTGCTTTCTTTTGTGAGCCGAGTATTTTGCTTGCAATGTAAATAACTGTGTAACTTTATGGGTGCTGTGGTGGATCAATTTTCACACTCTACTGCACACCTAATTTTAAAGAGATAAGAGTGCAGAGCAATGGTTCCTTTGAATTGGTACTTGTGTGTGGGAGTGAAAGGTGCATCTGCAGGAGTGATTGACAAGGCAACTAAAACCCTACTTCAAACTTCAAGGAAGATATGAAAACTATGTTATCCCCTTTTATTTTCTTTTTATATTCCTCAATTAAATTTGTGTATTTTTGTTTTCCCTTAGCTCCTTCAGTGGCATAACAAATGTTGGATTTGTTATGGTCTGTGGTATGTCTCATTTATTCATTGGGAATTTGTTTACAAATGTAACTTAATGATCCCATTAATATGCTCTAACTTGAAATTGATAGAATTGATTCATTATACTTAATCGCACCGGTAATTCTCATCTGTTCTTTTTGGTAGTAACTGGATTTGAAGCATCTCAAATACCTGTTGTTTTAAATATGTATATCTTCATTACCAAAACAAGAATTTAGTAGAATTGTACTCTGTCACCAGCTTTGGTTAAAGACTGAAGCGGATGAAATCGAAAGGACATAAATTATGCTGGATAGACAAAAATATTTGGCTGACTGGCTGTATTTTTGCAGATCCAGACCATCTTTCAGAATGATTGAGTCATGGTGAAGCCCCACCTTGCTGAACAATATACCTTAAACTGCTAGTCATATAACCATACAAGTTAACGCATTGTGTAAGATGTCCTGTCTTGTCTGCCTTCTCCCTTCATGGATAAAAGAAGGACTTATGTTTGTCTACCTCCTCTCTTTATGGGGGAAAGAAGGACTTATATTTGTTTCCCCATTTTATTGGAGAGCAAACAAGCAAGGTCATTGTCTAATCTTGTGAGTGTTAGGTCACTTTACCATACAGGTCTTCTTCAGGACATTTTATATACACAACCTAGAAACAGAATAAAGTGTTGTCATGGCAACATTTGCCAGATATTGCTGAAAAGCTAACCAGCTCCTATTCATGCAGGGGTTTGGAATGCAAAAAATCCACAGAAATGTAAGTGAAACAGAAAAAAGTGTTGCCATGGTGTTGGCGAAAAATTAATTGGCTGAAATCTGTGCAGGGGTTTGGAATGTGAAGAACCCCAAGTAAGATTGTTAACTCCAAGAAACATGCCATGGCAACACTTGTAGCCAGGTGTTGCCAAAAAACTAATCAGCTCCAGTCTGTGCAGGGGCATGGAAAGCAAAGAACCCATAAAATATTTATTATAAGTTGAAGAAACAGAAAAAGTGTTGCTGTGGCAACACTTGTTGCCAGTTATTGTTAAAAAGCTAATCAGCTCCAATCCATGCAGGGTTTGGAATGGAAAGAACCCCCAAAAAGATATTAAAGTTCAAGAAACAAGAAAAAGTGTTTCAACGGCAACACTTGTTACCAGATATTGCCAAGAAAGCAATCACACACCAATTCTTATGTCATTAAACCTCCACACCAAATTTAGCTGAGACACATAAAACTGTACCTGTAAATGAGCATCAAGTAAGGATGATTCAGAGGGAAATTCACAATAATATCCATGTCCAGCAGGATGGATATAATAACTCAAATAAGTTGTAACCTTTAACTCACTCTCAACTATATCTTTAATATTGCCAAATTATCATAACAAGAGGGTCAAAGATGCCCCAAAAGGCAGGTTGCGCAGGCAGCAATAAGGTTTGCGACTGCTGTAATTAAATTTAGAAACAAGGAAAGAAATGTTAGGTCACCCAGTTAAGGTGAATGTGTTAGACATGCTAAGAAATGTAAAACTTGTAATGTAGGTTACATAACTGTATCTATGCTATAAACAGAAAAACAAAAGGACGGAATTACACCAATTTCGAAAGCAATTTAGCTATGATGGTGATCTATCTCCCTGTCAAGTTTGAATTCGATTGGACAAAGTGTTTTTGAGTTAGAGTCCGGAAATGGAAATGTTGACAGACAGACAAAGGAACAAACGAATGGAAGGACTTACACCAATTTCAAAAGGACCTAGCTATGATGGTGATCTATCTCCCTGTCAAGTTTGAATTCTATTGGACAAAATGTTTTCGAGTTAGAGTCTGGAAACGGATACATTGATGGGCAAATGGACAAACAAACAGACAGAATTACACCAATTTCGAAAGGAACCTAGCTATTATGGTGATCTATCTCCCTGTCAAGTTTGAATTCGATTGGACAAAGCGTTTTGAGTTAGAGTCTGGAAACGGAAATGTTGACGGAGAAACAAACATACAAAAACAGACAAACAAACAATAGAATTATACCATTTTTTCAAGGAACCTAGCTATGATGGGGATCTATCTCCCTGTAAAGTTTGAATTCGATTGAACTAACCACTTTTGAGTTAGAGTCCGGAAACGGAAATGTTGATGGACAAACGGACAAAAAACAGACAAATGAACAGATGGAATTACACCAATTTCAAAAGGAACCTAGCTACGATGGTTATCTGTCTCCCTGTCAAGTTTGAATTCGATTGGACAAAGCGTTTTCGAGTTCGAGTCCGGAAACAAAAATGTGGACGGACAGACAGACGGACATCAGACACATCAATCTAATAGGCAGGTTGGTTACATGCAACTCACCTAAAAATTGGTCTTAACCTTAAACTGAATGTAAGTCAATGCAAATGTTACGAGTAAAAGGTCATGTCAACCATGTAGACTCTTTTCAAGGTTAGTTATATCCAAAATTTAAATGTGTTGAAAATCTATTGCACATAATTTAAGATATTATCCAAAATTTTAAAAGCAAAGGTCACCTCAATGTAGTCTTAGGGCATTTCTGTAACATCAGTTACATGTCCCTGCAAAATATAGATCAAATATGTCATGCCATTTTTGGTATACTTGGTGGAACCATAGAAAAACTTGAGCTAAGTAACATTCTTTTACACACGGGGGTTTAAGGTGACCTTAAAATAGGGCACACCTTCAGGACTAGATACATCAACACACCAAATTCAAATTAAATCTGTGTAGTTTTGAAATACTCTCCAGAAATTGAAACTAAAAATTAAAACTAATAAATTCAATATAATTATGTTATCACTAGGAGTTTAAGGTCACCTTAAAACAGCCCACACTTTGAAGACCAGTTACACCCACATAACAAATTTGATTTGAATCTGTGATGCCATCTTTAAGCTATTGCCCACAAATCGCAAAAGCTAAATTCAATATAAATGAGTTATTAGTGGGAGTTATTAGTGGGAGGTCATCTTAAAATACAGTACATATCGATGACCGGCAACATCCACATGCCAAATTTGAATTTCATCCTACAAGCAATTTTTGATATATTTCCAGTAACAAAGTATGAAGACAATGCTGGTCATATATGTGATACATGACAGATGTGTGACACCAAACTGTTACAACCTTAAGTTTCTAAAATATCAGCAATTTATTGTAACCTTACAAAAGAGACCTTTTTCTTTTTGTCCAAATATATGTACACTATGAATACTAATGAAAGAATCTTAATTAGTACAACATATATCTTCCAAACACCAAAACAATTGTCCCAACCTTAAAGTCAATGTTAGTTTAAGGTAAGGAGTTTAAGGTAATCTTTTCTTGAAGGTTCTGTTTCAAGGTTTGTTATATCCACAACTTAAACATACCTAGAATTGCACAGTATTTGAAATACTATTAAAATAAAAAGTGAATATAATTCTGTTATTACCGTTAGTTTAAGGTCACCTTAATATATGACACTTAGCTATGGCCAGTTACATATACATGCAAAATTTGAATGAAATCTGCAAAGTTATTTTCAGTATACTGTATGGAACAAGCAATCAGTGCCCGTGAATGGGCTCTGTGTCAGCTGGCTGTGTGTTTTGAGTTTCAGAGTAGAAGTGAATGAAGAAAAGGACACAAAAGTTGTGCCCTGCAAATGGTATTCAGAAGTAAAGTACAAAGTTAACTCTTAAGATGTAAAAAGTAGGTGAAAAACATATTTAAAGAAAATACTGTAAATGCAAGATTTCAAGTTACAACGTGATTTCCTCAACAGTAAGAATCTTAAAGTACTTTTTGCTCAGTAGGTAAATAACATATTTAAACAAAATTCTCTAAATGCAATAGTTTTCGAGTTGCAATTCATTTACTAAAAAGTGAGAACCTGAAAGTAGCTATTGCTCAACTATGCCTACAATTTCACTATGATATAGCTTATTCAAAAAGTACATGAAAAACATATGTAAACAAAATTCTCTAAATGCAATAGTGAATAACATATTTAAACAATATTCTCTAAATGTAATACTTTTAATACTTGAAAGTAGCTATTGCTCAGTTATGCAACAGTTTTCAACATACAACTGATTTACTCTATATAGAAAACCTCAAAATAGCTTTAGCTCAGCTATGCAATGAGCTACAGGTCTGCTATTTTACTATGTTATAGCTGATAAAAAAGTAGGCAAATGTCAACAAAATACTATAAATGCAATAGTTTTCAAGTTACAACTGATTTACTCAGCACCAATACTCTGAAAGTAGCTATAGCTGAGTTATGCAATCAGCTATAGGTCTACAATTTTACTATGTTATAGCTGACCCAAAACTAGGTGAACAACATATTTAAACAAAATACTCTAAATGCAATAGTTTTGAAGTTTCAACTGATTTACTCAATATTGAGAACCTGAAAACGGCTATTGCTCAGATATGCCATGAGTTACATGTCTGCATTCTTACTATGTTATAGCTGACCAAAAATTAAAGAATAACATATTAAAACAAAATACTCTAAATGTAATAGTTTTCAAGTAACAACTAATTTACTCAACAGTGAGAACCTCAAAGTAGCTATTGTTTAGTTATGTAATGAGCTACAGGTCTGCAATTTTTCTATGTTATAACTGACCAAAAGTTAAAAGAATAACATATTAAAACAAAATACTCTAAATGTAATAGTTTTCAAGTTACAACTTATTTACTCAACAGCTACATTCTAAAAGTAGCTATTGCTTAGCTCTGCAATGAGCTACAGGTCTGCAAGTTCACTAGGTTATAGATGACGGAAAAGTAGGTGAATAACATATTCAAACAAATAATGTAAATGCAATAGTTTTTAAGTTATAACTGTTTTACTCAACAGTGAGAACATGAAAATAGCTATTGCTTAGCTATACCATGAGCTACAGGTCTGCAATTTCACTATGTTATAGCTGACTATAAAGTTGCTGAATAACATATTTATACAAATTTCTGTAAATACAATAGTTTTCAAGTTATAACTGATTTACTCAGCAGTGATAACTTCAAAATAGCTATTGCTCAGCTATGATATAAGCTACAGGTCTGCAAATTTACCACGTTATCCAAAAGTAGGTGAATAACATATTTAAAGAAAATACTCTGAATGTAATTGTTGTCAAGTTTTAACTGATTTACTCAACAGTGATAACCTCAAAGTAACTTTTACTCAGCTATGCAATGAGCTAAAGGTCTGAAATTTTTCTATTATTATATATATATTTTTATATTATTATTATAGCTGACCTCAAAGTGGCTGAATAACATATTTATACAAAATTCTCTAAATGTAATAGTTTTCAAGTTTTAAACTGATTTACTTAAAAGTGTGAACCTGAAAGCAGCTATTGCTCAGCTATGCAATGAACTACAGGTCTACAATGTTACTATGTTATAGCTGACCCGTAAGTAGGTAACATGTTTAAACAAAATTCTCTAAATGCAATAGTTTTCAAGTTACAACGGATTTACTCAACAGTGAGAACCTCAAAGTAGCTATTGCTCAGCTGTGTAATGAGCTACAGGTCTACAATTTTTCTATATTATAGCTGACCAAAAATTTGAAGAATAACATAATTAAACAAAATACTGTAAATGTAATATATTTCAAGTTACAACTGATTTACTCAATAGCTATATTTTGAAAGTAGCTATTACTCAGCTCTGCAATGACTGTTTTATAGCTGACAGAAAAGTAAGTGAATAACATATTCAAATAAAATACTGTAAATGCAATAGTTTTTAAGTTACAACTGTCTTACTCAACATTGAGAACCTGAAAATAGCTATTGCTCAGATATGCCATGAGTTACAGGTCTGCAATTTCACTGTATTATAGCTGATTCAAAAGTACACGAATACCATATTAAACAAAATTCTCTAAATGCAACAGTTTGTAAGTTACAAGCAATTTACTCGTGATAACATGAAAGCAGCTATTACTCAGCTATGCCATGAGCTACAAGTCTGCAGTTTTTCTATATTATAGCCGACTAAAAAGTTTCTTAATAACATAACTAGATTGGGCCAACTCGGCGCCAACATATCCCCAGACAGGTCATCACTCACGCCACAGGTTTTGATTGGGAATTTTTTAAAACATAATTACCCATTATTATATGAACTTCAGCACATCAATCTACTCTGTTTATATCTTCCCAAGGAAGATGGTGTATCCCCAGACGCCGAATACATAACTCAAATTATATTTTCAATCTTCCTGCAATGATAACTCTAGACCTATTTTCAAAGTATTTAAATGATTGATGATTGAATGTCCATTCTAAAATAATAATCCCAAAAGAGCATATCTGTTTCTATATTTGTTGACAAATAAAATATTATTTTTAACTCAACTCATCATACTTTTCAATCTTCCTTCAAAGTATTTAAATGATTGATGATTCAATGTCCATTCTAAAATTCATAATCCCAAAAGCGCATATCTGTTTCTATATTTGTTCACAAATAAAATATTATTTAAAAAAAAATTATTTATATTATTATTTTATTATATTATTATAGGGGGGCCACGGTGGCAGAGTGGTAACACTCTCGCCTCCCACCTCTGCGGCCGGGGTTCGATCCCCGTCATGGCCGTAAGTGGGAAAGCTGGTAGTTGCTTGCCGTTGGTCGGCAGTTTACAGTACAGAACCCTAGCGAACTATATGTACTGGTTTCCTCTGCCCTTCCAACTACCCGTCGTGATATGACCTGTACAGTGTTGAAAGCGACGTAAAAACCCCAAATAAACAAATATATGGGCTTATAAGTCACTTTAAATAGAGAGCTAATAACAAACAGAGCAAACATATTTTGAGGTAAGATACAGTAAATAAAGACAGCAATTCAATACATAAAAATTAACAATATAATTTACTTTTTCTTTCTTGCCACAAATCAAAAATAAAATTAATAACCATATTGACATTCATATGAGTTAATACCCTTGATAATTGATCTATTAATAATTCAGATTTATCTATATTTAAAATTTTGAAATATTTCATACGAATCAGCTCTAAAGCTGGACAAACACAAACAAAATGTATCTCATCTTCTACATCTTTTTTACACAGTTTACATGTTCTCTCAAAGAGATGGAGTGCTACAGCATAAATGGTAAACAAACAATCTATATAAAAGGGGTACTCAAATACAAAAAGAATTGAGAATTTTAAGTATGTGATTATCAACTGAAATGAGTTCATAACTGTAGGAGCTGTGTCAAAATTAACTGAGGCAAGTTGAATAAAACTGGGCTAGTTGAGGGTTAAAAATCCCCTAGTTTTACTACATACGGATATAATTTCATTAATATTGGGACTTAAAGCTCACTTAAAGTGTCCATTTTGTCTACTTGAATATGTTTAACCGGCGTTTAACCAGTTTCATTTTAAAAAGTTAAAAACTCAGCAAGCAGAGGTATAACACACAAAAATAAGTTCTTAAAAGACTAAGATAGCCATAACATTATTAATATTCAAAATTTAAATAGACAGGCATTTCCTTTTAAAAATTCAAAGATTTCAGCTCTATAACCCACATAGTTTGACAGTTACTGGGCTTTAAAGTGGCATAATGTCCATAAATTGGGTTTCTGTGGGCATTTTACAATTGTTAAAGAGACCTTAGCAATTAAACTACAGATCTGAAACTTTTGGGGGGACATACATAACAAACAAAAATTATATATAATACAGTTTAAGACTTGTCACACTAAGCATTTCCAAATAACAGGGCAAATTACGGAAAAAATGTCCAAAAAGGCACTTGGGCGAGTGTCTATGGCCCTCATACACAGGTTAAATGTCTACTAAAAACCTTGATTTTCGGCATATGTAAAAAGGACATAATAATGCATTCCCAGATGGGATTTCAGCTCCATCAATCACATAGTTTAACAGTCACAGGGCTTAAAGGTGGCAAAAAGTCCAAATATTGGGTCTCTGTGGGCCTTTTAGAGATCTCGATGTGGCTTTCAAATTAAAGCTTCAGACTTAAAATTTGTTACATACTAAGATTACACATAGAATATGTATCTAATAAAGTTTGAAACTTCTTAGACTTACCATTTCCAAGTTACAGAGCAAAATATGTGAAAAATGTCTTAAAAGGGTCACTCAGGTGGGTGTTTAAGGTCCTCATACACAGGTTAAATGTCTACTTGAAGCCTTGATTTTTGGCACATGTAAAAAGAACATAATAATGTATTCCCAGATGAGATTTCAGCTCTATCAGTCACATAGTTTAACAGTCACAGGCCTTAAAATTGGCAAAAAGTCCAAATACTGGGTCTTTATGGGGCCTTCTATAGACCTAAATGTGGCCTTCAAATTAAAGCTTCAGACTTAAAATTTGTCACATACTAAGATTACACATAGAATATGCATCTAATACAGTTTGAAACTTCTTAGACTTACCATTTCCAAGTTACAGGGCAAAATATGTGAAAAATGTCTAAAAATGGTCACTCGGGTGGGGATTTATGGTCCTCATACACAGGTTAAATGTCTTCTTAAAGCCTTAATTTTTGGCACATATATAAATAACATACTAATATCTTCCCAGATAGGATTTGAGCTCTATCAGTCACATAGTTTGACAGTCACAGGGCTTAAAAGTAGCAAAAAGTCCAAATATTGGGTCTTTGGGAGCCTTTTAGAGACCTCAATTTGACCTTCAAAATTAAAGCTTCAGACTTAAAATCTGTTACATACTAAGATTACACACAGAATATATATCTAATACAGTTTGAAACTTCTCAGACTTACCATTTCCAAGTTACAGGGAAAAAGATGTGAAAAATGTCTTACAAGGGTCACTCGGGTGGGTGTTTATGGTCCTGATACACAGGTTAACTGTCTATTAAAGGCCTAAATGTTGGGGCACATCTAAGAAAACACATAGATATATTCCCAGATGATATTTAACTTAGATGAGAGACATAGTTTGAAAGCTACAGTGCTTGAAAGTGGCAAAAAGTGCATAAATTGGGTCTCTGTGGGCACTTTTGAGACCTTAAGTCGACCCCTTTGGGTAAACCTACAGCCCTAAAATTTTCTACAGACAAGGATTACATATCAAAGTTATACCTAGCGCAGTTTGAGACTCATCAGAATTACCACTTCCAAATTATAGGGCAAAATATGTGAAAAGTATAGCAAAAAATCCCTAAGTGGGGGTATTTATGGGCCTCAAATACAATTTTCTCCTCAACTTAAAGTCATGATTTTCGGCACATGTACTAAGAACATATTAATGTGTTGTCAGGTAAAATTTCAGCCAGCTGAGCATCATAGTTTGTGACCTACAGGGCTCTAAGTGGCCAAAAGTCCAATTTCTGACCTTAAGGTGGCCATAAGTTCTTTTTTACTGGGAGTTTAAGGTCACCTTAAAATAGGGATCTTCCTTTGGGCATCCTTAACATGTGTACCAAGTTTGAAAAAAAAATATTAATTTGTTTTTGAGTTATCGCGTCCACAAGGAAATTTCTACGGCGGCGGCGGCGCGACGGACCTGAATCCAATATATCCCCGACTTTCGTCTGGGGATATAATTATACAAATATCTGTAATTGTAATAGTTTTCAAGTTATAACTAATTTACTGAACAGTGATAACCTCTAAATAGTTATTATTCATCTATGATATAAGCTACAGGTCTGCATATTTACAATGTGATAGCTGATCGAAAAGTAGGTGAATAACATATTTAAAGAATATACTCTAAATGTAATAGTTTTCATGTTCTAACTGATTTACTCAACACTGATAACCTCAAAGTAGCTATTACTCAGCTATGCAATAAGCTACAGGTCTGAAATTTTACCATCTTATAGCTGACCAAAAAGTAGCTGAACTAGAGGATCGCTCGCAAAAAAAAAAGATAATGTTTTTGCATAGCAAAAACAAAGCGTCCCGAAAAGGATATAAAGGTGAGTGCTAAAGTATTAAGAAAATGCTTCGTTTCTAGCCTTATACTGTTGTGGCAACCAAAGTCAGCGCAGTCTGCTCTATCTAGCACGGTTTTCAAGATATAAGCATTTTTGTGTTTTGCAAAAAATTCGAAAATTCAAAATGTCCGCTATATTTGGCGAGACAAAAATATTTTGAAAATTGGCATGGCTACTCTGCAGAGATACCCAGCAGGTCCAAAATTTTGTTGAGTTCACTCCATATAGCATGGTTTTCGAGATATAAGCATTTTTGTGTTTTGCAAAAACTTTGAAAATTCAAAATGGCCACCATTTTTGGGGAGACAAAATTTTTTGTCAAGACCACTGCCGTGGTGTGTATCTCCCGCCGAGCATTAAAGCAGAAGAAATAGCTTTTCCGAGATATTCACAATTTTTCATTTTCGTGTGTGAAAGGTCTTCCAAAAGTAGGTGAATGAGTTATTTGAGAAAAATTGGCTATCTGCAATACTATTAAGAGATAATTCACATTTACTCATTTTGAGTAGGTGAATAATTATCTATGGGTCTGAAACTTCACCAAGTGAAAGCTCTCCCAAAAGTAGGTGAATGAGTTATTTGAGAAAAATTGGCTATCTGCAATACTTTTAGAGATAATTCGCATTTACTCATTTTGAGTAGGTGAGTAATTAGCTATGGGTCTGAAACTTCACCATGTGAAAGCTCTCCCACAAGTAGATGAATGAGTATTTCATAAAAATTGGGTATCCGCAATACTTTTACAGATAATTAGCATTTACTCATTTTGAGTAGGTGAATAAATAGCTATGGGTCTGAAACTTCACAGAGTGAAAGCTCTCCCAAAAGTAGGTGAATGAGTTATTTGAGAAAAATTGGCTATCTGCAATACTTTTAGAGATAATTCACATTTACTCATTTTGAGTAGGTGAATAATTAGCTATGGGTCTGAAACTTCACCAAGTGAAAGCTCTGCCAAAAGTAGGTGAATGAGTTATTTGAGAAAAATTGGCTATCTGCAATACTTTTACAGATAATTCGCATTTACTCATTTTGAGTAGGTGAGTAATTTGCTATGGGTCTGAAACTTCACCAAGTGAAAGCTCTCCCAAAAGTAGGTGAATGAGTTATTTGAGAAAAATTGGCTATCTGCAATACTTTTAGAGATAATTCGCATTTACTCATTTTGAGTAGACGAGTAATTAGCTATGGGTCTGAAACTTCACCAAGTGAAAGCTCTCCCAAAAGTAGGTGAATGATTAATTTGAGAAAAAATGGCTATCTGTAATACTTTTAGAGATAATTCGCATTTACTCATTTTGAGTAGGTGAGTAATTAGCTATGGGTCTGAAACTTCACCAAGTGAAAGCTCTCCCAAAAGTAGGTGAATGAGTTATTTGAGAAAAATTGGCTATCTGCAATACTTTTACAGATAATTCGCATTTACTCATTTTGAGTAGGTGAGTAATTAGCTATGGGTCTGAAACTTCACCAAGTGAAAGCTCTCCCAAAAGTAGGTGAATGAGTTATTTGAGAAAAATTGTCTATCTGCAATACTTTTACAGATAATTCGCATTTACTTATTTTGAGTAGGTGAGTAATTAGCTATGGGTCTGAAACTTCACCAAGTGAAAGCTCTCCCAAAAGTAGGTGAATGAGTTATTTGAGAAAAATTGGCTATCTGCAATACTTTTAGAGATAATTCACATTTACTCATTTTGAGTAGGTGAGTAATTAGCTATGGGTCTGAAACTTCACCAAGTGAAAGCTCTGCCAAAAGTAGGTGAATGAGTTATTTGAGAAAAATTGGCTATCTGCAATACTTTTACAGATAATTCACATTTACTCATTTTGAGTAGGTGAGTAATTAGCTATGGGTCTGAAACTTCACAGAGTGAAAGCTCTCCCAAAAGTAGGTGAATGAGTTATTTGAGAAAAATTGGCTATCTGCAATACTTTTACAGATAATTCGCATTTACTCATTTTGAGTAGGTGAGTAATTAGCTATGGGTCTGAAACTTCACCAAGTGAAAGCTCTCCCAAAAGTAGGTGAATGATTAATTTGACAAAAATTGGCTATCTGCAATACTTTTAGAGATAATTCGCATTTACTCATTTTGAGTAGGTGAGTAATTAGCTATGGGTCTGAAACTTCACCAAGTGAAAGCTCTCCCAAAAGTAGGTGAATGATTAATTTGAGAAAAACTGGCTATCTGCAATACTTTTAGAGATAATTCGCATTTACTCATTTTGAGTAGGTGAGTAATTAGCTATGGGTCTGAAACTTCACCAAGTGAAAGCTCTCCCAAAAGTAGGTGAATGAGTTATTTGAGAAAAATTGTCTATCTGCAATACTTTTACAGATAATTCGCATTTACTCATTTTGAGTAGGTGAGTAATTAGCTATGGGTCTGAAACTTCACCAAGTGAAAGCTCTCCCAAAAGTAGGTGAATGAGTTATTTGAGAAAAATTGGCTGTCTGCAATACTTTTAGAGATAATTCACATTTACTCATTTTCAGTAGGTGAGTAATTAGCTATGGGTCTGAAACTTCACCAAGTGAAAGCTCTGCCAAAAGTAGGTGAATGAGTTATTTGAGAAAAATTGGCTATCTGCAATACTTTTAGAGATAATTCGCATTTACTCATTTTGAGTAGGTGAGTAATTAGCTATGGGTCTGAAACTTCACAGAGTGAAAGCTCTCCCAAAAGTAGGTGAATGAGTTATTTGAGAAAAATTGGCTATCTGCAATACTTTTACAGATAATTCGCATTTACTCATTTTGAGTAGGTGAGTAATTAGCTATGGCTCTGAAACTTCACCAAGTGAAAGCTCTCCCAAAAGTAGGTGAATGAGTTATTTGAGAAAAATTGTCTATCTGCAATACTTTTACAGATAATTCGCATTTACTCATTTTGAGTAGGTGAGTAATTAGCTATGGGTCTGAAACTTCACCAAGTGAAAGCTCTCCCAAAAGTAGGTGAATGAGTTATTTGAGAAAAATTGGCTATCTGCAATACTTTTAGAGATAATTCACATTTACTCATTTTGAGTAGGTGAGTAATTAGCTATGGGTCTGAAACTTCACCAAGTGAAAGCTCTGCCAAAAGTAGGTGAATGAGTTATTTGAGAAAAATTGGCTATCTGCAATACTTTTACAGATAATTCACATTTACTCATTTTGAGTAGGTGAGTAATTAGCTATGGGTCTGAAACTTCACAGAGTGAAAGCTCTCCCAAAAGTAGGTGAATGAGTTATTTGAGAAAAATTGGCTATCTGCAATACTTTTACAGATAATTCGCATTTACTCATTTTGAGTAGGTGAGTAATTAGCTATGGGTCTGAAACTTCACCAAGTGAAAGCTCTCCCAAAAGTAGGTGAATGATTAATTTGACAAAAATTGGCTATCTGCAATACTTTTAGAGATAATTCGCATTTACTCATTTTGAGTAGGTGAGTAATTAGCTATGGGTCTGAAACTTCACCAAGTGAAAGCTCTCCCAAAAGTAGGTGAATGATTAATTTGAGAAAAACTGGCTATCTGCAATACTTTTAGAGATAATTCGCATTTACTCATTTTGAGTAGGTGAGTAATTAGCTATGGGTCTGAAACTTCACCAAGTGAAAGCTCTCCCAAAAGTAGGTGAATGAGTTATTTGAGAAAAATTGTCTATCTGCAATACTTTTACAGATAATTCGCATTTACTCATTTTGAGTAGGTGAGTAATTAGCTATGGGTCTGAAACTTCACCAAGTGAAAGCTCTCCCAAAAGTAGGTGAATGAGTTATTTGAGAAAAATTGGCTATCTGCAATACTTTTAGAGATAATTCACATTTACTCATTTTCAGTAGGTGAGTAATTAGCTATGGGTCTGAAACTTCACCAAGTGAAAGCTCTGCCAAAAGTAGGTGAATGAGTTATTTGAGAAAAATTGGCTATCTGCAATACTTTTAGAGATAATTCGCATTTACTCATTTTGAGTAGGTGAGTAATTAGCTATGGGTCTGAAACTTCACAGAGTGAAAGCTCTCCCAAAAGTAGGTGAATGAGTTATTTGAAAAAAATTGGCTATCTGCAATACTTTTACAGATAATTCGCATTTACTCATTTTGAGTAGGTGAGTAATTAGCTATGGGTCTGAAACTTCACCAAGTGAAAGCTCTCCCAAAAGTAGGTGAATGATTAATTTGACAAAAATTGGCTATCTGCAATACTTTTAGAGATAATTCGCATTTACTCATTTTGAGTAGGGGAGTAATTAGCTATGGGTCTGAAACTTCACCAAGTGAAAGCTCTCCCAAAAGTAGGTGAATGAGTTATTTGAGAAAAATTGGCTATCTGCAATACTTTAGAGATAATTAGCATTTACTCATTTTGAGTAGGTGAGTAATTAGCTATGGGTCTGAAACTTCACCAAGTGAAAGCTCTCCCAAAAGTAGGTGAATGAGTTATTTGAGAAAAATTGGCTATCTGCAATACTTTTAGAGATAATTCGCATTTACTCATTTTGAGTAGGTGAGTAATTGGCTATGGGTCTGAAACTTCACCATGTGAAAGCTCTTCCAAAAGTAGGTGAATGAGTTATTTGAGAAAAATTGGCCATCTGCAATACTTTTAGAGGTAATTCGCATTTACTCTTTTTGAGTAGGTGAGCAATTAGCTATAGGTCTGAAACTTCACCAAGTGAAAGCTCTTTGGGATAGCTGCTCTGCAGAGATACCCTGAAGATAAAAAATTTCGTCGAAATCGCTCTATGTAGCACGGTTTTCGAAATATTAGCATTTTTGTGTTTTGCAATTTTTGCGCAAAAATTCGAAAATTCAAAATGGCCGCCATTTTTGGCAAGATAAAATTTTTTCGAAAATTGGCATGGCTACTCTGCAGAGATACCCAGTGGGTTAAAAATTTCGTCGAAATCGCTCTATCTAGCACGGTTTTCGAGATATAAGCATTTTTGTGTTTTGCAATTTTGCGAAAAATTCGAAAATTCAAAATGGCCGCCATTTTTTGCGAGAAATTTTTTGTTTGAAAATTGGCATAGCTACTCTGCAGAGATACCCTGTGGGTCAAAAATTTCGTCGAAATCGCTCTATCTAGCAGGGTTTTTGAGATATAAGCATTTTTATGTTTTGCAATTTTTGCGAAAAATTCGAAAATTCAAAATGGCCGCCATTTTTGGCGAGACAAAAATTTTTTTGAAAATTGGCATGGCTACTCTGCAGATATACCCTGTGGGTCAAAAATTTCGTCGAAATCGCTCTATCTAGCAGGGTTTTCGAGATATAAGCATTTTTATGTTTTGCAATTTTTGCGAAAAATTCGAAAATTCAAAATGGCCGCCATTTTTGGCGAGACAAAAATTTTTTCAAAATTGGGATAACTACTCTGCAGAGATACCCTGCGGGTCAAAAATTTCGTCGAAATCGCTCTATCTAGCACGGTTTTCGAGATATAAGCATTTTTGTGTTTTGCAATTTTTGCGAAAATTTCGAAAATTCAAAATGGCCGCCATTTTTGGCGAGACAAAATTTTTTTGAAAATTGGGAAAAGTACTCCGCAGAGATATCGTGCGGGTCAAAAATTTTGTCGAAATTGCTCTATCTAGCACGGTTTTTGAGATATAAGCATTTTTGTGTTTTGCAATTTTTGCGAAAATTTTGAAAATTCAAAATGGCCGCCATTTTGGGCGAGACAAAAATTTTTTGAAAATTGGGAAAACTACTCCGCAGAGATACCCTGCGGGTCAAAAATTTCGTCGAAATCGCTCTATCTAGCACGGTTTTCGAGATATAAGCATTTTTGTGTTTTCCTTATTTGGAAAATTCGTAATGATTAATTAATCATTAATTACTCGGCCATTTCTTGACCAATCAATGCCAAAATCTAATGATTTCCAGATTTTAATAGAATGAATGTATTTGCCAAGTTTCAGGTGAATTGATAAAATTCCTTTCAAGTTATCATCCGGACAAGCTTCCCCATCGAAAAAAGACATTTTTGGTCATGTGACCTCTCTGATTGGTTGAAATGTCACTGCAGCATATTCAAAAAAATTCCCCAAGGCTACTGCCTAAACCTGCTAAATTTGAAAAGAATCCGCCTAACGGTTACAGAGTTTTAAGGAAAACAAAATGCGGAGCCGGCGGAGCCGGAAGCTCTCCCATACACAAACAAGGGACGCTTAATAACATATTTATACAAAATTTTCTAAATGCAATAGTTTTCAAGTTACAAGTGATTTTACTCATTATGGAAGTTACTGAAAAGTCAAAAAGAAGCTATTACTCACTTAGCTATTGGAATAGACTCCCAAGTTACTCACCATGTTGTAGCTACGGAAAAAGTAGCTGAATAACATATTTTACAAAATGCTCTAAATGCAATACTTTTCAAGTTATAAGTGATTTAGTGCAAGATTTCAGGAATTTTAATATATCAAAAATTATTTTAAAAATTCATAAAAAAATGAAGAAAGATCCAGGCCTGATACTCACACAAGGGAATCTATTTGAAGCCTAGTATATATGTGCAAGATATGAGAAAAATCCCTGCAATAGTCAATGAGAAAATTGTGATAAAGTGTTGAAATTTTCACACTTAGGGTGGGGGTACCTTACTTGTAATGGTTCTAGTAAACAGACAAACAGACAGATCTGCATGCCTTGAACAATTTTTCATCCTTTTTTATACAAATTTCTGTAAATACGATAGTTTTCAAGTTATAACTGATTTACTCAGCACTGATAACCTCAAAATAGCTATTGCTCAGATATGCTATGATATAAGCTACAGGTATGCATGTCTCTGGGCCCTGTAGTTTTGGAGGAGAAGTCGCTCAAGCGGATGCAGACGTACACGCTGTAGAGTGACGACATAAAATAAAAAATAGCCACCCTCAGCAGGCAAGAACCCCAGCCCACAGGTACAACTAAATGGGCAACAACATTGAGATTTGGGAAACTCTTGGGAACAACTTCAATATGTAAATGTGTTGTGAGCTTTCCAGTGACAGGCTTGCATGATTTGGTCCACCGATTCCCCACCATAAGAGGCCTTAGAGGCTGCGAAGGCCCTGATGTCATGTGCTTTAACTTGGACCAAGTCCAAGGCTTGTTGGTCTGCTTAATAAAATAGGATAGTTTGTTTAAGCCAAGAAAGCGAGTCTGATGTATGAGGTATGTCCTTTTCTGAAGGAGATAAAGAGAAGGGATCGAGACCCTCTTAGGTCTTTGGTTCGATCCAAATAGTACCTCAGGGCCCGCACCAGACACAAGGTCCTGTCTTCTTTGAATTGTCTATCTACAATGGTAGTTAGGGCAGGAATTGTCACCGAGACACACTTTGAGAACCTTCTCCTGCTAGTTGGTTTTTGGCTATAAAATCTGAGTGGGGAACAAGGCAACCTTTTCCCATTGGCCTAGATTCAATACTTTGTTCGCAACCCAGGCATGGATTTCTCTGCGGTGCTTGCCGGAGGCCAAAGCTAGCAAGAAAGCAGTTTTGAGAGTAAGATGTTTGAGGTCTGTGTCTTTCATAGGCTCAAAGGGTGCTTCGGTGAGCTCATTAAGTACAACAGAGAGGTTCCTTTTTGGAAAATTCCTGGAATTTTTTGGACAATCCCTGTGAAAACTGGAGAGTAACCTGTTAAGGTCTGAGCTTTGGGAGATATGGTGCCCAGCTGGGCCCAGGGTGTCAACAATAGCAGTCCTATAACCATCAATGGTCAAAGAGCGCCTGTTTAGGTCTTGGTACAGGTACATGAAAAAGTCTGAGACTTGTTTCACAGAGGGTGTAGAGAAATCCACCGAATTTTCTCCGCACTATTTTTCAAATAGGGCCCACTTTGATTTATAGATGGTTCTTGATGATGACCTCTGAGGGGCAGCAATTCTCTCTTCCACCTCCACAGAGAAGCCTTGTTCTTGGAGTTGTCCACTCCTAGACACCAGGCGTGGAGGTTGAGATGCTGATCAAATTGATCATATACATTTGTAATATATTGTTTAACTGTGATTCCTTTGGATAAATTCAGGGGTGGGCGTGAATTGGTACCCGGGCGTGAATTGGTCCACCACCACTAAATGACTTGGGGGGTCAAAACGGCAGTGAACATATGTATGTAATGGGTAGCAAGTTGTGGTGGCCAGACATTGGTAGCGAGTTGCTGTAGTAGCCAGTTGTACGTCCCAGGAAATGGGCCTTAACACTGGTGTTACCGTACTGCTGTGCTAGCCTTACGTCTTGATGATTCGTGAGTTTTAACGTTTTAGTTAAGAGCTTATTTCAAGTATAAATATTTGATTTTGCAGCAATTTGGATGTGTTTTATAAAACTATAAATACCAAATCACCATTTTATGTTATAAAAAGTGAAAATAGATGCTCTTATATCCAAGAAAAACGGCCATACTCGAATCAACAAGACCCTCGAATCAAGGATACTTGACTATTGCTGTGAAACACATAATTGTGGGACTGTTTGAGAAGGGTTGTTAACACTGGTAGCTGGAGTGGGATCTCTGTTGAGAGCTGCACTAAGTCCCAAAACCAGGGCATCCCTGGCCAGCTTGGGGCTATTACAATGATCAGGCAATTGCATTGTCTGATTTTTTTTGGATAACCCTGTGAAGGAGAGCAGTTGGAGGGTAAGCATAAGCTGTGAGACCCGACCAGTGTATGTTTAGAGCATCTATGTCCCAAACATTTTGGTCTGGGACTGGAGACACGTACTTTGACAGTTTGTGGTCCAGACAAGTGGCAAATAGATCTACATGAGGGGTGAACCACTTGTCACAGATCTGTTTGAACACCTGCAGATGCAGTTACCATTCTGTTGACTGGATGTGGTTCGACCTGGACAGTAGGTTGGCCATCACATTCAGACACCCTGGAATGTGTATGGCTTTTAATGTTATCTTGTAATGATGGCACGAGGTCATGATTTTCCACAGGAGAGCACACATCTCCGCCGAGTGTGTTCCTCCTTGTTTGTTTATGTAGGCTACTACTGTTGAGTTGTCCGTAGTAACCAGCACTGTTTGGTTTTGACACTGGTCCTTGAACCTTTGAAGGGCCAGAGAATCCACCTTCAGCTCTAGAACATTTATGTGTAGCCTTTTTTCCCCTGTCTGACCACAGACTCTTTGTGGAGGTTTGCTCTAAGTGAGCGCCCCAGCCTTTGTTTGAGGCGTCTGTAAGGAGTTAGATACTGTGGTCTTTGGGATGAAGGTCTGCACCTTTCATCACGTTTGTGGGATTTTTCCACCACTCTAGGTGTGCTGAAATGGTTTCTGTCCAAGGAAGGAGGTTGTCCAACGACTGAGGATATCTCCAGTGCTCCTTGAGGTGAAACTAAAAGGGCATCATGTGAAGGCATCCCTCCAGGATCATCTTCTCCGTTGAGGTGAGCAATCCAATTAGCGACATCAAACATCTTGCAGTCAAAACATGTATTTGACTTGAGACGTAGGATCGTAGTTTGAGCCATCTCTCTTGAGTGGATTTTACAAGGGCTGAATCTAGATGGTATTCATAGCCCATGAACGAAAACACCTGAGTAGATTTTAGTTTGGATTTCTCCTGATTTATTATCCACCCTAAAGACTGAGTCAGGTCTACCACTGTCCGAGTGTTCACTTGGGCTTCTTCCTGAGACTGGGCCCTGATCAGCCAAGGTCCAGGTACTAGTGAATCCTGATTCCCTTTGTGAGTCATCAGCTTCACTTCCTTTACAATCATTGTATAGACCTGTGGGGCTGTGGCCAGTCTGAAAGGAAGGGAGGTGAACTGGAACACCTGTGACCTGTGGCAAAACCATAGGTACTTCCTTGAGTTTGGGTGGATGGGGATGTGAAGGTAAGCGTCTGATAAGTCTATCAATGTACTCTGGTGTTTCCATCTTGAACCTTTCTACAAGTAGAAAGGTGTTTAGCCTGCTTAGGTCTATCACTGGCCTCCACCTTTGGCAAGGCTTGGGGACTAGAAACAGGCGACTGTAAAATCCGGGAGATTTTACATTTTCCACCCTTTCTATTGCGTTCTTTGACTGAAGACTGGATGCAACAGGCAAGAGCTTGTTCTTTGTGAAAGGCCTTGAAGCCTGATCGAATTGGGGAGGTCTGACCATATTTGGTTTTGAGATGAATGGCAGAACATAGCCATTGGTGATAATGTTTAATACGCTGTCTGAACATTTATTTGCCAGTCTCTTCTGAAAGAATGGAGGCGACCTCCTACCGGTGGACTGAGGGAGGCTTAGTATTGAGGAGTCATTTGGGGTAAGGGTTTCCACACCCTCGTCCCCTGGGCTGTCGAAAATGACCTCTGGAGCCTCTGTTGTTTGGTTTTCCCCTGACTGAGGAAAACGATTGATTACTGCTTTGGGAGTAGTTGCCCCCATAGGGGCGTTTCCTGTAGGAGCCTCTTTTCATGTTGTGGGGACCACGAAAGGGCTTGTTTTGATAGGGTGCAAATCCCTGTGATTCTTTAGAGGTGCCTTTTTGAGGAGGAAGTCTTCTCCCTCCTTTACTAGTTGAGACTTGAACAATGAGGAAGGCCAAAATGGCGAATTCCTCAGTTCTTGACCCCTAAGTGTGGTTGTAAGAGGGTCATTTTGGCCTCGTGCCTGTGCAGGCCAGTGTTGCCCATAGTATAGAGTTCCCTCTGGAGTATATGGGCCAGAGATTTACTTAGGCAGGCAAGAGCTCTTTGTTGAATAAGAATGGTCTTATTCAGAATCTCAAAATAGTCATAGGCATTGTCATAACCATGCCTGGCTGCTTTTTCAGGATTGGCACCTTTTTGAATCTGAGTTTTGACCTTTTGAAAGGTCAATTTCAAACTGTTGACACTTCTCCATGGGGTGTTACAAGAAGAAGAAGTTTTAGCAAAAGCAGCTGTGACATTGATAGTAGAGAGATTCTGCCTAGCCTGATGTTCCAGTTCCTTAAGAAATGGTAGGGGAACTTTGCCCATAGGGGCTCCAGAAGGCTTGAGAGAGATACAGATTTTCGAAAAATCTGTGTTTGATTCTTGCATTTTATCTTCAAAGCAAGACTGTCCCACCTTGTACCACTTTGCAGTGGAGGGAGGGGATTTTATGTACTTTCCCTCAGGTAAACTAGAAATAGGAAGCCCTGTAAAAGGAGAAAGTGGAACAATAGAGAAATAGGCAGATTGCAAACAGAAAAACACATTATCATGTGTAATGTCCACCCAGGATGCTTGGAAACACTACAAGTCATTTAATGAAAAGATGAAAATGTAACTATCTGGGGTCAAAAATTTCAACAAAGTCGCTCTATCTTGCACAGTTTCCAAGATAAATGTGTTTGTGTGTTTTACACAGAAATTCAAGATGGTGGCCAAAACTGGCGGGAAAATGATTGACTCTGCTGACACCCTAGAGGGTCAAAAATTTCTACGAAATCGTTCTATCTCACACCGTTTCCAAGATAAATATGTTTATGTGTTTTACGCAGAAATTCAAGATGGCTGGCAAAAATGGCGGGAAAATTATTTTTGGAAAAAGCCGCCAGTAAACTCTGGGGATGCCCTAGCGATAAAAAATTTTGACCAAATCGCTGTATCTCACACCGTTTCCCAGATAAATGAGTTTTTACGTTTTATGCAGAAATTCAAGATGGCCGCCAAAAATGGCAGGAAAACAATTTTTGGGAAAACTCGCCAGTTGACTCTGGGGATACCCTGCACTGTTTTCGAGATATTTAGACTTTTTTATTTTCCGCTAAAATCCAAGATGGCCGCCATAAGTTGCGAAGATTGAAATTCTTCTCTTTTCAATAAGACACCCTTGTACTACCGAGTGGGCCAAAAATTCACTCGCTCTATCTCTTACAGTTACGGAGATATTTACACTCTTTTATTTTCCACTACAATCCAAGATGGCCGCCAAAAGTTCCTAAAATTGTAATTCTTTGTTTTTACCCAGGATAATCTTCTATTACCTTTGGGTCAAAATCGCTCTATCTGTAACGGTTTCTGAGATAAAAGCAAATTACTCAAAAGAAGTATTGACAAGAGGGTCACAGATGCCCCAAAAGGCGGGTTGCGCAGGCAGAAATAAGATTAGCAACTGCTGTAATTACATTCAGAAAAGAAGGAAAGAAATGTTAGGTTACCCAGTTAAGGTGAATAAGACGTGCTAAGAAACGTAAAACTTGTAATCTAGGTTACATAATTGTATCTATGCTATAAACGGACAAACGAAAGGGCGGAATTACACCAACTTAGCAACTTAGCTATGATGGTGATGCATCTCCCTGTCAAGTTTGAATTCGACTGGACAAAGCGTTTTCGAGTTAGAATCCAGAAATGGATGGACAGAAAAATGGACAAAAAACAGACAAACGGACAGGAAAACGGACAAACAAACAGATGGAATTGCACCAATTTCGAAAGGAACCTAGCTATGATGGTGATCTGTATCACTGTCAAGTATGAATTCGATTGGACAAAGTGTTTTCGAGTTGGAGTCCGGAAACAAAAATGTGGACAAACAGATGGATGGACAGACAAACGGACAAACAAACACACAGAATTTCACCAATTTCGAAAGGAACCTAGCTATGATGGTGATCTATCTCCCTGTCAAGTTTGAATTCGATTGGTCAAACCGTTTTGGAGTTAGAGTCCAGAAACAAAAATGTGGACAAACAGACGGATGGACAAATGGACGAAAAACGGACAAACGAACGGACGGAATTTCACCAATATCAAAAGGAACCTAGCTATGATGTTGATCTATCTCCCTGTCAAGTTTGAATTCGATCGGACAAACCGTTTTTGAGTTAGAGTCCGGAAACGAAAAATGTGGACGGACAGACGGACGTCGGACACATCAATCTAATAGGCGGGTTGGTTACACGCAACCCGCCTAAAAATAGCCATTAAAGTACCTAAATGGCTATTACTCACTTACTTAAAGAGCCATCAGTCCCAAATACAATACCAAGCGAGCTATAGACATAACAATCTTATATTCCCAATTTTACTGAAATAACTTGAATCATTTTCCCTTTAATGCACAGAAACCAACAGGTACTGAAAGTAGCTATACTTGGGTATTACTCAAAAAGCAAAATAGCTACAACAGCTCAAAGCAATCCCAAGCAAGACACTGACCCAATAATCCTGCATACCAAATTTGGTGAAGATAGCTCTAATACTTCTCCTTAAAATGAGAAGTAATGTGTGACGCCGGAAAAAGCAAAAATAATAAGTGGAAGACCTAGGCATAGTTTCCCTGGGGTCAGGGAGATCTAAACTATGCCTGAAGGTATCCACTTCTTTAGCATATTGAGAGGGTAAGTCAGCCATGGCTACTTCCCTATAGAAAAGGGGATCTGGGTCATGTTGAGGTTGGTCCAGTTCAGAAGGGGCCCTAGCGGGTTGAGTAGACCATTTCTTGTGAGCAGAGGACTGATCCTCCTCTGAGGATGACGACTGAGAAAGATATTTGGCCCGAACCTTGTGTTTGCCCGAATGTTTTTTGGCTCTGGCCAAACACACCTAGCTGTTCGGGTTATTCAGATAGATCTGACTGGTGATCCGAACCCCGGTTTGGATCTGAGCCATGTTCGGACCGAGCATCTCCGAACTGTGGAGTCAGAGAAGGACCATATATACATATCCAATGCCATGGCTTAATCATTATGTTAATGAGTGTTCGGAGCAGAGTTTGGGGGCAACTTATCAGACTGTTTACTGGGGCCAGGCTTTGAAGCAGAAGTGAAGCTCTGATCCAACTCCACTGTTTTAGCAGACTTTTTCATAGACTGCATTTCATCTCTGACAGACTTCATTGCTTCAAGCATAGAAGCCTGGAAAACCCCCATTTGTTGAAGTTGGATGTTAAATCGAGTACCCAGGGATTTCTCAAGTTTAGACTCAATCTTTTGTTTTAAAGCTGTACCTGGGGTTGGTGGGAGTTTTAGCTTGAGATTTTTATGACAAAGCCTCAAAACGTAGGGGTTGGGGACATGGAGGTGAGGCAAATAAATTGTCAGCAGCACCCTGAAGGTCTGCATGTGAGCCAGAAAAGGACTCCACATCCTCATCTCCCAAAATATCCAAACTGTCATCTTTGGATGAGTCTGTTACCTTCTGTTTTCTAACATACCTATGCCTGTTTTTTATCTTAAGAATTTTCTCTTTGGAGAAACCTGAACAGATTTCACACAGCTTTTTAAAAGTAACACAGGGACCATCTCCCTTGTTTGCTTCTCTACAGGCAGGAAAATAATTGTGAGAATCAAAGGGTAAACAGAAATGACGACATTTGCTGGATCTGGGCTTGTCTTTGCTTGCTTGGTGGGAAGACATTTTTACAGCAATAAAATCCGTGCAAGCCGAACCATAAAACTCACAAGAAATACTTATCCTGTCCAAGTCAGACTTTCACAGAATAGACTATAACATTTTTAAATCTAAAATTTAATATTATTCTGTTAGATCGAATGGCCATAGATTATTTTAAGATGAATTGACAGATATTTAGCAAAACATTATATCGTAGCCCATGGACTGTTTAATCAACCAGTTTATTTAAGAACTGAAAAATTTATTAAACAGCCTATGATTGTGAATTGCTAGTTATTTAAAGTTTTTTTCTTATCCTTGAAAAATATTTGCTTAGAGATATTAGCCCAACCTATAATTTGCACAGGTAGTTTTTATTCTCAAACTGGGGGCCAGTGACAGAGTGGCAACACTCTCACCTCCCATCTCTGAGGCCGGGGTTCCGTTCCCGGCCTCAAGTGGGAAAGCTGGTAGTTGCTTGCCGTTGGTTGACAGTTTACAGTACGGAACCTTGGCCAACTACATGTACTGGTTTCCTCTGCCCTTCCAACTACCCGTCGTGATATGACCTGTAGTGTTGAAAGCGACATAAAACCCCAAATAAATATATAAATTATTCTCAAACAGAAATAACATTATTAACTATTTTACCTATATTTTAATCTCTTTTACTTCAGTATGCATTGATAGGATTAGTCTGAATTCATTTATCATTCCAAGAAAGTTTATATGTTTGACAATTGGAGTGTCATTGTTTATTGTTAAACCATTCCTTTGAACTTGATTGTTTTACTTCTGGGGAGTGATCAGGATTACATTGTGATTTATCTATTTTTTCAAGACTCTTTTTAAGTTGATTTGTTTGACTATGAGCTGGACTTGTTAACTGGATTAGTGTTAAGATTTACCTTTGTCCCAGCATTACTTTTGAACTTCACTTGTTTAGTTAACAGAATTAAATAGGTACTGTTGTAAGATTGTTTTAAATTATTTTATATGTTTAAAGCAAAACAATTAACATAATCATAACTTTTAAAACCTAGGTTCTTAAGCAAACAATTACTGATGTTTAACCGAATAATTAGTGCTATTTAAAAAAGGCAATTTGCATTTTTTTGTGAAAATAAAGTGCTGTTTATAAAACTTTGTTAATTTTATAATATGAATCACCCATAAAATCACATATGATCTGTCCCCCTTAAAGGTTTGACAAGATTAAGCCTATTTGTATTTTGGTATCACTTTGATGATGATTTGTTTCACATTATCATTGAGGTATTCCTATTATGCACTTCACCCACCCCAAGTGAAACAAATCAGCATCAACAGAATGTTGAAACAATAGCCACAAATTCTATTAAGAAATCATCCCAATATAGACAAACAAGTTAACATCAAAGGAATATTGTAATGCTTCTCAGGGCTCAGGAAACACAATTAATTTTAGTTTCTGCAATTAAACATTGTTGAGCTTTGATAAAAATTTAACATATTTTTTTCAAAATAAAAAAAGAATTTATGGAAAAAAACAAACTTCTGTACAAGGGACAGTCAACAGTCAAGGAGACCAATCATAATGTCATCTTTTTCAAGATAATGTAAAATTTCCTTTCATTTGCACATGTTTGTAAATATTTCTTATCATACCCAGAGTAAAATTCTTCTTGAATTTTATTATCTTAAGCTGGGTTAATATGTTCTAGCCCATCTTAAGATAGGCTGCCCAACTTAGGATCCTGATTCCTAAGTTGGGCTCCAACAGGGATATTATACTTTTATTTTCTATTTAACAATTTCTTCTTTGGTTAAGAGGATTATTGGTGTGCAGATGGATAGACTGGAACAGTGTGGGGAATAAAGTATTGATTTTTTTTGTATGAACAATACTTTAAAGGTGGCAAAGTTTTGGTAAAGGCTTATTTTTGGCTTAAGGATAAAGTATGCATTCTTCTGGTAAGTGAAATTTATGTTTTGGTATTTTGTTATAATGTGGCCAATGTAGAGAATAATATGTTGTTGATGCTTATAATTGTATGAATGGTAAATTAATTCTAAAGAAACCTTCCTGTGAGTAAGCCTAATCAATGTGTCAAGTTTAACTGATGTTAGTTGAACAGTAAGTCAATTGGGGCTGAAAACCCATTTTTACTGTAAGATGGCCATAGGTGGACAGAAAATAAGAATGTCCTTTTTGGCATCCTTTATAAGTGTGGCGAGGCTCATGTCACGGATCCGTGAATGCAAATTAATAGGCTTGTGTCATGGACCCATATTTTATTGTCACAGAAATAGAAGTGGAAGCTTTGATGAAGATCAAATATTTTAAACTTGAGAACTCACGGCCATAGCACCCAACTCAGAACTATTCATGAGAAGATACGAGGTCATGGATTTCCCTTGGGTTTTCTAGCAATATTTTATCAAATGGATGACTCTATCAAGATCAAATACTTTAAAGTCGAAAACTCACGGCGAAAGCATTCAACTCATTAATATTCATGAGAAGATATGAGGTCACAGATTTCTCATGGGGTTTTGTAACAATATAGAAACTAACAATAAAATCAACCAATAAAATCATTTCCCGACTCACGGCGAAAGCATTTAACTCATTAATATTCATGAGAAGATAGGAGGTCTCAGATTTCCCTTGGGGTTTTCTAACAATATAGAAACTGACGATAAAATCAACTAATGAAATCATTTCCCGACTCACGGCGAAAGCATTCAACTCATTAATATTCATGAGAAGATATGAGGTCACAGATTTCCCTTGGGGTTTTCTAACAATATAGAAATTAATGATAAAATCAACCAATAAAATCATTTCCCGACCTTTAGCAAGAAAGTTACATATCAGGACGTCCCGTGATTTAACCATTGCATAAAATAAATTATGCAAATTTCCAAATGCACCAACGAAAACACTCACATCCGTGAATAGTGATTCTGTGACACAAGCCTATTTATTTCCGTTCACGGGTCCGTGACATTAGCCACTATGTTATAAGTGTGCAAATTTAACTTAGGTCAGTAGATCAATAAAATAGTTGGAGGCTGAAAACCCCCTTCTATTACTGTCAGGTGGCTATAACTTCATTCATATTGGGGCATTAAGTTGACCATAAAATAACAGTGTCCCTTTTGCCATCCTTTATAGGTGTGCAAAGTTTAACTGGGGTCAATTGAACAATAAGATAGTTGGAGGCTGAAAACTCCCTTATTTCACTTTAAGGTGGCTACAACTTCATTCATATGGAGAGTTTAAGGTGGCCATAAGTATTTTTTCATCTATTTTAATACCAGTGATAAATAATTAGGTATAAAAAAAAAGGAAAAACAAAGGAGCCAGAGGATTTTATTCCAATTTGATGACTTTAAGCAGGCCATAGGTCCATTAACATTTCGAGTTTTTAAAGTCGCCATAAAGTCAGGATATTCCTTTGGCAAATCATAATATGTGCCAAGTTTGGTTGAAAAAGTGAAAAACTAAGTGAACTGGAGGGTCAAATCCCGCCTTTTTGACACTAAGGTGACCTTAAGGTTGCAGATACAGGACTGAAACTTGTGAAAGATTATCAAAATCTAGCTGAATAACTTATTCAAACAAAACGCCGAAATCATGCCCGTTTTTGAGATATGGACAAAGAACCCATTTTTTTTTAAATTTACGAAAATCAAACACCTCCCATTCAGGCATCTATGGTCCGATTGATCAGAAAATCCTTTCCAACCTGTGGATATAGGTCTAGAATGTACCTGGTAAATTTTATAGCACTGGTGTGTGTGGTTTTTTTCCGAAACACGATGACGGGTGGTTTTTGAAAAATGCTTAAGGTTACCTTAATTAAAGTTTAAGGTCACCTCAAAGTTTCCCAAAATTTTTTCCCACCCCTATAGTTTTAAAGAAAGAGAAGAAGGAAAGAAAAATTTGAAAGTTCGAGAAGTTTTTCAAGGGAGACCATAATCCGGCGGCGATCAGTCGAACTTACGTGAAAACAAATAAGCGCCCCTGACAGGCCGCTTAATTACCTCAGGCAAGCTTTCCTAGCCATTTACATTTTGTGCAAATCTGACACAGCTAGCTGCAATATTTGAAATTTTAGAACATATCAATGATTTTCGAGCAATCAACTATGGCGGCCATGGTGTTTTTAAAAATAAGTACCAAATTTTTTGCAGAGATGTTTTCACAGCCATAAACATTCTCTGCAAATTTGATGAAGATATCTGAATGAGATATAAAGCTTGATTTAAAAATGTGACAAACACACACATGCACACACACACATGTAAAAGCATTTCATAATCTCCCAACCCTGGCCTTGGCCAGCGGGAGATTAAAATGCAACTGTAGTTACATTGGTTTAATAGTGCCCTTTTTCAATTAAGAAGTTTAAGACTGTAGATCCTGTTTTGGTTAAGATATCCTGAAAATTTGGTAAAAGTCCATACATCGGTTTAGGCTGTGGAAAAAGTGTTGCCATGGCAACAGCTGTTCCCAGATACCCCCCAAAAACTAATCAGCTCTTGATCCTCTTGGGGTAAACATAACCTGAAAAGTTGGTGAAAATCTATGCATAGGTTTAGGCTGTGGAACACTCCTTAGCTCATGTGATCCTGTAGGGACTGGTTATAGTGAGACAGAACAAACTATACAGCACACCCTGAGGACCAGTTACATCCACAAGCCAAATTTGAATTTAAGCTGGCAAGCCATTTTTGAGATACTGTTCGGAATAGAAAGTATGACGCCGGACGACGGTGCAACAAAATGAGGTGACAAAGCAATCCCTATGTGCCACACAGCGTAAATGCTGGTGACACAAAAAAGTCATGTTCTAAATATATTTGTGCATATTGAAGGTTGGTGAAAATCAGATTATGAAATTTAGCACCTGACTTCTCACAATGGGATTTTTCTGATTTGATTAAGAATATAACTGGAAAATAACTTTCACTCAGAAGTGATACATTGTACATTTACATTTGTATTAACTTAGTCAACAAAAAAAAAAAAAAAAAAATCAAGGGCCAACTTTCACAGCATTTATTTTTCTCTGTAACAACTAACTATAAATATCTAGAGATAATTGTGAAAAAAAAAAAAAAAAATTTTTTTTAAAAACATTAAAACATATCCATCACATTAACTGATCACAACAGTTAATGCATTAAGAACTAGATTGGGCCAACTCGGCGCCAACATATCCCCAGACAGGTCATCACTCATGCCACAGGTTTTGATCGGGAATTTTTTATGTAAGCCATTTGTTGTATGCCATAAATCTTGGGAAAAGTTATATGAACTTCAGCACATCAATCTACTAAGTTTATATCTTCCCAAGGAAGATGGTGTATCCCCAGACGCCGAATACATAACTCAACAGAGCATATTTTCAATCTTCCTGCAATGATAACTCTGAACCTATTTTCAAAGTATTTAAATGATTGATGATTGAATGTCCATTCCAAATTAATAATCCCAAAAGAGCATATCTGTTTCTATATTTGTTGACAAATAAAATATTATTTCTAACTCAACTCATCATACTTTTCAATCTTCCTGCAAAGGGTGACTCTGAACCTATTTTCAAAGTATTTAAATGATTAATAATCCCAAAAGCGCATATCTGTTTCTATATTTGTTCACAAATAAAATCTTATTTAAAAATTATATATTATTTATATTATTATTTTATTATATTATTTTTAGAATTTGCATTGTTTTTCAGTTATTCATTTCCTCAATTCCTATATATGTGGTCCATATATATGCAACCTAAATATGTGACACAATCTCAGTTCTGACTCCCCTTTGTCTTATTAGATAATGAAGCAAACCCCATCTCCCAACCCCACCCCTCTCCCCTTCTCCACACCTCTCTCACTGTTACAGAAGATCTGCAACCCCACTGAAAAGTCTGGTTCTTTGTTTCTCATTTGATATCATTCAATACCTTTGTTTATTTAGTGTCACTCAATAGCTGGAGGTCCCAGAGGTGGATGGGGGGTGGGACTAAATACAGCACAAATGGTAAACAAACAAAAGGGGTAATCAAATACAAAAAGCTCAGTTAATCTTATCACTAAAATCAAATCAAATATATAAATAAGGAATTCCAACAGGAAAATTATATACCTCCAGAATTAAATATAAACTAGATTGGGCCAACTCGGCGCCAACATATCCCCAGACAGGTCATCACTCACGCCACAGGTTTTGATCGGGAATTTTTTAAAACATAATTACCCATTATTATATGAACTTCAGCACATCAATCTACTCTGTTTATATCTTCCCAAGGAAGATGGTGTATCCCCAGACACCGAATACATAACTCAAATTATATTTTCAATCTTCCTGCAATGATAACTCTAAACCTATTTTCAAAGTATTTAAATGATTGATGATTGAATGTCCATTCTAAAATAATAATCCCAAAAGAGCATATCTGTTTCTATATTTGTTGACAAATAAAATATTATTTTAACTCAACTCATCATACTTTTCAATCTTCCTTCAAAGTATTTAAATGATTGATGATTCAATGTCCATTCTAAAATTCATAATCCCAAAAGCGCATATCTGTTTCTATATTTGTTCACAAATAAAATATTATTTAAAAAAAAATTATTTATATTATTATTTTATTATATTATTTTTAGAATTTGCAAATTGTTTTCAGTTATTCATTTCCTCTATACCTGTATATGTGGTCCATATATATGCAACCTAAATATGTGACACAATCTCAGTTCTGACTCCCCTTTGTGTTATATGTAATGAAGCCCACTACCTCCCACCCCCACCCCTCTCCCCTTCTCCACACCTCTCTCACTATTACACAAGATCTGCAACCCCATTGAGTTCTTTGTTTCTCATCTGATATCATTAAATACCTTTGTTTATTTAGTGTCACTCAATATAGCTGGAGGTCCCAGAGGTGGGGATAAATGGTAAACAAACAATCTATATAAAAGGGGTACTCAAATACAAAAAGAATTGAGAATTTTAAGTATGTGATTATCAACTGAAATGAGTTCATAACTGTAGGAGCTGTGTCAAAATTAACTGAGGCAAGTTGAATAAAACTGGGCTAGTTGAGGGTTAAAAATCCCCTAGTTTTACTACATAAGGATATAATTTCATTAATATTGGGACTTAAAGCTCACTTAAAGTGTCCATTTTGTCTACTTGAATATGTTTAACCAGTTTCATTTTAAAAAGTTAAAAACTCAGCAAGCAGAGGTATAACACACAAAAATAAGTTCTTAAAAGACTAAGATAGCCATAACATTATTAATAATCAAAATTTAAATAGACAGGCATTTCCTTTGAAAAATTCAAAGATTTCAGCTCTATAACCCACATAGTTTGACAGTTACTGGGCTTTAAAGTGGCATAATGTCCATAAATTGGGTTTCTGTGGGCATTTTACAATTGTTAAAGAGACCTTAGCAATTAAACTACAGATCTGAAACTTTTTGGGGGACATACATAACAAACAAAAATTATATATAATACAGTTTAAGACTTGTCACACTAAGCATTTCCAAATAACAGGGCAAAATACGGAAAAAATGTCAAAAAAGGCACTTGGGCGAGTGTCTATGGCCCTCATACACAGGTTAAATGCCTACTAAAAACCTTGATTTTCGGCACATGTAAAAAGGACATAATAATGTATTCCCAGATGGGATTTCAGCTCCATCAATCACATAGTTTAACAGTCACAGGGCTTAAAGGTGGTAAAAAGTCCAAAGTCGATGTGGCTTTCAAATTAAAGCTTCAGACTTAAAATTTGTTACATACTAAGATTACACATAGAATATGTATCTAATAAAGTTTGAAACTTCTCAGACTTACCATTTCCAAGTTACAGAGCAAAATATGTGAAAAATGTCTTAAAAGTGTCACTCAGGTGGGTGTTTAAGGTCCTCATACACAGGTTAAATGTCTACTTGAAGCCTTGATTTTTGGCACATGTAAAAAGAACATAATAATGTATTCCCAGATGAGATTTCAGCTCTATCAGTCACATAGTTTAACAGTCACAGGCCTTAAAATTGGCAAAAAGTCCAAATACTGGGTCTTTATGGGGCCTTCTAGAGACCTAAATGTGGCCTTTAAATTAAAGCTTCAGACTTAAAATTTGTCACATACTAAGATTACACATAGAATATACATGTAATACAGTTTGAAACTTCTTAGACTTACCATTTCCAAGTTACAGGGAAAAATATGTGAAAAATGTCTAAAAATGGTCACTCGGGTGGGGATTTATGGTCTCATACACAGGTTAAATGTCTTCTTAAAGCCTTAATTTTTGGCACATATAAAAATAACATACTAATATCTTCCCAGATAGGATTTGAGCTCTATCAGTCACATAGTTTGACAGTCACAGGGCTTAAAAGTAGCAAAAAGTCCAAATATTGGGTCTTTGGGAGCCTTTTAGAGACCTCAATTTGACCTTCAAAATTAAAGCTTCAGACTTAAAATCTGTTACATACTAAGATTACACACAGAATATATATCTAATACAGTTTGAAACTTCTCAGACTTACCATTTCCAAGTTACAGGGAAAAAGATGTGAAAAATGTCTTATAAGGGTCACTCGGGTGGGTGTTTATGGTCCTGATACACAGGTTAACTGTCTATTAAAGGCCTAAATGTTGGGGCACATATAAGAAAACACATAGATATATTCCCAGATTATATTTAACTTAGATGAGAGACATAGTTTGAAAGCTACAGTGCTTGAAAGTGGCAAAAAGTGCATAAATTGGGTCTCTGTGTGCACTTTTGAGACCTTAAGTCGACCCCTTTGGGTAAACCTACAGCCCTAAAATTTTCTACAGACAAGGATTACATATCAAAGTTATACCTAGCGCAGTTTGAGACTCATCAGAATTACCACTTCCAAATTATAGGGCAAAATATATGAAAAGTATAGCAAAAAATCCCTAAGTGGGGGTATTTATGGGCCTCAAACACAATTTTCTCCTCAACTTAAAGTCGTGATTTTCGGCACATGTACTAAGAACATATTAATGTGTTGTCAGGTAAAATTTCAGCCAGCTGAGCATCATAGTTTGTGACCTACAAGGCTCTAAGTGGCCAAAAGTCCAATTTCTGACCTTAAGGTGGCCATAAGTTCTTTTTTACTGGGAGTTTAAGGTCACCTTAAAATAGGGATCTTCCTTTGGGCACCCTTAACATGTGTACCAAGTTTGAAAAAAAAATATTAATTTGTTTTTGAGTTATCGCGTCCACAAGGAAATTTCTACGGCGGCGGCGGCGGCGGCGGCGGCGGCGGCGGCGGCGCGACGGACCTGAATCCAATATATCCCCGACTTTCGTCTGGGGATATAATTATCAAACCACAAGAACAGATTTATAATAATAAGTCAGAATTGAGAATTTTAAGAATGTGATTATCAACTGAAATTAGTTAGTAACTGTAGGAACTGTGTCAAAATTAACTGAGGCAAACTGAATAAAACTGGGCTAGTTGAGGGTTAAAAATCCCCTATTTTTACTACATAAGGGTATAATTTCATTAATATTGGACTTATAGCTCACCAGAAAATAACAGTGTCCATTTTGCCTACTTGAATATGTTTAACCAGTTTCATTTTAAAAAGTTAAAAACTCAGCAAGCAGAGAGATAACACACAAAAATAAGTACTTAAAAGCCTAAGATAGCCATAACATTATTAATAAAAATTTAAATAGACAGGCACTTCCTTTGAAAAATTCAAAGATTTCAGCTCTATGACCCACATAGTTTGACAGTTACAGGGCTTTAAAGTGGTATAATATCCATAAACTGGGTCTCTGTGGGCATTTTACAATTGTTAAAGAGACCTTAGCAATTAAACTACAGAGCTGAAACTTTTTGGGGGACAAACATAACAAAAAAAAACTAGATTGGGCCAACTCGGCGCCAACATATCCCCAGACAGGTCATCACTCACGCCACAGGTTTTGATCGGGAATTTTTTAAAACATAATTACCCATTATTATATGAACTTCAGCACATCAATCTACTCTGTTTATATCTTCCAAGGAAGATGGTGTATCCCCAGACGCCGAATACATAACTCAAATTATATTTTCAATCTTCCTGCAATGATAACTCTAAACATATTTTCAAAGTATTTAAATGATTGATGATTGAATGTCCATTCTAAAATAATAATCCCAAAAGAGCATATCTGTTTCTATATTTGTTGACAAATAAAATATTATTTTTAACTCAACTCATCATACTTTTCAATCTTCCTTCAAAGTATTTAAATGATTGATGATTCAATGTCCATTCTAAAATTCATAATCCCAAAAGCGCATATCTGTTTCTATATTTGTTCACAAATAAAATATTATTTAAAAAAAAATTATTTATATTATTATTTTATTATATTATTTTTAGAATTTGCAAATTGTTTTCAGTTATTCATTTCCTCTATACCTATATATGTGGTCCATATATATGCAACCTAAATATGTGACACAATCTCAGTTCTGACTCCCCTTTGTGTTATATGTAATGAAGCCCACCAGCTCCCACCCCCACCCCTCTCCCCTTCTCCACACCTCTCTCACTATTACACAAGATCTGCAACCCCATTGAGTTCTTTGTTTCTCATCTGATATCATTAAATACCTTTGTTTATTTAGTGTCACTCAATATAGCTGGAGGTCCCAGAGGTGGGTGGGGGGAATCCGGGTGGGGGATGCATAAATGGTAAACAAACAATCTATATAAAAGGGGTACTCAAATACAAAAAGAATTGAGAATTTTAAGTATGTGATTATCAACTGAAATGAGTTCATAATTGTAGGAGCTGTGTCAAAATTAACTGAGGCAAGTTGAATAAAACTGGGCTAGTTGAGGGTTAAAAATCCCCTACTTTTACTACATAAGGATATAATTTCATTAATATTGGGACTTAAAGCTCACTTAAAGTGTCCATTTTGTCTACTTGAATATGTTTAACCAGTTTCATTTTAAAAAGTTAAAAACTCAGCAAGCAGAGGTATAACACACAAAAATAAGTTCTTAAAAGACTAAGATAGCCATAACATTATTAATATTCAAAATTTAAATAGACAGGCATTTCCTTTTAAAAATTCAAAGATTTCAGCTCTATAACCCACATAGTTTGACAGTTACTGGGCTTTAAAGTGGCATAATGTCCATAAATTGGGTTTCTGTGGGCATTTTACAATTGTTAAAGAGACCTTAGCAATTAAACAACAGATCTGAAACTTTTTGGGGGACATACATAACAAACAAAAATTATATATAATACAGTTTAAGACTTGTCACACTAAGCATTTCCAAATAACAGGGCAAAATACGGAAAAAATGTCCAAAAAGGCACTTGGGCGAGTGTCTATGGCCCTCATACACAGGTTAAATGTCTACTAAAAACCTTGATTTTCGGCATATGTAAAAAGGACATAATAATGCATTCCCAGATGGGATTTCAGCTCCATCAATCACATAGTTTAACAGTCACAGGGCTTAAAGGTGGTTAAAAAGTCCAAATATTGGGTCTCTGTGGGCCTTTTAGAGATCTCGATGTGGCTTTCAAATTAAAGCTTCAGACTTAAAATTTGTTACATACTAAGATTACACATAGAATATGTATCTAATAAAGTTTGAAACTTCTCAGACTTACCATTTCCAAGTTACAGAGCAAAATATGTGAAAAATGTCTTAAAAGGGTCACTCAGGTGGGTGTTTAAGGTCCTCATACACAGGTTAAATGTCTACTTGAAGCCTTGATTTTTGGCACATGTAAAAAGAACATAATAATGTATTCCCAGATGAGATTTCAGCTCTATCAGTCACATAGTTTAACAGTCACAGGCCTTAAAATTGGCAAAAAGTCCAAATACTGGGTCTTTATGGGGCCTTCTAGAGACCTAAATGTGGCCTTCAAATTAAAGCCTCAGACTTAAAATTTGTCACATACTAAGATTACACATAGAATATGCATCTAATACAGTTTGAAACTTCTTAGACTTACCATTTCCAAGTTACAGGGCAAAATATGTGAAAAATGTCTAAAAATGGTCACTCGGGTGGGGATTTATGGTCCTCATACACAGGTTAAATGTCTTCTTAAAGCCTTAATTTTTGGCACATATATAAATAACATACTAATATCTTCCCAGATAGGATTTGAGCTCTATCAGTCACATAGTTTGACAGTCACAGGGCTTAAAAGTAGCAAAAAGTCCAAATATTGGGTCTTTGGGAGCCTTTTAGAGACCTCAATTTGACCTTCAAAATTAAAGCTTCAGACTTAAAATCTGTTACATACTAAGATTACACACAGAATATATATCTAATACAGTTTGAAACTTCTCAGACTTACCATTTCCAAGTTACAGGGAAAAAGATGTGAAAAATGTCTTATAAGGGTCACTCGGGTGGGTGTTTATGGTCCTGATACACAGGTTAACTGTCTATTAAAGGCCTAAATGTTGGGGCACATATAAGAAAACACATAGATATATTCCCAGATGATATTTAACTTAGATGAGAGACATAGTTTGAAAGCTACAGTGCTTGAAAGTGGCAAAAAGTGCATAAATTGGGTCTCTGTGGGCACTTTTGAGACCTTAAGTCGACCCCTTTGGGTAAACCTACAGCCCTAAAATTTTCTACAGACAAGGATTACATATCAAAGTTATACCTAGCGCAGTTTGAGACTCATCAGAATTACCACTTCCAAATTATAGGGCAAAATATGTGAAAAGTATAGCAAAATATCCCCAAGTGGGGGTATTTATGGGCCTCAAACACAATTTTCTCCTCAACCTAAAGTCGTGATTTTCGGCACATGTACTAAGAACATATTAATGTGTTGTCAGGTAAAATTTCAGCCAGCTGAGCATCATAGTTTGTGACCTACAGGGCTCTAAGTGGCCAAAAGTCCAATTTCTGACCTTAAGGTGGCCATAAGTTCTTTTTTACTGGGAGTTTAAGGTCACCTTAAAATAGGGATCTTCCTTTGGGCACCCTTAACATGTGTACCAAGTTTGAAAAAAAAATATTAATTTGTTTTTGAGTTATCGCGTCCACAAGGAAATTTCTACGGCGGCGGCGGCGGCGCGACGGACCTGAATCCAATATATCCCCGACTTTCGTCTGGGGATATAATTATATATAATACAGTTTAAGACCTGTCACACTAAGCATTTCCAAATAACAGGGCAAAATACGGAAAAAAATGTCAAAAAAGGTCACTTGGGTGAGTGTTTATGGCCCTCATACACAGGTTAAATGTCTACTAAAAGCCTTGATTTTCGGCACATGTAGAAAGGACATAATAATGCATTCCCAGATGGGATTTCAGCTCCATCAATCACATAGTTTAACAGTCACAGGGCTTAAAGGTGGCAAAAAGTCCAAATATTGGGTCTCTGTGGGCCTTTTAGAGATCTCGATGTGGCCTTCAAATTAAAGCTTCAGATTTAGAATCTGTCACATACTAAGATTATACATAGAATATATATGTAATAAAGTTTGAAACTTCTCAGACTTACCATTTCCAAGTTACAGAGCAAAATATGTGAACAAGAGGAGAGTGCCCGTGAACAGGCACTGTGTCAGCTGACTGAGTGTTTTTGATTTGTGAAGGTGATTAGAGGACAGAATAATTATCAGGAAAAGGGCTGTACAGAAATACAGTAAATGGTAACTGAACAGCAAGTTCGAAAGAAATTCCGAAGCTGACAGAAGAAAAGGATAAAAAAGTTGTGCCCTGTAAATAGTATTATGAAGGAAAATAACAAGGTAATTGTTTAAGTGTAAAAAATAAGTTAAAACATATTTAAAGAAATACTACAAATGCAATATCCTCGTTCGACCTTGAAGAAGGGGTCCAAGGTCAAATCTAACCACACAAATACATTCCCAGCCCATGATTTCCTATGGTTTACCATTCCAAACCTCTAGGACCAATTATAAATGAGTTATAAGCACTTTTAAGCTTGGCTGTCCTCATTTGACCTTGAAGGAGGGGTCCAAAGGTCAAATCTGACCATACCAAAAGATTCCGAGCCAATGATTTCCTATGGGATGGTTTACCATCCCAAATCTCTGTCACCAATAATAAGCGAGTTGTAGGCACTTTCAATTTTCGCTATCCTCAATTGACCTTGAAGGAGGGTTCCAAGGTCAAATCGGACCATATCAACAGATTCACAGCCCATGATTTCCTGTCTGTTTACCATCCCAAACCTCTGGGACCAATAATAAGCGAGTTATAAGCACTTTTAAGTATGGCTATCCTTGTTTGACCTTGAAGGAGGGGTCATTGAAGGTCAAATCTGACCACACCAAAAGATTCCCACCCCATGATTTCCTACAGGTTGGTTTATCATCCCAAACCTCTAGGATCAATAATAAGGGAGATATAAGCACTTTTCATGACTGACAAAAAACACCTGTGGCGGCCATCTTGTTTCTCAAAATGAGGCCAAAAATATTCCCAGACAACATTTTATGGTTATTAATATATACTGCAAACTTAAGAAAGCTAGCTATAATATTTTTTTTCATCAGAGCAGTAATGGTGAAATCTCTCTCTACACACTGCGGCTATCCAGTGGATACAATGATTTACTCAGCAGTGAGAACCTGAAAGTAGCTATTGCTCAGCTATGCCATGACATAGAGGTCTGCAATTTCACTATGTTATAGCTGACCAAAAATTCTGTGAATAACATATTTAACAAATTACTCTAAATGTAATAGTTTTCAAGTTACAACTGATTTACTCAACAGTGAGAACCTCAAAGGAACTATTACTCAGCTATGCAATGAGCTACATGTCTGAAATTTTACTATGTTATAGCTAACCCAAAAGTAGGTGAACAACATATTTAAGCAAACTACTGTAAATGCAATAGTTTTCAAGCTACAACTGATTTACTCAATAGTGAGAACCTGAAAATAGCTATTGCTCCGCTATACCATGAGCTATAGGTCTGTAATTTCACTATGTTATAGCTCACCCAAAAGTAGGTGAACAATATATTTTAACAAAATACTCCAAATGCAATATTTTTCAAGTTATAGCTGATTTACTCAACAGTCAGTACCTGAGAATAGCTATTGCTCAGTTGTGCCATGAGCTATAGGTCTATAATTTCACTATGTTATAGCTGACCCAAAAGTAGCTGAATAACATATTTGCACAAATTTCTGTAAATGCAATAGTTTTCCAATTATAACTGATTTACTCAACAGTGAGAACTTCAAAGTAGCTATTACTCAGCTATGAAATGAGCAACAGGTCTGAAACTTCACTATGTTATAGCTGACCCCAAAATAGGTGAATAACATATTGAAACAAAATACTCTAAATGCAATAGTTTTCAAGTTATAAGTGATTTACTCAACAGTGATAACCTAAAAGTAGCTATTACTCAGCTATGCCATGAGCTACAGGTCTGAAATTTTACTATGTTATAGCTGGCCCAAAAGTAGCTGAATAACATATTTATACAAAATTCTCTAAATGCAATAGTTTTTAAGTTACAAGTGATTTTACTCATGATGGAAGTTACTGAAAAGCCCAAAAGTAGCTATTACTCACTTAGCTATTGAGACAGACACCCAACTTACTCACCATATTGTAGCTATGAAAAAAGTAGCTGAATAATATATTTTAACAAAATGCTCTAAATGCAACACTTTTCAAGTTATAAGTGATTTACTCAACAGTGATGACCTAAAAGTAGCTATTACTCAGCTATGCCATGAGCTACAGGTCTGAAATTTTACTATGTTATAGCTGACCCAAAAGTAGCTGAATAACATATTTATACGAAATTCTCTAAATGCAATAATTTTCAAGTTATAAGCGATTTACTCAACAGTGATAACCTAAAAGTAGCTATTACTCAGCTATGCCATGAGCTACAGGTCTGAAATTTCACTATGTTATAGCTGGCCCAAAAGTAGCTGAATAACATATTTATACAAAATTCTCTAAATGCAATAGTTTTTAAGTTACAAGTGATTTTACTCATAATGGAAGTTACTGAAAAGCCCAAAAGTAGCTATTACTCACTTAGCTATTGAGACAGACACCCAACTTACTCACCATATTGTAGCTATGAAAAAAGTAGCTGAACAACATATTTTCACAAAATGCTGTAAATGCAACACTTTTGAAGTTATAAGTGATTTAGTGCATGATTTCATGAATTTTAATGCATTAAAAATTATTAAAAAAATTTATTAAAAAAAAAGTAAGACAGATCGAGGTCTCATACTCACACAAGAGAATCTACCTCTGGCCTAGTACATATATGCAAGATATGAGAGAAATCCCTGCAATAGTCACTGAGAAAATTGTGATAAAAAGTTGAAATTTTCATACTTTTGGTGGGGGTACCCCCCTTGTAATGTCTCTAGCAAACAGACAGATTTGCATGCCTTGAACAATTTTTCATCCTCGATAGATAAGGTATCTTTTAAAAAAAACAGCACGTCTCTAGGCCTTGTAGTTTTGGAGAAGAAGTTGTTCACGCGGACGCATACGCCCACGCCGCAGAGTGATGACATAATGTCAGCTGACTGACAAGTCAGCTGACATAAAAATGTCTTAAAAGGGTCACTCGGGTGGGTGTTTATGGTCCTCATACACAGTTTAAATGTCTACTTGAAGCCATGATTTTTGGCACATGTAAAAAGAACATAATAATGTATTCCCAGATGAGATTTCAGCCCTATCAGTCACATAGTTTAACAGTCACAGGGCTTAAAGGTGGCAAAAAGTCCAAATACTGGGTCTTTGGGAGCCCGTCAGAGACCTCAATGTGGCCTTCAAATTAAAGCTTCAGACTTAAAATTTGTCACATACTAAGATTACACATAGAATATGTATCTAATACAGTTTGAAACTTCTCAGACTTACCATTTCCAAGTTACAGAGCAAAATATGTGAAAAATGTCTAAAAAGGGTCACTCGGGTGGGGATTTATGGTCCTCATACATGGGTTAAATGTCTATTAAAGGCCTAAATTTTGGAGTACATACAAGAAAAACATATTGATATATTCTCAGATGATATTTCACTTAGATGAGAGACATTGTTTGAAAGCTACAGTGCTTGAAGGTGGCAAAAAGTCCATAAATTGGGTCTCTGTGGGCAATTTTGAGACCTCAAGTCGGCCTAACAGGTAAACCTACAACCTTTAAATTTTTCACAGACAAGGATTACATATAAGAGTTACACCTAGAGCAGTTTGAGACTCATCAGAATTACCACTTCCAAATTATAGGGCAAAATATGTTAAAAATCTAGGAAAAAAGTCCCAAGTGGGGTCTTTATGGGCCCCAAACACAATTTTCTCCTCAACTTAAAGTCTTGATTTTCGGCACATGTACTAAGAATATATTAATGTGTTCTCAGGTAAAATTTAAGCCAGATACGCCTCATAGTTTGTGACCTAGAGGGCTCTAAGTGGTCAAAAGTGCAATTTCTGACCTTAAGGTGGCCATAAGTTCTTTATTATTTGGAATTTAAGGTCACCTTAAAATAGGGATCTTCCTTTGGGCATCCTTAACATGTGTACCAAGTTTGAAAAAAAAAAATTAATTGGTTTTTGAGTTATCGCGTCCACAAGGAAATTTCTACGGCGGCGGCGCGACGGACCTGAATCCAATATATCCCCGACTTTCGTCTGGGGATATAATTAGTCAACTCCAAGATTGGAAAATAAATTGTACTGATATGTTTATGAGAAGTTAAATTTTTACTGTGAAGCAATATAGACATATAAACCCTGTTGCTTAAAATTTATATCTACTGTGACAAAGAGAAAAAGACTGTAAAAATTGATTTAACTGACATAAAAATTTCCACAGACTTGAATCACACTGTAAAATAATGAACATCTTGTTCTTTACAGAAATGATAAAAAAAACCAACATTTTACTTTAAAACTCACTGACACCAAATTTTTTACTGGATTTAAAAAAGACTCTAATTGTCCAATTAAAAAAACTCCCAATTGTCCAATTAATTTTGTACCAGAATAAAGTTCTATTTGCAGCAATAAATCTCTTTAATAATTTTCAATAGCATCAGGGGTATCTTGGAAATCCACTTTGTAAATAATTCTATACTGGATTAGAAATATGACACTCTGTTAAGAATTGCTACAAAAAGTATCTGGTTAACAGAATATACTGTGTAATGTCCATCCTGTGAATGTGTTAAACTAATGTGATCACAACTGACAAATATCAATTTAAGATGGCTTTAAAACTTCTCAATGGAATTAAAATTTCAAAACTATATTTTGCTCTTTCCAGTTATCAGAGATTTTTCCAATTAATGATTTGTTGATCATGTGACTCAAATGCAGCAAAAAATAAAATAACATAGACATAGCCAGTAGTCAACTCATGGTTTAAAAATGCTTGGATTTTTGATATCAGCAAGTTTTCTGAAATAGATTTTTGGGTCATGCTACTAGGATGGCCAAATATTGAAACTTTGGCTTTTGACTTAAAGTTGCATCTTAGACACTGCGGTTTCCAGGTAACTGATTTTTGGGGCATGTCATGCAAATGTAGCCAAATTAGAAAAATTTACTTCTACAAAAGACATGCACTGTAGAAACTGCAGAGCCCCAGCAAAGCCAAAACCTTACTTAAATTCACTCTACCTAGCACCTATTTTCAAGATACTGGCCATTTATGAAAACTTAAAGTTGGTGTTTTACTTCTCCTTCAAGACACAGGGACATACTGGGACAGGCCCTCAGCATTTGCAACTTGTTGAGTTGAACCCACACAGAGATAACAGCCTATGATTAGATGCCATATTTGCTGCAAACCAGGCCCCTGAGGATCTCCGAAACTTAAACTATATAAAAATGCTCATGACATCTGGTATTTTTGGTCACAGTGAACCCCCAAAAGTGACTTGGGCTGAAATTTTGACATCAAAATAACAAGTGAAATTAGCTGTTTCTGATATACTTTCCTTAAAACAGGGAAAAAAGTAAAACAACAATCTTTCCATCTCCAAGCAAGGTGAACATAAATATGCTATGTAAAAATTCATGCTGCAGGAACTGCAGTATTTGTTTGCACTCTGAACACATAGAATATGTCTTTAAAAGATGCAATAATAAATGCATACTGATAGACTGCCTGGTGATATACAAGAGAGACAGCTAAGCTTTACAAATAAATAAATAAAACAAAAAAAAAAAAAAAGAATTCTCCAATTGAAAAACAATGTACAGAGCTATGTTTTGAGTATTTATAAAAGACTAGACTTGTTTCATTAATAAAAATGATCTTCAGCTAAAGAAAATCAACACTACAGTTTCTCTGCCAGCAACATGAATGTATCTTTCATAAATCTATTTTTGTAAGTTTTTTTGTTTTTTTTTATTGTGGTTGACAGTGTGACACAGTCACTTGAGTAATTTTTAACCATTCTTAAATAGTTAACAAATTGTTTATGAGAAATATATTTGAACAAAATTATATAACAACTTTCTTGTGCTATTACATTTCACAAAATGTGAGAAATATGTGCAACAATATGGTCTACAAAATCCAATATCAGTCATGTTACAAAAGTGATATATAAATTCTGTATAAATTTTTAAACACAAAAACACTTGCCAACAATAACATCTGAACATTCTTCCCCATTCTATGAAACAATTTCAAACAGTCAAGCTTTAAGGTTTATATTGCATTCATACAAACACCGAAAAAATAACCTGAAATACTAACAAACATATACTTCATAGAAAAAGAGTTCAAATGACATAAAATGTATGTATGCTACAGGTACTAAAACATTTAGACTAGACGGCATTTTGATTTACACAAAATTTCACATGAAATTAGTTCAAATATACTTTATATACAAGTACAGATTTACAATTTTTGAAACTTGACTTTAGTTGGTATAGCTGAAGCATACCATAGGATAGCAAACTTGGTCCTGTGGTCCAGCTCACTGGATACCACGGTTCCCAAAGAGGCTTCAACAAGAGGAAAAATTCCCAGAATTTAGAGGTGTTCTGGCATTTATATAAATGAGGACATTACAAATAACAAACTTTACACATTTGAAAAATAACAATATTTAATATTATTCATGGTCCCAATGTTGTTGCATAAGAGAAAACACAGCTCTTTTCTCAACATCCCAAATTATAGCAAAAATAAGTTACAAGTTTAGATTATTCAGTGCCATGCCTTTTGCCTGGCAGTCAAAGCATGTGTGGATAGTTTTCTTCAATATCATCCAAATACTTGCTGGTGTAATGGAATCTACCATTTACAATCTCATGCAGGAAGGCATTATGGACTAGTAGGGTGGTGCAATATGATTAAGGGTCTATCAACATAACAGCATATTTCACATAGTGCAGAAACCTTTCCTCACAGACAGCCATCCTATTTTCCGTGGTGTGAAAGTTTATAAATTTAAACTTTATTGAATTTAATAACTCTTGCTTTTTTGGCTGTTGACAAATTGTTCAAAAAGAAACTAACTGCTAAAAGAATAGTTTCTTTTAAATTGTTTTTATTACATTTAATAAAATGGTGCAATAAAAATGTTCACAAAATGCAGTGGAAGTGCTGCAACTTTGGTCACCTCAAAAAGAGACAAGCTTTATAAATGTGACAAAAAATGCATGCAAGACAAGATCAATACTTCTGTTTAACGTATGTATGTGCAGGTAATTTTCTGGGCTAACTTTTGAATGAATTCGTTTTTACATTAAAAGTGGCATTTTTATATTACTGTAATTTTTTAATACACAAAGACTACTGGTTTAAATCACTGTTACATATTTGTTAGTTAAATGCTTGTAGAAGTATTTTTTAAAAATGTAATTCATTCAAAACAATGCTGATGTATTTCTACGACTGTGGCATCCACAGTGTCCTCATATATAACTTCTAAGTATTTTTTTTATGTCTCGATAGACTGGTGTATCTCTGTTGCTAAGGGAGCAATATCTACCAGTACTTATGGCAGTGGGAGAGCGTATTGATTTATAAATTTATTTTTGAAATTACTGGTAGATGTATCTTGAAGAGAAACTTTGGTAGTGAAATTATAAAATAAATGAAAAATAGGAAACAAATCTTGAGAATATAACTGATGCAAGCAAAACAGTCCAATTACGTGTAAAAAAATCCCTTGTCCTTTGAAGGTAAATAAATACACGTGGCTTTCAGTTTACAGTTATAAATTGCCTCATTCTTCACTCAGTAGCTGTTATATTGCACACTATAAAAATATAACCTGTCCTCTCACTGCAGCTTTGCAAAGCACGCCGAAATATGTGTGTGTGTGTGTTATCTTGTATATAGATTACTATATAGATATTTAGACAGGCATAAACGTGCTAGCCTTGCTGTGTGACATAGTTCAACACATTTGTAAACATTGCAAAGAAGTCTGCGTAGCAACGAATATGCTTTCTATGCATACCTCCTAGCATGGATTACACTAACTAAATATATGTTGTTACGTTGATAGCCCCTTAAGAAATCCTTGTATAATGAAATCCAATACTGATTTTATGAGATATGAGGATGTTGTTGACAACTTAGATGGTACAAAGTTTCAACAGCTTTAAACTATATGTGATGCCTCTAAACATAAAATTTCATCTGATACTGTTCAGTACTTCTGCTATATATTATATTATATTTCAATATTGCAATAAAATAGAGGTTTTCCTGCAGCAAGTGAAAGCTCCTTATTTAACTGTAGTAATGACGGGTTATTTTTAAACTGGTGATTTCAATGGCAAAATTACACCACTTACATCTAATTTTATACAGAATTTTAAATTTTAATAAGAAAATGTAGACAAAATTTAACTGTGAGAATAACAGTATATTTGTATTTAGTATTGAACCAGAATAATGAGGACTTCTGCTATTATGAACAAAATAGAATGAATTAAAGATAAACAAGCTTATACAGCGATACAACACAATGACAGTTGTACTTAATTAAATTAATAAAAAGTACACTACACAATACACATAAAATATTATTTCATTTTACATTTCGAAAGTGGTTTGATTTGAGACTGAATATAAAGGAAAAGCCTTCCTATTTACAATGCCAAAAAGGTGTTCATTTATTACATTAAGAGACTTATTTTTCGAAATATTTTGATAAAATCTCAGTTTAATTTAAAACACATTAAGATATGTACCTTATAAGCTTGGTCTTAAAAATGTGCATGTAGTTATCACAGTTGTGGGTACCACATAATATGAAGAATGGTACAATATACATAAAAAACACACAAATTGTTTTAATAAAACAAAATCTCAACAATTACCAGTGGAGTAGCACCTTGTTCAGTTAAATCTCAGGGATCCAGGAACATATTTTTAATTTTAAATTATCACAAATTCCAAAGCCAGACAGACACTGCTGCAAATTTCAATAAAAAATGGCCTTGATAAACGTTTAATAATTTTTTTCTGTTTAAAAGTGAATTCTATTTAAAACATTTTTACTTGAAAGGTTTTGATTACAAAAGGCTCTTGATATATTAAATAACAAAGGACTAGATACAAATTCATGTCACTTATAAACAGTAATTGACTAAACCTTCTTTTCACAAATTAATAGCTGCCCCAAAGTTTTACTTTCTTTTCTGTTTTCTTTGACTTTTCCCCCTTTCTTCAATGATCCAGACAAATTGTGTCTATTTTAATAACTAGACTAAGGACGCATCTGTGGCCAGATGCTGGATGTATCCACCGACAAAGGCCAACTAACATAGTTTAGAAGATAAACAGCATTTTTCGTTAATAAGAAAGCTAAAAGCACTTTTAAGTTTGGCTACCCTTATTTGACCCTGTAGCAGGGGCGCAAGGTGAAGTCTGACCACATCAAAAGATTCGCAGCCCATGATTTCCTATAAGTCGTTTTCACATTGCAAACCTCTAGGACCAATAATAAGCAGGAGGGGCCCAAGGTGAAATTTGACCACATGAAAAGATTTGCAGCCCATGACTTCCTCTAAGTTATTTTCATATTAATGAGTTATTTGAGAAATACTGGCTATCTGCAATAATTCTAGAGATAACTCGAATTTACTCATTTTCAGTAGGTGAGTAATTACCTACGGGTCTGGAACTTCACCATGTGAAAGCTCTCCCAAAAGTAGATGAATGAGTTATTTGATAAGAATTGGATATCTGCAATACTTTTAGAGATAATTAGCATTTACTCATTTTGAGTAGGTGAATAATTAGCTACAGGTCTGAAACTTGACCAAGTGAAAGGTCTCCCAAAAGTAGGTGAAGGAGTTATTTGACAAAAATTGGGTATCTGCAATACTTTTAGAGATAATTTGCATTTACTCATTTTCAGTAGGTGAGTAATTACCTACGGGTCTGAAACTTCAAGTGAAAGCTCTGCCAAAAGTAGGTGAAGGAGTTATTTGAGAAAAATTGGCTATCTGCAATACTTTTAGAGATAATTTGCATTTACTCATTTTCAGTAGGTGAGTAATTACCTACAGGTCTGAAACTTCACCATGTGAAAGCTCTCCCAAAAGTAGATGAATGAGTTATTTGATAAGAATTGGATATCTGCAATACTTTTAGAGATAATTCGCATTTACTCATTTTGAGTAGGTGAATATTTAGCTACAGGTCTGAAACTTCACCAAGTGAAAGGTCTCCCAAAATTAGGTGAAGGAGTTATTTGACAAAAATTGGCTATCTGCAATACTTTTAGAGATAATTTGCATTTACTCATTTTCAGTAGGTGAGTAATTACCTACGGGTCTGAAACTTCACCAAGTGAAAGCTCTCCCAAAAGTAGGTGAAGGAGTTATTTGACAAAAATTGGCTATCTGCAATACTTTTAGAGATAATTTGCATTTACTCATTTTCAGTAGGTGAGTAATTACCTACGGGTCTGAAACTTCACCAAGTGAAAGCTCTCCCAAAAGTAGGTGAATGAGTTATTTGAAAGAAATTGGCTATCTGCAATACTTTTAGAGATAATTCACATTTACTCATTTTGAGTAGGTGAGTAATTACCTACAGGTCTGGAACTTCAGCATGTGAAAGCTCTCCCAAAAGTAGGTGAATGAGTTATTTAAGAAAAATTTGCTATCTGCAATACTTTTAGAGAAAATGCAGAATTACTCATTTTTAGTAGGCAAGTAATTTAGCCAGAGGCCTAATTTAGACATAAAGGCTACCAATAGAATACTGTGGTGCACCCTCTAATATACCTTGCAAACTTGAGAAGGCTAGCTATAATATTTTTTTTCGTTAGAGCGGTAATGGTGAAACCTCTCTACACACTGCGGCTATCCAGTGGATACAATGATTTACTCAACAGTGAGAACCTGAAAGTAGATATTGGTAAGCTATGCCATGACATAGAGGTCTGCAATTTCACTCTGTTATAGCTGACCAAAAATTATGTGAATAACATATTTAACCAAAATACTGTAAATGTAATAGTTTTCATGTTATAACTGATTTACTCAACAGTGATAACCTCAAAGTAGCTATTACTCAGCTATGCAATGAGCTACATGTCTGAATTTTTTCTATGTTATAGCTGACCCAAAATTAGGTGAACAACATATTTAAGCAAAATACTGTAAATGCAATAGTTTTCAAGTTACAACTGATTTACTCAATAGTGAGAACCTGAAAATAGCTATTGCTCAGCTATGCCATGAGCTATAAGTCTGTAATTTCACGATGTTATAGCTGACCCAAAAGTAGGTGAACAACGTATTTTAACAAAATACTCCAAATCCAATATTTTTCAAGTTACAAGTCATTTACTCAACAGTCAGTACCTGAAAATAGCTATTGCTCAGTTTTGCCATGAGCTACAGGTCTGTAATTTCACTATGTTATAGCTGACCCAAAAGTAGCTGAATAACATATTTACACAAATTTCTGTAAATGCAATAGTTTTCCCAATTACAATTGATTTACTCAACAGTGTGAACTTCAAAGTAGCTATTACTCAGCTATGCAATGAGCCACAGGTCTGGAACTTCACTATGTTATAGCTGACTCCGAAATAGGTGAATAACATATTGAAACAAAATACTCTAAATGTAATACTTTTGAAGTTATAAGTAATTTACTCAACAGTGATAACCTAAAAGTAGCTATTACTCAGCTATGCCATGAGCTACAGGTCTGAAATTTTACTATGTTATAGCTGACCCAAAAGTAGCTGAATAACATATTTATACAAAATTGTGTAAATGCAATAGTTTTCAAGTTACAAGTGATTTTACTCATGATGGAAGTTACTGAAAAGCCCAAAAGTAGCTATTACTCACTTAGCTATTGAGACAGACACCCAAGTTACTCACCATGTTGTAGCTATGAAAAAAGTAGCTGAATAACATATTTTAACACTAGAAATAGGCCGCCCTGTTGATAGTAGATGCGAATAGAAACAGGATAGCATAGAAGAACACACATTATCATGTGTAATGTCCACCCATGAACCTTTTGCCCAAATTGTACAGTAGTCTTACAAGACCCTGTTTCATTTGTAAAATATATCAATGATGCTTAAATATTTGTTAGTGTAGATGTAAATTATTTCAGCTTCATGCCTTTTTGCATTGGTTGGGTTGAAAATTTTGACGAAATCACTCTATCTTGCACGGTTAAGAAGATAGAAGCAAATTCCTGTTTTTCTATTTTTGGCAAAAATTTGAAAATTCAAAATGGCCGCCATTTTTGGGAAAAGTAAATTTTTTTGAAAATTGCCAAGAGTACATTTCTTAGATACCCTATGGGTCGAAAATTTCAACGAAATAACTCTATTTTGCACGGTTAAGGCCAGTTTGTGTTTTTCCATTTTTGGCAAAAATTCGAAAATTCAAAATGGCCGCCATTTTTGGGAAAAGGAAATTTTTTTGAAAATTGCCAAGAGTACATTTCTTAGATACCCTATGGGTCGAAAATTTCAACGAAATAACTCTATTTTGCACGGTTAAGGCCAGTTTGTGTTTTTCCATTTTTGGCAAAAATTCGAAAATTCAAAATGGCCGCCATTTTTGGGGAGGGGAAAATTTTTTAAAAATTGCAAATATTGCATTCCTTAGATACCCTGCGGGTCGAAAATTTCGACGAAATCGCTCTATCTCGCACGGTTAAGGAGATAGAAGCAAATTTGTGTTTTGCCATTTTTGGCAAAAATTCGAAAATTCAAAATGGCCGCCATTTTTGGGGAGGGGAAAATTTTTGGAAAATTGCAAAGATTGCATTCCTTAGATACCCTGTGGGTCGAAAATTTCGACGAAATCGCTCTATCTCACACGGTTAAGGAGATAGAAGCAAATTTGTGTTTTGCCATTTTTGGCAAAAATTCGAAAATTCAAAATGGCCGCCATTTTTGGGGAGGGGAAAATTTTTTGAAAATTGCAAATATTACATTCCTTAGATACCCTGTGGGTCGAAAATTTCGACGAAATCGCTCTATCTCGCACGGTTAAGGAGATAGAAGGAAATTTGTGTTTTGCCATTTTTGGCAAAAATTCAAAAATTCAAAATGGCCGCCATTTTTGGGGAGGGGAAAACTTTTTAAAAATTGGCAAGCGTAGAATTGTCAGATACCCTGCGGGTCGAAAATTTTGCCGAAATCGCTCTATCTCGCATGGTTAAGGAGATAGAAGCAAATTAGTGTTTTGCCATTTTTGGCAAAAATTCAAAAATGGCCGCCATTTTTGGGGAGGGGAAATTTTTTTGGAAAATTGCATAGATTGCATTCCTTAGATACCCTGTGGGTCAAAAATTCTGTCGAAATCGCTCTATCTCTTACGGTTTCTGAGATATTAGCAAATTACTCAAAAGTAGTACTGAAAATACACAATGAAGTACCTAAATGGCTATTACTCACGTACTGACAAAGCTATCAGTCCCAAATGCAATACCAAGCGAGCTATGGACATAACAATCTTGTATTCAAAATTGTAGTAAAATATCTTTAATTATTTTGGCTTAAATGCGCGGAAACTAATGGGTACTGAAAATAGCTGTACTTAAGTATTACTCAGTAAACAAAAGAGGTACAACAGCCAAAAGCAATCCCAAGCAAGCTACTGACCCAATAAGCCTGCATACCAAATTTGGTGACAATAGCTCTAATACTTTTCCTTTAAATGAGCGGAAACCATGCGTGACGCCGGACATCGGACGCCGGACATCGGACAACGGACATCGGACGGCGAAAAAAGCAAAAATAATAACCCGGGGGGGTGGACATAAAAATGCTCTAAATGCAACACTTTTCAAATTATAAGTGATTTAGTGCATGATTTCATGACTTTTAATGCTTTTTAGACATTTTTGTCTACCACAGGCCTAATTTAGACATAAAGCCTACCAAAAAGATAGGGTGGCGAGTCCTCTAGCATACCAAGCCACCTGCCAAATATGAAAGAAATCTGGAAAGAAATGTGGACTGTAGGTCGCTAACAAGCAATATTCCACATTTTAGACATTTTTGTCTACCACAGGCCTAATTTAGACATAAAGCCTACCAAAAAGATAGGGTGGCGAGTCCTCTACCATATCAAGCCACCTGCCAAATATGAAAGAAATCCGGAAAGAAATGTGGACTGTAGGTCGCTAACAAGAAATCTCTGCGGACGCGGACGAGGGCGCGGATGACAACGATGATGAATCCATAGTATCCCCGCTTCGCGTCGGGGATACAATTATCCTGAGAGAATTATACAAATTATTTTTGAAGTAAAATTGACCACAATGACAGTCATAATCTCAACATTTACTACCTGTTGATCCAAATAGCTTAAGTACTCCTGTTTCCTAACACTGAGTGGCAGCTTTAACTGAAACAAGAGGATTTTCCCTAACAATACATCCCCTAAAAAGACACTACAATCTATGAAATAAAAAGAAACATTACAATGAAATAAACATATTCTAGTGTGCATAATAGTACATCAGATCATAACTCAGCACACACAATAACTACAACAGTTATTTATATAATACTCTCTTATACAATATCATATGAAATAAGTTTCTGCATATATTGATTTCCATAAGTTAAACCCAGATCAATTTTCCAAATTAATGTCATGAAAAAAAAAATATTGCTATACACATATTGTAACAGAAAGAACCATAACATGTTTACTTTAAGTTAATACATAATGGCAGTAATAGGTTTGTATAGTAATAAAATACTTAGAATAATATTTACTATCACTCTTATTCAGAGAATTTTCTTGCAAAATAATGATTTCCCTGGAAAAAATTCTTAAGGAAAAGAATATTTTAAAATTGTCATAAAGTGTTTCGCAACCAATAATACCCTGATGCTTGCCCACATCTAAATTATTAATGTTCTCGGCTTTTGTCACAGCTATTGTGTCAAACATGTCTTTGTTATTATTAAAATTAAAAAAAGAATTTTAGAATATAAATTTTCTTTCTCAGAAACTGGTTTTACTTAGAAATGGTTGTTTGGTTTTCTCCCTATATTCTAAGAATAAGAGCAGTACAAAAAATATCTTGGTGAATATGCAGCCAAATCTATTTTTGATATACACCAAAAAACGAACATTTTAAAATTTGTTATGTGAATCACAAATGCAAAACAGTTTTGTTATGTGTATACATAATAGCAAATCCATTGTAAAGTTAGCGTTAGGCTTATACTGTGACAGAAGATTCAATTTAACATTTCAAACATGCATGCAGTTAAGTAACTTAAAAATTGAGTTGATTACAATAAGAATAATATTTCAGAACTGTAACAGTACCCTATATTACCAAAATACTCTATTTGTATTTGTATTTACTTTATTCCATGGTCCAAAATTTACTATTTATATTATTATATGATACAACATGCACCTTTTACACTCTTTCTCTTGCTTTTATAATCAACTGAATTACCACAATAAATAATATGGCAGCCAATCCAAAAACAAAATACCTTATTTATTCAATGACTAGAGACCATATCTCCAATAGAAGTAAGTCTTTTGATAAGAGTTTGTATATAGTCAGACAATATCAAGTATGACAGTGTAGTTATACTATACACATAATTTTGATTTTTAACATTGAGACCAATTCTGACAAAGACAGTATAATTATGTTGGCAGGTAAGCACATCTCCATGACTACATGAAACTGGATGGTGGATCCACTCCGGGATGAGCAAAGTTTCACTGAATTCTGGGAGCAGATCTGTCATTTGTAGTCGTCTTCTTTAGAGGAACATTGGTGAAAGGATTTTTGCTGAAAAAAAATAAAGTCAATATAATGTATAACTCATGCAAGTTGAAATTTGTTGTACCACAATAAATTTCATTGATTACCTATTTCTTGTTTGGCTAGGTAGAACTACAAAATCTTTGGACATTTGAAATTTAAAAGTTTGTTTCTCAATAAAAGACAGTCTGGACAAGAATTTTCTGTAAAAATATCAAACAAGTTACTTAAAGTATGAATTCAGCAAAATTTTGATGCTAATTGTTAAAGTGAATATAATCTAGGCAATAAAATATAAATATTAAATACAAAGAAGTACAACCATAGCAGGTAACACAATTTTTGTGGCCAATATATTTCAAAGAAACAAGTTATAAACCTTTTGTAGGAAAAAAAATGTGATTTCAAGACAACATCCAAAGATAAACTAAGTATGTAACAACCATGCAATAACTTGTATCATTTTTTGAAATTTTTGACTGAGCAGAGACTTCAATATAACGTCAACCTGAAGCAGATTGTGTTTAACAGCAATCTTCAGTTTTCACAATATGGGATACCGTAAATGACCGATTTAGCGCATCCGACCTTGTAACCGCACCCTATCTCTTTTTCCCGATGACAGTCCACAATATCCACATATTTTTTATATATTGTCCGTATTTTTACTTAATAAATTTGAAAATTTTAATTACTTAAATGTAGCTTTTATAAGCTACAAGCTTACCATGTGGGACTTAATGCTGTTCTTGGGTTGCCACACCCGGGGCCAACGTCTTAGAAAAAAAGATCGTTCTTGTCAGCCACCGGATATACTGGTAGTTGTCGTCACGTGATAACTTCTGACCAATCGCCCTACTTTCTCGTTGAAATTTTTTAAACCTACCCCTCAGCTGTAAACAGCGGGGAGGCAGGGTGGGACTCTCCTAAGTCCCACATGGTAAGCTTGTAGCTTATAAAAGCTACATTTAAGTAATTAAAATTTTCAATTTTATTACGCTACAATAGCTTACCATGTGGGACTTAATGCTGAATTCAACCGCCCGGTGGCGGGATTACAGCTGAGACTGGAAGATATGTAATTTTTTTCTAAGATTTGAATTAGTATATACAGAATAGTGCCAGAAATACCAGTCTGAGTCCCCTTTACAGTGCCCCGATCCCGAAGATCGGGCCTGTAATGAGCCAAAAAACCTAAGTAAAAGAGGGACAGTGCTAAAACTGTCCAGATGTTTGGTTGTAGGACGGAAGTGCAGCGGTGCTCACTTCGAGGTCTAAGGGTCCCCAGGAGACCTTCACGTGTGACTGACCAACCCAGTGGTTGGGCATCTCATGAAATTTTTAACCTGAAATATGAGATTAATGACAACTGAATAAGTCCTTAATAGAAATTACCTGATAATTAAAAAATAAAATGACCTTACCCATAACATCTTGAAGGTAAGGGAATACCTAGATCCTGGGAGAGACTCCTGAAGACTTGGTTGTAGCGGATGTGCCCCCCCCCCTTTTTTTTCTTTCCGAGGACAACTGGTCTGAGGGGAAGGATCTAGGACTTGTTGTGCCGCCACCACGGGTCCCAGATACATATTGTTGTCGGTGTCCGACCAAGTAAGGTCTTTTAGGTAAAAATTTGTAAATGTGTTGTGAGCTTTCCAGTGACAGGCTTGCATGATTTGGTCCACCGATACCCCACCGTAAAAGGCCTTAGAGGCCGCGAAGGCCCGGATGTCATGCGCTTTGACTTGGACCAAGTCCAAGGCTTGTTGATCTGCTTGTTTGTAACAAAGTAGGATGGTTTGTTTCAACCATGAAGTGAGTGTAGCGGGTCTGATGTCTGAGGTATGTCCTTTCTTAAAGGAGATGAAAAGGAGAGAACGAGACCCTCTCAGGTCTTTAGTTCGGTCCAAATAAAACCTCAGGGCCCGCACAGGACACAGGGTCCTGTCTTCCTTAAACTGTCTATCTACAATGGTAGTCAAAGCAGGGATAGTCACTGGTGACACACTTTGAGAACCTTCTCTTGCTAGTTGGTTTTTGGCTATGAAATCAGAAGAAGGGAACAAGGTAACCTTTTCCCATTGGCCTAAATTAGCTACTTTGTTCGCGACCCAGGCATGGATTTCGCTGCGGCGCTTGCCGGAGGCCAAGGCTAGCAAGAAAGCAGTTTTGAGAGTAAGATGTTTGAGGTCTGTGTCTTTCATGGGCTCAAATGGTGCTTTGGTGAGCTCGTTAAGGACAACAGAAAGGTTCCACTTGGGTAAATTTCTGGAACTTTTAGGACGATCCCTGTGAAAACTGGAGAGTAACCTATGAAGGTCTGCATTGTGTGCAATATGTTGGGCCGTTGGGCCCAAAGTGTCAACGATTGCAGTCCTGTAACCATCAATGGTCGAGGGGCGCCTGTTTAAGTCTTGGTACAGGTACATGAAAAAAAATGCACCATTTTTCAAATAGGGCCCACTTTGACTTGTAGATGGTCCTTGTTGATGACCGCTGAGGGGCAGCAATTCTCTCTGCCACCTCCACAGAGAAGCCTTGTTCTTGGAGTTGTCCGCTCCTAGACACCAGGCGTGGAGGTTCAGCTGTTGTGGGTTGTTGTGGAACACATATTTGTGGGACTGTTTTAGCAGGGTCATTGACACTGGGAGTTGTAGGGGGATCTCTGTTGAGAGCTGCACTAGGTCCCAAAACCAGGGCATCCCTGGCCAGCCTGGGGCTATCACGATGATCAGGCAATGGCATTGCTTGATCTTTTGGATCACCTTGTGAAGGAGAGCCGTAGGAGGGTAGGCATAGGCCGTGAGGTTGGTCCAGTTTATGTTCAGAGCATCTATGTCCCAGGCCCTTGGGTCTGGGATAGGAGACACATACAGTGGGAGTTTGTGGTTCAGGTGAGTGGCAAATAAGTCTACATGAGGGGTGAACCACTTCTGGCAGATTTGTTTGAAGACCTGTGGGTGCAGAGACCATTCTGTTGACTGCACTTGGTTGGACCTGGACAGTAGGTCGGCCATCACATTCAGACACCCTGGAATGTGCCTGGCTTTCAATGTTATGTGGTAGTGATGGCACCAGGTCATGATTTTCCACAGGAGAGCGCACATCTCTGCTGAGTGAGTTCCCCCCTGCTTGTTGATGTAGGCTACCACTGTTGAGTTGTCCGTCGCAACTAACACTGTTTGATTCTGGCACTGGTCCTTGAAGTTTCGAAGGGCCAGGGAGACCGCCTTCAATTCCAGGACATTTATGTGTAGCCTTTTTTCCCGATCTGACCACAGCCATTTTGTAGAATTTTGATCTAAGTGAGCGCCCCAACCTTCGTTTGAGGCGTCGGTAAAGAGTTGGATACTGTGGTCCTTGGGATGAAGGTCTGAGCCTTTCATCACGTTTGAGGGGTTTTGCCACCAATCTAGGTGGGCTACAATGGCTTCTGTCCAAGGAAGGAGGTTGTCCAGCGACTGAGGATATCTCCAGTGCTCCTTGAGGTGAAACTGAAAGGGCCTCATGTGAAGGCGTCCCTCCGGGACCATTTTCTCCGTTGAGGCTAGCAACCCAATTAGAGACATCAAACATCTTGCAGTCAAAACACGTTTTGACTTGAGTCGTAGGATCAAATCCTGAAGTTTGAGCCATCTCTCGTGAGTGGGTCTTACAAGGGCTGAATCTAGGTGGTATTCGTAACCCACGAATGAAAACACCTGAGTAGGTTTCAGTTCTGATTTTTCTTGGTTGATTATCCAACCCAAGGATTGGGTTAGGTCTACTACTGCCTGTGTGTCCATTTGGGATTCCTCCTGAGACTGGGACCTGATCAGCCAGTCGTCCAGGTATTGGTGAATTCTGAGTCCTCTTGAGAGGGCCATTAGTTTCACTTCCTTTACGATCATCGTAAAGACCTGGGGGGCTGTGGCCAGTCCGAAAGGTAGGGAGGTGAACTGGAACACCTGGGCCTTGTAGCAAAACCTTAGGTATTTCCTTGAGTTTGGATGGATGTGGATGTGAAGGTATGCGTCTGACAGGTCTATCGACGATACCCACTCCCCTGGAACCAGGGAAGTCCTGATGGACTCCGGGGTTTCCATTTTGAACTTTTCTACATGTAGAAAAGTGTTGAGCCTGCTTAAGTCTATGACTGGCCTCCACCTTTGGTGAGGCTTGGGTATTAGGAACAGGCGACTGTAAAACCCGAGAGATTTTACGTTTTCCACCCTTTCGATAGCGTTCTTTGACAAGAGAGACTGGATACAAGTGGCCAAGGCTTGGTCTTTTTGTTGGGCCTTGTACTCTGACAGAATCAGAGGAAATCTGATCAAGTTTGGCTTTGAACGGAATGGCAGAACGTAGCCATTGGTGATAATGTTTAACACGTTTTGAGAACATTTGTTTATTAGCCAGTCTCTCTTGAAAGAACGGAGGCGACTTCCTACTGGTGGACTGAGTGAGGCTTTGGAGGAGTCATTGGGAAGGGGGGTTTCCACGCCCCCTTCCCCTATTGTGGGGTCGAAAACGACCCCTGGAGCCTCTGAAGTTGGATTTTCCTCTTCCCGAGGGAAAGGATTGGTTACTGCTTTGAGAGGTATTGCCCCCATAGGGGCGTTTCCTGTAGGAGCCTCTTTTCTTGTGGGGGCCACAAAAGGGCTTATTCTGGTAGGGTGCGAAACCCTGAGAATCTTTTGAGGTGCCTTTTTTGAGAAGGAAGTCCTCACCTTCCTTTACGAGTTGAGACTCGAACAAGGAGGAGTCCCAGAAGGACGAGTTCCTAAGTTCTTGGCGTCTCGTTTCCCCTAGCTGGGGACGTAATAGAGTCATCTCGGCTTCGCGCCTAAGCAAGCCGGTATTAGCCATGGAATATAATTCCCTCTGGAGAATATGGGCTAGAGATTTGCTGAGACAGGTAAGAGCTCTATGTTGAACAAGAACCGTCTTGTTCCAAAAATCCATGTACTCAGCAACTTCCTCATATCCGCGCTTTGCTGCTTTCTCAGGATTGGCACCTTTCTGGATCTGAGATTTAATCTTCTTGACAGTTGACTTAATGCTATGTTGGCACTTTTCCAAGGAAGCATTGCAAGAAGAAGAGGTTTTGGCAAAGGCAGCGGTGAAGTTGAGGGTTGAAATATTTTGTCTAGCCTGATGTTCCAGCTCCTTAAGAACTGGCAGAGGGACTTTGGCTACTGGTGCCCCAGGAGGTCTAGGAGTAATACAGATCTTAGCAAAGTCTGTATTCAACTCCTGAATTTTGTCTTGAAAAGTGGGCTGTCCAACCTTATACCACTTAGAAGTGGATGGAGGAGGCTTGACATATTTGCCCTCAGCTAAATTGGCAGCTTTGAAATCATGTTGAAATTTATCAAAGGCGTCCTTGATAACTGAGCTAAGTGGTAGAATAGAGGAAGGACCTCTAGGTCTGAGCTCTTGACGGCCTTTTTCGTCATCCAGACCCAACACTGAAGTTGAAGACTTAGGCATAGAGTCCCTGGGGTCAGGGAGAGCGAGAATACGCCTGAAGGTATCTACTTCTTCAGAGTATTGGGAGGGAATGTCAGACAAGGCTACTTCCCTATAATAAGGGGGGTCTGGATCATGTTGTGGGAGGTCTTGATCAGAAGCTGCGCCTGAAGGCTGAGCCCTAGAGGGCTTAGAAGACCTGTGTCTGGCAACAGGGGAGTGATCTTCCTCTGAAGACGACACATATCTGGACCTAGATTTATGCTTGCTCTTGTCAGAGTGCTTCTTAGGTCTAGTTGGATGGATCCGAGGTTCGTCGGAATCCTCATCCAGTTGGTCCGAGGCAGAGCTCGGTGCTACTGTTTGTCTGTGGCTTTGTTTTTGTGAGAGTACGAGGAATCCTTCGGTATAGCCTCAGAAGGGGCAACGTACTGATCCGAGGTACAGAAGAGAGAAGGGGTGATTACTGAGTGCATTGTAATCAAGATAATAACCAAGAAGATTCACACAAATTGGTTAATGCCAATAGGGGCCAGAGAGTGCAATTTGAATATCCAAGACAACTCAATACGCCTACGCTTGGAAGTGTTGGATGCTTCAAATTTAGGTGTGCACCACTCTAGCACAGAGAATTGCATGTTCTTGTGGTTATGTCCATCACTTGTGAAGTGACGTGAGACAGGAGTGTCTATTGTATCTGCCTTTTGTACAGAATGTCTGTGTTCATACATTCTTTGTCTAAATGCACGTGAGGTTTCCCCCACATAGTGTTTGTTGCATTTGGAGCAGGTAATCAGGTATATGACGTTATTAATTTCACATGAGAAATTCTTGGGTAAGTTTTGTGTGTTGAATAACTTGTGTGTAAAGTTACATTTTACCGATCCCTTCTTTTTGATTAGGGGGCAGTAAGTGCATTTACCGAGTCTGGTGCATACAGGTAAGTATGGTTTTGTCTCTATGTCAGTAGTGGGAGGGTAAATGAGAGTGGCATTTGTTAATTTGTCTCTCAAGTTTGGTAGTCTCCTAAAACCTACCAGAGGTTTGTCTTTAAAGATTGGTCCACAGTCCTGGCTATTTGTTATAATATTCCAGTTTTTGTGGATCAGTTCCTTAATGTTGGGGTTACCTGGGTTATAATTGGTTACCATTACTGGTGTCTTGACAGGTTCTTTCCTTGTCACTGCTAATAATTCATCTTGTGTGAATTTTGAGGCTCTATTGTAATGTTTGCGTAGAGCCTTTTCTGGATATCCTCTTTTTAAGTAATAGCCAATGAGTTTATCAGCATTTATCATAAAGCTGCCACACCTCGAACCCATACCAAGAGTGAGATTAAAATCACCAGTAAACAAGCTGAGACAACACACAGCAAAGTGAGAAAACCAAGTACATTGACCATTGACAACTCAACTTACGAGGCGATTTGTAGTAGAAAACCTACACGCCCCACCCTGGTCACCTCACCAAGGAAACTAGTATTACCACCACCGCCACAAGATGGGAGCTGGTCATACACCACCACCAGATTTTAATATAATAAACACTGTATTAAAACACAACAATAATAAAAACACGTTTTATTATTTTTAGACTGATTTTATTATACAGAAAATAGAATAAATATATGTAACAGAACAATATATTTAAATACTTGGTATATTAAGAACCAATATTAGTTTTTTATATTTATCTGAACATAAACAGTATAATGTTGAAAACAAGGCACGCAGACCATTACATATAATGTATACAAAGTTATTATTATTTTCATAAATTATAAATAATATGACTGCCTACTATAAATAAAGTAGTATGGTAAATAAAGCTTATTAGAATAAATATTTATACGACTCAGATTGGTCTCTGTATGACTTATAATATGAATTATATTCATAACTGAATATAATTACATATGGAAGCATAATAATAAAATTCTAATGAAGCTAACAACTACACTCATTTTGGTGGAACCTATAAATAGAGACTTAACAAAAGCCTGGAAATGAGATACCCATACTCACCACCGACTTCCAAATGAGGACAACACAGTTGTATGTTTACAGTACCTACCTCAAAGTGAAATTATCAAAAATCCACAAAAAATTATGATAATTGAGTTATCTTCACTTCACACTTCAGGACTTCCCTATACAACCTGGAGCCTGCAACCAGGCTCCTGAACCGGTTCTGAACCGGGGGCTCCCCCTGTTGAAGCAAAAAGTACCTTAGGGACCACAAACCTGAAAATCCCATAGCCTCTGATGAGACTGAGAATATTTATACCAGTCGAAATACAATTTACACAAGGTAAATTATATAAGGCAGATAAACAAAGCTTATCATCCTTCAGTCTTTGCATAAGCAGGAAGCAGACCTTTTCCTTACTGATCCGAGGTAGTTTGGTTAAGTACTAGTCGAGGAGGGAGTGCTGGACCAACGTCCACATCCATTGCCTCAGACTGAGCATTAGTACTTGATCTCGGAGGGGGTAGGTCCAGATGAGCAGCAATGTTGCTGGATGGACCAGCTTTTGAAGCATGAGGCGAGGGTTCAACCTCGGTTAGCTTTTTAATTGTTAACTCCTCTCGGAGTGATTGAAATGCTTCTAACATGGATGCCTGGAAGGAACCCATTTGCTGCTGTAAATGTACATTTACTAAATATTATTTAGTGAGTCACCCAGGGATTTCTCAATATTTCTTTGAATTTTATTTTGCAAAACAGTACCTGGGGTGGGAGGAACAGCTTTGGCTGGGGTCTTTAAAGATAAAGAACTGAAGGCGAGAGGTTGAGGACGGGGGGGTGAGGTAAAGAGGTTATCAGCAGCACTCTCTAGGTCTGCATTGGAACCAGTAAAAGAGTCCCCATCGCCTTCACCCAAGAGATCTAGTTCATCTTTAGAACTAGTTTCCGCTTTTTGCTTTTTTAAGTACCGCTTCCTGTTTTGAATTTTTTGCAATTGCTCATCAGTGAGAGATGTGCAAATATGGCAGGGCGCTTCAAAGGTGACACAGGGGTCATCTCCCTTGCCAGCCTCCCTACAGGTAGGGCAGTAGTTATGATTATCAAAACTGAAGCAAAAATGGCGGCATTTCTGAGCTCTCGGTTTGTCTTTGTTTGCTTGATGGAGAGACATTTTAACGCAATAAAAAGACGTACAATTGGAATTGCCTGAACCGAGAAAACTCAAAACACGCGGAAGCAAGGAAAATACTTAAGTTGTGAAAACAATAATTTTACAGAACAATCTATGATATATATAAAATGAAATATTCAAATATGAGCCTCCAACAATATGTAAAGACTGAGAAATAAATGAAAATGTCTGCATATTTACAAACTGCTACCAGTCCA